>CM077252.1:23920199-24520199 GCA_039654775.1 Spinibarbus caldwelli | reverse complement strand
ATGGTTGAAATAGGAAATATTGGCTAATAATCAATTAAATAAGTTTTGTCATACGAATATTTTAATGTAGCCTACTTAACCCTGTCCGTGATTTTTTATTTCATAGAGAAAGAGATAGACCAGAAGCAGCAACAGAAACAAAGTGAGGAACTTAGAAGTTTCTTCACTACAGTCAGAGCCCCAGCCATAACTGGGTCGAGAAAGAGAGAACTGGATACAGCCTTCTTTAAAATGATCTACATGGACTATGAACCGCTGAGTGCAGGAGAACGAGAAGGGATGTGACACTTTGCCGGTGCGGCCCAGCCAGGCTACACACCCCCATGCTATAACACTGTGCGGGACATGCTCATGCCTCATGCACTGGAGGAGATGGAGGATAGGCTGCGAGACCTGTTGAAAAAGAGGGATGGGTTTGTTCTGTCAGCAGACATTTGGACCAGTAGAAGAGGGCACAGCTTCCTTGGCATCGTGGCCAGCTTCATTGATGGGACATTCCGGGGTCACACGGTTTTGTTGAGCTGTGACCACATACAGGGGCACCATACCCGCAGATCGCATTTACCAGATGTACGAAAGTGTTCTAAAATACTGGAATGTGGAACAACGTGTGATAAGGGTCGTCACTGACAGTGCCAGCAACATGGTCAAGGCATTTAACCTCTTCCCTGTGACTGAAGAGGTGGATGAACTCATTGATGAGGGGACCGCGGGTGCCAGCAGCAGCAGTGCTGAACATGAGGAGGAGGAAGGACCACCTGAGCTGTTGCAGATCGAGGTGGAAGAGGTAGCGGCCAATGTCGAAAACATGATCAATCAGTACTTTACTGTATCCAGTTTACATTTGAGGTGTCCCATTCACATGCTTGAGCTGGCAATCAAAGACGCCATTAATGAGCATGACAGCATTAATAGGCTGCTCGTGAAAGTCGGAAACATGGTGAGAAGTGTGAGGAAAAGCACCCTGAACACTGAACAGACAGACCGTTTAGGTGTCCGCCCCACAACTGCCTGCATCACTAGATGGAGCAGCCAGTTACAAATGATTGATTCGGTTCTTCGACTGTTCCAAAAAGACCCATTGTGGCAAACAAAACTGAAGACCACTACCGCTCACATCACCCTCAACGAAGTACGGCAGCTGATGCACCTTGTCCGTGTGCTTACACCACTGGCAGACCTCATGGACAATTTACAAAGGGAGTCATCCCCAAAGGGAACCTGGGGATGATTCTCCCGGCTGTCAGTGAAATAAAATCCCTACTCACTAATGATGCTGCCCTGCCCATGATGATTGCTGCCTTTGGTGAAACATTGGCCAACAACATCTCATCTCGTTACGACAGATATTATATCAATAAGCATATACTTTTAGCATCGGTATTGGAGCCACCTTTCAAAACTGAATGGGTAATTCGTGACGAGTCTGTGTGCAACAGGCTTGGCGACATCCGCGACCTCCTTGTGGAGGAAACTGAGCGACTAAACCCTCCCCGTGGGACACCGGACACCGACACCTCACCTGGCTCTGAGTCTGAACCAAAAAGGGCTCGACTGTTTGGTTCATACTTCAGTGAGCAGTTGCTCTGGAGATGCCAAAGGTGAGGTTGAAAACTTCTTTTCATCCCCGAGGCAGAACCCGGACGCAGATGTCAAACAGTTTTGGAACGAAAACTCCAAGTCATATCCCCGTCTGGCCAAAGTAGCTTGCACCGTTTTCAGCATCCTTAGTGGCTCTGCAAGTGCCGAGAGGGTGTTTTCTGCTGCTGGCCTGGTGTCCAGAAATCACCGCACTAGTCTGAAACCTCAAACATTGTCCAGACTTGTTTTCTTGAAGGTGAACTCAAAAGAACTGTAGATAAGGAAAGTATGCCTGAGACTAATTTTTTTTTATTATAGGCTAATGTAAGGGATGACAATCATTTAATTATTTATCATTATTAATCATATAGTTATTAAGTTAATTTAATGTTTAAAATGCGTGAAAGGCCTATGGTTAGTTCGAGGTTGCATCGATAATTTATGTTCCACATGGATGTTGTTTACTGCTAGCCTAAGCCCAGGCCTACTCCCCAATATGTTTGTTTGAAGCCTCATTGTCCAGATTTGTTGTTTTCTTTTGAACTCAAAAGAACTGTAGATAAGGAAAGTATGCCTAATTTAATTTTTTCATTATAGGCTAATGTAAGGGACGACCATCATTTCATTATTATTTATCATTATTAATCATAAGCTATATAATTAGGCTATTAGCCTAAGTTAATATAATGTTTAAAGTGAAATTATACATAGCTTAAATTTCTTATAGGTCTATTGTTGGCTAGTTCGAGGTTGCATCGATAATTTATGTTCAACACATGGATGTTTAGTCTAGCTTTTTAGTTTGTTTGAAGCCTCAGACTGACATCACTCCAACTTTTAATTTATGTTCAAAACTTGGATGTTCGCTGTTGTGTTTGAAATAAATATGTTTTATTTTGACTGTGAGTTTTTTATAGGATATAGGCTGCGTGGCGGACGCGTCGCGGAGTGGGTTTGCTGCGTGTTGATTTTCCTTTCCGCGCCTATGTTAACAGATTAGAGCAGCCACACTGCCTGCGGAATACTCGCGTATCAGGTGCGGTCCAACCGCATAACCGCAACCCCGCGACAGAATAGAAGTGAAGCGGATTTTTTCCGCAGCAGTCACGCAACAAACCCACTCCACGTCCACCACGCAGGCAGTGTGTCCCAGGCGTAGGGCTTCGGGTGAAAACGGCAGGTGTTAGGCATGCAGAGGAATTTTAAATTTGAGCGAGCGTGAAGCGATTTCACCGGAGCGGGATAAAATTGTAGGTGAGGGGGGAGCGGAATTGACCTATTGGTAAGCCCCTCCCCTTGAATGCAGACTAGCCAATGGCAGTCGAGTATCAGTTGCACGGGGAGCGGAACTCGGACATCTTTAGGTTTCAGCGCCATAGAGAAACATTGGAAGATCCGAAGCTCGCATCGGTTTTATGGGGTTTATGCTTCAAAAATGGAAAAACGATGTGTTTGGGGTACTTGTAACACTGATTCCAGGTATCCTGAGAGGATGGGCAATATAATTTATTTCATTAAATTTCCTAAATCCAAACAAAACAGAGCAAAATGTTCCTAAGTATTCAACCCCAATACAAATGAAGACAAAAACGTTAATTTTCTGGTTTTCATACACTCATTAAGTAACCATTTTCATCTGCTCAAGCAGAACGTTAATGTTATCTTGTGCTTTAGCAAGGTATCTCTGGCTAAAACTAGCTAACGTTAAAGTTAGTGAGTCCATGCTAATGTACAAATCTAAATAACGGACTGTTCTCGCGTCTTGTACAGTGTAGGTCAAAAACACATAACCGAAGGTCTACATTTCAGTGCCTCTCCAAATTAAACTGGTTAAATGTACATTAATTTAATCGTACCCTGCCATACATGAACAGTGTTGATCCTGCATGTTGTCATCCGAGATCGTGATGACCGACCGTAATATGAGACTTCTCCCGCTTGCATTGTGATCTGTAAACCCTCCTTCGAGTTACCCACCTTATTTATTTTTAAATATTTTATAAATCCCTCCATGGGATATTTAATTCCCATTTGGTGGCCTTCTGTGTCCAAAATTGTGCAAAAACATTGTGGGACAAGGTTTTCACACGGCAACTGTCATTGTAAGACAGTGAGTAACTCTGTTTGTTTGTCCGAGGGAGCAACAGTAACTAAGGGGGGCGGGGTTTACCTATAGGTCAATTGAACCAAAGACTATAGAATACCCAAGTCATGTCACTCGTATAGTTTTGAATGGAGAAAAATGCAACGCTCAATATGGCCACTCAATCTCAGGAAGCCCTGCCTTCTGAATGAAAGAGCCAATGGCTAATCAGTAAAGTCAGCGCGTCACTGCAGCTGCCCTTAGAAGTCCCGGTTGCTATAGAAACAGTCAGCGCTCTGAGACTTGCGCCGAATACTGCGCATGCGCACTGGCTGATCTAGACTGAAAAATAAGCTTTTTAAAACGCTATTTGAGCAAAAGAAACAATATTTATGATACAGTTGTTATCAGATTTCTTTGGTGATTTCAAATATTAAATTTAATCGTAAAATTAGTGAACAGTTTAGGAGAATTGGATGTTGCCCCATTCAAAGAGATAGGAGCTGCACTTGGATGCCCGAGAGGCGTTTCAAAGATGGCCGCCGATTGACATGACTTGTCTTAAAGAGACTTTGATTGAACTGAGCGGTCTGGTGCGACTTTGAGCAATAGCGTCTGTCTGCGGAATGCAAGAGAGGGGCGTAACTGGAAGGAGGCGTAACTTGAAGTTGGGGGCGTAACTTGAAGTTGTCCAAATCACACAGAACCACGCGAGATGTCAAAACGAGATGTTGTTGACAAGATGGCCACTTGTATAGAGACAACGGTGAGAATATTTTTCCCCCGAAATAACCGTTTAAAATCAAGTGTGTGAGTCATTTTCATACAGTGGTATTGTTTGTGGAGTTAATAATCTTTTAAAACTAAGGTGTAAAGTAAGCAATATATAAGCAAAAGGTGTAAAGACTCTATCCCCCTGTTTCACAGTCAAGTCTAGTCAAGAGTAGTCCCAGACTAAAATGCATGTCTGGGCTGTTTTAACTGAAAGCAACTTGAACTGACTGATCTTAAAATAATTGTTTTGTCTCAAGATGCACATCAGTATTGTTTTTATCCAAGGCACGTTTATAAAAGCTACTCAAATGTCCTAATTGAACTTTGGCCTAATCCTGGCTTAATCTAAACCCTGTCTGTGACCTACATAATATAGCATATTTGTGATTTTGCTGTAAAAACACATTTTATAATGCATAACTAACAGGGGAGCTCCATTAAGTACACATACGTCTCAAAAGTACATTTACATAAACCATATTTACATCTTGACATGATATATAGATCGTGTCTATTTAACATCTGACAGGACAATCTTTGATAAGTATTGCAGATGAGCACATCTAATAGACATGAAACAGACATCTGAGTGAGTGATGTATGTGTGCTGTTATGTAGAATTCACTGTTCTCAACACTGCTTTAGATAAGTCATGTAAACAAACAAATCTACATAAAGTAACTAAACATAAGTTATCTATTTTATTTATCCATTATTAATATTGATAATTTAAGGAACATTTGTGTTGGGTAAAAAGCGAGTTAACACATCAGCAGCTACCTCAACATGTAAATGCAGTATTGAGCAGATAAATCACAGAGGTGACTGAATCTTGTCTGGATGTTACAGGACAGATGAGACACGTGTGTTAATCCAGTGAAGAGTAACTAACTGATGGAGGAATGCTGCCATCAAAGACTTTGAGTGAGTACACTACAGAAATGAATAAAACATCTTTTAAATCTTAAGTTGTAGTTTATTTTAATTATTGTAATTTCAAACAACCATTACAGCACTTTTCTTATTCTTGATTCCTGTTCATTTGCTGCAGATCTTTTGTGGTGGAGCAGGACCTGCAAGGCAAGGTGACAGCGACATTTGTGGAAAAAAAAAGGGAAAACCTGAAACAAAAGGATAAAGTAAGATCATTTTGTTACTTCTAATACAGAGATCAGATGACATTGTGCTGTTAAAATGACTGCTTTTGTATTATGTTTGGGCGTTTTTGTATGATCTGAAATGTCTGCAGATTGGTGCGAGCAGTGAGGATGGAGAGTCCACAGCAGCATCCTGGAAATGGTCCAGTGATATGGATGAGATGCTCCATCACTCCACCTGCCCTTACTGCCTCATCAGGACCGGATGCTGCTGTGGTCTCTTCATCATCAGTGAGCTCAAAGCTAGCGAGAGCATCTAGAGAAAGACCAAAAGACACTGAGGATGTGATTTTGGTCAAGTTTGTTCTGCTGGTCTCTGTTCATACAATGAAGGCTGCCTTTCAGAAGCTTCAAAAGCATCATCAAAAAATGTCATGAAGCTTTTATCCAAAGTGATTTACAGTGCTCTTACAGGCACACGAATGTTTGGAGCAGACACAGCGGCAGCCAGATTGTCCTGCACATGTTCTCCTGCTTTTGCCTCAAGGTTGTGTGGTTCATCATCATGGTCTTCCTCATCCACTGGCTCAACGATGTCCACATTGAGAAGAGAAAGATTGTGAAGCACAGCGCAGCTGCAGAATTGACACATCTGTGTTGAGATGGCAGTAGGATGTGGGGTTCACCATCTGTAAATACATGATTGTTAGAACAATAAGTTGATTTGTATATGTATGTATTTATTGTGATGCTTACTTTTATTCATTCTTTTACTCATTTATTCATGTTTCTTGTTGTCAGTAAATAAAATATATTTTATTAATTCATGTATTGCTTGACTGAAAATTTATGTATTCACATCAACTGCATTTGTTCAACTGGTGTATATTCATGTATAGCTATGTCACGACAAAAATTATATTTTGCTTGTTTTACTAAAATGTCATTTTAAGTAAAAAAAAGAAAAGAAAAGAAAAAAAAAAGTAATATAATTATTGGTTAGCACTTATCACTATTATTGCGTGTAAGTGTTGAGGTGGGCAAACGATGCAATTCATTCTGGGGTAATACATTTTTAGAGTATAAAGTCAACAGTCTTCTCCAAAGGCGAGATCTTTGAGCAGCTGACCGACGTATCCTTCGTGCAGATATTGCAAACGCTGAGGAAAACTGTACTAGATTGTTGAGTTAGTGATGCTATGAGGTGTTAGTGCACCTGTCCCTCTTTATTATTATTATTATTATTATTGCCGAACTTATTACATAAAAGATCAGGGAAAGATGGTTGTATCTAACAATGAACAATCATAATGGCATAAAACAGTAAACAAAAATGTCATGTGTTCCTCATAGTATGAGATAATATACACAGAAAAAAAGCACAGTGACAAAGTTAAATATCTTTGAATAATTCATCATGATGCTTTTTTTTAGAAGCCTGAGGGATGAAACAAAGTTAAGTTCAACAAGAAAAAGAAGAAAACAGGAGATTTAAGCCACTTTTGCATGTGGATGAAACATTTTGCTCATAAAATAATTACCAAAATATTCAAGAGATAACAATTTTGGGTTTTCGTTATTAAAAAAATAAAATAAAAATGCTTTAAGGATAAAACTGGATCACATTAGTGGAGTTAAAAATATAAGAACTTAAATCAACCCAAAATGTATTGGCTATACTACAATCACAAAATAAAAGGGCAGCCGTTTCTTCAACAAGACCACAAAATGAGCAAATTTCATCAGTATCAAGATACTTACAGATAGATGAATTAAACCTGTCACTCATAAGTTGTTGCGCTTGTTATAACGTCTTAGGTCACATGATAACGTAACCATAGCAAATGATATCGAATCGCATTCATACTTAACACATTCAGGCTGTAGAATATGTACTCTTTTAGCGCTCATTAAGTAAGTACTTATTGAAGAGAGTATGCAGTTTCGGAGGCAGCCCGACAACATCTCGTTTTGACATCTCGCGTGGTTCTGTGTGATTTGGACAGCTTCAAGTTACGCCCCCTTCCAGTTACGCCCCTCTCTTGCAGTCCGCAGACAGACCCTTCTCACTTTGAGCGGTGGGAGTGAACACCCACGTGAGCAGGGAGTGGAAATTCTCACCGCTCAGCTCCGCTCACATGTTATGGAGACCAATGCAAGCTCACAACAAAGCCCAAGCGGAGCAGCGATTGATCCATGGTTTGAGCATGCACAGGAAACTCACATGTGGTCAGATGAGGTGTGCTCAGTCATGATGTCACATGCAACTCATTCACAAATCAAAACAGCATGTTCACTTCCCAGGCAATGGTGAATTAGTTAGCTACACTAGAATAACACCATTAATTTGACGTAAATGTTTCACATGAGCGGATCAATATTAATACAATAGCTATGTTTCCATCCACCTATTTTAATGCGCATTTTGGACTATCGCATAAAAAATTCGCTGGATGGAAACGCCAAGATGCGCATAAATTCAGAAAATGCGCATAAAAAATTATGCGCACAACTGAGTAGGATAAACTTTTTATCCAATGAGAAAAAATGCGCATAAACTTCGATGGAAACACATTTACCGAATAAATTCCTCCATGCGCATCAAAAAAGTCATGTCACTTTGCGCTATGAGACGGGATAACTTGACTAACCAGCTGACCGATCTCGTTCACAGCATCTATAAGTTGTTGTAGTCACTCTGAAAAGCCTGAGCAAAGTCTGTCATCAAAGTATTTCTGTATAATTGTCTTACACGACTGTGTTCCCAAACAGCTGGTATCCTCCTCAGAACGCAGTGACAGCATTTATTGTGTTACGTCTGCTCTTTCTGAGGCGCAAGTAATTTATATCATATATGAAAATTATTATATTCAATGGCTTCTCCTATATTCTTAGTAATATTTAGTGCCACAGTTAGTGCCAGGAAGTGACAATTTTGTTCTCTTTGACTCGTTGGATGGAAATGGTGCTTTATTCGCATATGTTTTATGCGATATTCCAGTTTTGCGCATAATTTAAATTCGAATCTTTGGATGGAAACATAGCTAATGATACGTAACACATAAGGCCTTAAATCGGTGAAATAAGGAGCATCACCCAGATCACCTAAAACAGTGCTAAAAGTGGGGATTTTTTCGCCCAAGGTCAGACCGATTTATTCTGGTACACTCTTAAAACAGATGTGTTAAAAACAACACAACCTGTGTTATATTTTAACACACCTGTGTGTCTAGTTAAGGACAACACATTTTGTGTTAATTTCAACCCAACCAGTGTGTTATTCTTCTTAACACAGGTTGATATTCTTCAAATATTTAAATAGTGCACCTTTAAGAATAGCACATCTATGATACAAATTGTGTTAATTATGACACATTAGTGTGTTAAAAAAACAGATGTGTTAAAAACAACACAATCTGTGTTATATTTTAACACACCTGTGTGTCTAGTTAAGGACAATACATTTTGTGTTAATTCAATTTTAACACAGCCAGTGTGTTGTTATTCTTAACACAGGCAGTGTGTTAAAATATTTAACACACTAATGTGTCATAAATCCAGAAGTGGGACTTTCAAGTCACAAGCAAGTCTCAAGTCAAATCCCAAGTCCTCAAAGAGTTAAAGTCAATGAGATAATTAAGTGACTAATTAAATGATGATTGTGTATTAGTGATGAACACCTGCTGTTTACAAGCAGCATCATTGAAGAAAAGAGAAACACAAGAACTACAGACTTCAGCCACAGCCTTGGATGGAATCAACTGAAGAAAAAAAAAAAAAAAAACACGATACCACCATAATTGTGGTCAAGGTTTGCTTTAGTTGGTCTCTTGTCCTTTTTTTTTTTACTAATTCAAAGTAATTTGCTTCTAAGCAATTGCACTATTGTTTCATAGCAAACATTTGTGCATTGCTGAATCAAACCTAGAAATAACAGGTTAACTTATGATTTCTGCTTTTAATTCATGTTGAATGAACATGATGAAAGAATCTCTCTTTAGTTTATTGACATAATTGCAAAAAAAGGTGCCCTATTAAATAAACACCCCCATAATGCTTCAATATTTAAAAAAAAAAAAAAATAGATGTTTGCGCTCAGGCTTTTAGACATAAACACTTATCATATGATTCTCAACAGTGGTGACAATATTTTTTCAAACTGCAGTGCATGATGGGAGTTTTTACTATGGTGTTACCCAGCATGCATTGCAGCATGAAGCATTTTGTTGATTGTCACCATTGTTGAGATTCATATGCTGGTTCTTGATGTCTGTGTGTGTCGAACCAATACTGGAGCTCAATTTTTTATATTTATTACATAGATTTAAAATTCGTTCACTATAACCATTAGAGCAACACTTTGTTTGCGAGCTGCAGTTTCACAGGTTTGACTATGCAAAACCTAACATATTTATAAAAATAAATAAATAAAAAACAAAATTTTGATTGTAATCAAGCCACCTCATGGTGACTACCTCATCACATAAAAACAGCTAATGTCTCTGGTCTGCTTTATAACAGCACATGCATTGTTGCAGAGAGAGAAAGATCTAACTCAGGAGTCAAGGGTCAAGAGCCCAGCTAAAGCAAACACTGATCTCCATGATGGTCGCATCATTTTAACCAATAAAACATCAACATCTGATCCTCTGTAATTCTCAATAACAGCAGGTGTTCATCACTAATGCACAATAATCATTTAATTAGTCACTTAATTATTTCATCAACTTTAACTCTTTGAGAACTTGGGATTTGACTTGAGACTTAACTTGGTCCCACCTCTGCCCAATCCTTTAAAGAACTCCACATCATCTCAGGAAATGATCTGGGAACGTCATTGACCTTCTGAGAATGCTCTGGGAACTTTACTTTTCTAGTGAGGAAATCCATATACATGAGTGCATCCATGTCATCCACCAATGAAAAAAGAGGCGCGAATTTGGTTAACAGCTTGTGGAGTGATGTAGGCAGCAATGTGATTGAATGATAGTTAACACATATTGTGTTGGACACATTGCGTTGTTTCTCTCTCTCTCTCTTTCTTTTTACACATGATCAACTTAAAATTACACATAATGTGTTAAAATGGCCATAACACAAAAAATGTGTTATTAATTAACACATCCTTTTTGAGAGTGTACCATTTAAATGGCAAGTGCTAATCTGAGATTTCTTCGTCAGAGAAGACTTACACATTTAAAGCTGAAATGGGGATTTCTTCGCCCAAAGTCAGATTATTTTATTCTGGTACCATTTATACAGGCTGCTAGTCTGAGATTTCTTCGTCAGAGAAGATTTACGCTCTACTAACAGAAATTAGGATTTCTTCATTAATATCAGGTTAGTTTCTTATCGTACGATTTGAACATGCATTATAGCACTGAATAACTTCTGTACTGTTTGGAAAAGTGCATTCAAGCTATAGTTTTATCTTATCTTAATCAGAAACTGGTATGTGCACATATAAGAAGTTAATAAATCTTATGAGACAAACACATAAGATTGATTACTGGGTCTGCTTGCAACAGTGTTTAAAACCATGCCAAGGTTATGTAGCAAATTAGCTCAAAGGGGGAATAGTAATAATTAATCATCACTCTTTATAATTAATTATAATATTTGGATAATTTAATAGAATTAGCTTGATAAAGCAGAATTTACAGTACAATCAATTGACCAGGTCGTCTAGCGAACGCTCAGTATTGATTATTTATGAATTCAAAGAAATCTTAATTTCCACGGTATGAGAAATACTCAGAGCATGTAACAAGATCAAAATCGTTAAATTGACTTTGTTGCAAGCAGGGAATCAGAAACAAATACTCATATGTATTGTGCACAAAGTTTTATTAACTAAATCACAAACACATAACTAGACTAAACACACACACACACACACACACACACACATATATATATATATATATATATATATATATATATACGTAGGTACATCTCAATAAATTAGAATGTCGTGGAAAAGTTCATTTCAGTAATTCAACTCAAATTGTGAAACTCGTGTATTAAATAAATTCAATGCACACAGACTGAAGTCTTTGGTTCTTTTAATTGTGATGATTTTGGCTCACATTTAACAAAAACCCACCAATTCACTATCTCAACAAATTAGAATACTTCATAAGACCAATAAAAAAAACATTTTTAGTGAATTGTTGGCCTTCTGGAAAGTATGTTCATTTACTGTATATGTACTCAATACTTGGTAGGGGCTCCTTTTGCTTTAATTACTGCCTCAATTCGGCGTGGCATGGAGATTATCAGTTTGTGACACTGCTGAGGTGGTATGGAAGCCCAGGTTTCTTTGACAGTGGCCTTCAGCTCATCTGCATTTTTTGGTCTCTTGTTTCTGATTTTCCTCTTGACAATACCCCATAGATTCTCTATGGGGTTCAGGTCTGGTGAGTTTGCTGGCCAGTCAAGCACACCAACACCATGGTCATTTAACCAACTTTTGGTGCTTTTGGCAGTGTGGGCAGGTGCCAAATCCTGCTGGAAAATGAAATCAGCATCTTTAAAAAGCTGGTCAGCAGAAGGAAGCATGAAGTGCTCCAAAATTTCTTGGTAAATGGGTGCAGTGACTTTGGTTTTCAAAAAACACAATAGACCAACACCAGCAGATGACATTGCACCCCAAATCATCACAGACTGTGGAAACTTAACACTGGACTTCAAGCAACTTGGGCTATGAGCTTCTCCACCCTTCCTCCAGACTCTAGGACCTTGGTTTCCAAATGAAATACAAAACTTGCTCTCATCTGAAAAGAGGACTTTGGACCACTGGGCAACAGTCCAGTTCTTCTTCTCCTTAGCCCAGGTAAGACGCCTCTGACGTTGTCTGTGGTTCAGGAGTGGCTTAACAAGAGGAATACGACAACTGTAGCCAAATTCCTTGACACGTCTGTGTGTGGTGGCTCTTGATGCCTTGACCCCAGCCTCAGTCCATTCCTTGTGAAGTTCACCCAAATTCTTGAATCGATTTTGCTTGACAATCCTCATAAGGCTGCGGTTCTCTCGGTTGGTTGTGCATCTTTTTCTTCCACACTTTTTCCTTCCGTTCAACTTTCTGTTAACATGCTTGGATACAGCACTCTGTGAACAGCCAGCTTCTTTGGCAATGAATGTTTGTGGCTTACCCTCCTTGTGAAGGGTGTCAATGATTATCTTCTGGACATCTGTCAGATCTGCAGTCTTCCCCATGATTGTGTAGCCTAGTGAACCAAACTGAGAGACCATTTTGAAGGCTCAGGAAACTTTTGCAAGTGTTTTGAGTTGGTTAGCTGATTGGCATATCACCATATTCTAATTTGTTGAGATAGTGAATTGGTGGGTTTTTTGTTAAATGTGAGCCAAAATCATCACAATTAAAAGAACCAAATTGAATTTATTTAATACACGAGTTTCACAATTTGAGTTGAATTACTGAAATAAATGAACTTTTCCACGACAATCTAATTTATTGAGATGCACCTGTATATATATATATATATATATATATATATATATAGGTGCTGGTCATATAATTAGAATATCATCAAAAAGTTGATTTCACTAATTCTTAATTCATTCATTACACACAGACTGATATATTTCAAATGTTTATTTCTTTCAATTTTGACGATTATAACTGACAACTAAGAAAAATCCCAAATTCAGTATCTCAGAAAATTTGAATATTGTGAAAAGGTTCAATATTGAAGACACCTGGTGCCACACTCTAATCAGCTAATTAACTCAAAACACCTGCAAAGGCCTTTAAATGGTCTCTCAGTCTAGTTCTGTAGGCTACACAATCATGGGGAAGGCTGCTGACTTGACAGTTGTCCAAAAGACGACCATTGACACGTTGCACAAGGAGGGTAAGACACAAAAGGTCATTGCAAAAGAGGCTGGCTGTTCACAGAGCTCTGTGTCCAAGCACATTAATAGAGAGGCGAAGGGAAGGAAAAGATGTGGTAGAAAAAAGTGTACAAGCAATAGGGATAACCGCACCGTGGAGAGGATTGTGAAACAAAACCCATTCAAAAATGTGGGGGAGATTCACAAAGAGTGGACTGCAGCTGGAGTCAGTGCTTCAAGAACCACTACGCACAGACGTATGCAAGACATGGGTTTCAGCTGTCGCATTCCTTGTGTCAAGCCACTCTTGAACAACAGACAGTGTCAGAAGCGTCTCGCCTGGGCTAAAGACAAAAAAAAAAAAAACTGGACTGCTACTGAGTGGTCCAAAGTTATGTTCTCTGATGAAAGTAAATTTTGCATTTCCTTTGGAAATCAGGGTCCCAGAGTCTGGAGGAAGAGAGGAGAGGCAAACAATCCACATTGCTTGAGGTCCAGTGTAAAGTTTCCACAGTCAGTGATGGTTTGGGGTGCCATGTCATCTGCTGGTGTTTTCTGAGGTCCAAGGTCAACGCAGCCGTATACCAGGAAGTTTTAGAGCACTTCATGCTTCCTGCTGCTGACCAACTTTATGGGGATGCAGATTTCATTTTCCAACAGGACTTGGCACCTGCACATAGTGCCAAAGCAACCAGTATCTGGTTTAAGGACCATGGTATCCCTGTTCTTAATTGGCCAGCAAACTCGCCTGACCTTAACCCCTTAGAAAATCTATGGGGTATTGTGAAGAGGAAGATGCAATATGCCAGACCCAACAATGCAGAAGAGCTGAAGGCCACTATCAGAGCAACCTGGGCTCTCATAACACCTGAGCAGTGCCACAGACTGATCGACTCCATGCCACGCCGCATTGCTGCAGTAATTCAGGCAAAAGGAGCCCCAACTAAGTTTTGAGTGCTGTACATGCTCATACTTTTCATGTTCATACTTTTCAGTTGGCCAAGATTTCTAAAAATCCTTTCTTTGTATTGGTCTTAAGTAATCAAATTTTCTGAGATACTGAATTTGGGATTTTCCTTAGTTGTCAGTTATAATCATCAAAATTAAAAGAAATAAACATTTGAAATATATCAGTCTGTGTGTAATGAATGAATATAATATACAAGTTTCACTTTTTGAATGGAATTAGTGAAATAAATCAACTTTTTGATGATATTCTAATTATATGATCAGCACCTGTATATATATACACACACACACACACACACACACACACACACACACACAAATCACACATACATGGTATATGGGAAGGGTAAGTGAGACTGGATGAATGAAACCAGACAGAAACAGGGGAAATGAGGCTGAGTTGACCATCTGAAAGAACCATGAGTTTCTAATTCAAAGCACAGTATACGATAGCTTACAACAAACCTCTATGTGGTGAAAAGAACGATATTTGCATTTGACATGGCTGTGGAACGAGAGTCTCGTAAAGCCTCTGAAGAAGGTTTGGATGGGTCCATTCGATGGCCGAAGTTGCAATCTCTTGAAACTATGAGGTTGTTCTTAACTCTGTTGGGGTTGAGAGAGTCCTCTCTCCTAAATAAGCACATGGCTGGGTGTAAAATGGGACCTGCTGGCCCTGTGGGCTGCAATAGAACTGCAGGCTGCAATCCAGAGATGAAGATGCAGAGACTGCTGGGAGCGGGGAAAGCGTAATGTCTGATCGAGGGCATTTCCATGATGGTAAATTCCAGGGTTGAGTGAGGACGAACTCCATTGGTATTGGTCTGACTCTTTGTGGTCAAGAGCCATCTCCCCAGGCTAGGGAGATCGCTATATGTTGGGGCCTGCCGTGTGCACCCGCACTGGCTCAGGCTCTCAGTGAGTCACGCCACACGGGTAGCAGTCGGAAGATTTAGCAGAAAAACAAGGTAGACCTGTGCATGAGCCCTTTAAAGTAAGGGAAGCGTCCCACCTCTCAGGATGGGCTTGACCAATGAGAAAGGTGGAATTTCCAAGCAGGAGCCTGGAAATATTGGGGGGATTTATGACCCTTTGTCTGAGAACATGGTTCGAATGGCTCTGGCAGTCTATACTTTGATTAAATTACAAACACACATGGCATTCTATGAGGAGATGGTGTACACCAAAGTGTGTGCCATCAAATGAGCATTAATTTGGTAGGAGACACGATATAGGTGGGGTTACATTAACTAGTATTTCACTCATAAAGCATGCATACAACAAAATACAATGCAAGAGACACTATACAAGACGGTTAAAATCATACACACAATGTCCTAGGATGCATGTTTATTCATAGAAAGGTTTGTCTATGAGTAAAAGGACATTGCTTGGGTTTCAGAAGGGTCTGTTCTTACTGCACTTTGCATCTCACATACTTTTGAACAATAAAACAGTCTTATCAGATGGTTTCCCTGGTAACTGAGCCCTTTAGGGTGCTCTTTCAGGGGAAGGGTCCATAGACCCTCACAGATGGTTTGTTGAATGAGAGGGTTTGCTGGATTATTCATTATATATAATTACTTTACAGACAATACCTTGATAATCATCACCTCTAACACATTTTATTATTACCTTGAAAAACCTCAAACATATAAACATTCATGAAAATTAGGCCTAAACATCCTTAATGGGCCAACTCCTCCCCTTCAGGGTAACATATAGTCAGTTTCCTGTTCGCGGGCCCCTCCTACTAGGCAGCTCCAGGAACTGGTAAGACAAAAGACATGAACATTAATATACAAACACTGTTTGTCCAACTTCACCCTGAATATTTCACTCTGATAACAGGTCACCATGGAATGTGCACCTATCATGTGACTGCCACTTGAGTAAAACTAACAAAATAAAGATCTTACAAAACAGTTTGGTCTGGGTTTTTCTTTGAGTTGAAACATGAGTGCTACATCACAAATGCCTACGGGGTCCCTTGGATGGCTCCTCTCAAAGACCCTGCAGAGGATTTGTTTCTAAGTTATATGGTTATTTTCTTGAAAAAATGTACCCTCCTTTGACAATAGACTCTGCTATCTGCTCGGGCGGATATTCCTTACCTTTCTCCCAGTTTTGATTGGTACGGAGTCTTTGGTTATGGTAATGTATGCTTCGAGGAATCCGGTTCATCAACATGCATGAAAATTAAACCCGATATTAATTGCATGCTGTGACATACAAGGGAAATCTGTACTTTTTTTTCACATGATTTGGGATTGCCCTGGGGTTGCCAGTTTTTGAAATATGGTTAAAGAAAATCTGTCCACTATATTAAATGTCTCGATCCCTTTGTCCCGTTCCATCTTTATTTTAAATGATCTTTCTTATATCGAACTTAACAAAATGCAGAAGCGAGTCTTTTTAGCTGGCTTAACAGCGCCCAAGAAAATTGTTGCAACAAGATGGAACCCTCCACATTCTCTTAATAAGCAATATTGGGTTCTCTCTTTTATAGACCTGGTGTATCTTGAACTGTCCACTGCTCGCATTCATGACGCCAGAGAGGACACCATTAGACTTTGGGCTCATACTTTAGAGAAGCTTAAAGGTTTATTAACTTGAATTAAGGAGATTCACCCCCCTCGCAAATACACACTTTCTGGTCTTTTTTTTTATCATATATATTGATTTAGAGTCATGTTTAATGTTCCCTGTTTCCGTGTTCCCGGTTATAATTGGCTCTTTCTCTATTGACATAGACTTCTTTCAACGCTGTTCCACCTGTTTGTATGTCAAGATTTTTGTATGGGTATATATTTCTTTTTACATAATTTTTTGTACATGTACAGTCTTTGTACTTTGTATATTTTGGAGTATATTAGGTTTTAAATATTGTCTCTTATACTTCTGCCATTCACTCTTCAGTTTAACTGATTAGTTTTAATCAATTTATATATATATATATATATATATATATATATATATATATATATATATATATATATTCACTTCTATTTCATTTATTAAGGTTTATTTATTTATTTATTTTTACTTACCGTTGCAAAGCTGATTGTTTGTCTGTGCTATTCTGTATATTAAACAATGTCAAAACAACTATAAAAATTTGATTAAAAAACAAAACAAAAACATTGTCATGTACATTACCATGCCAATCCCTCCGAGAGTTATATTTTATGTTTGTGTTATTTGGCAATGATCTTTTTGGAGATGAGAACAGAACAGTCTATTTGGGTCATTTGTCAGCTATACATTGTCTGTTTCACTGTAACTCACTTACAATCTAAATGAGACTGTATATAATTTATTTCACCCAACTGACATAAATAAAAGCTGCATTCATTTTAATTGAACGAAAAAAAAATGACCAGTACTATTTATTGAACAGTACTATCTATTGTAACAAATATTACTTTTATTTAACATCTTACGCAAAATAGCAGCCCAAAACCACATTATCAGTAACAGAGGTCTTTCAGAATGAGTGTATGGGTTACTATCATCTTAACAGTTCTTGTGCTGCACATCCTTATGTTTATCTTCGTCTCTCATAAGACATTAAGCTTTGACTGAGGTAAATGAGGAAAATTAAAAATGGTTTGAGGGCCTAGACTTGGTCCCTGAGGCACTCCATGTGGCTTTCAGATAAGGCTTCAACACTGGCCCAGCATTTCCTCAACAACACAACTGGGGGCATTTATCTGCACAACAAGCGCCTCAACAGTCAGCCAGAAACCATCGTAAATCATGCAAAGCTGGCAAAACTGCAAAATGGCTTTGTCCTCGGTCTTAGCAGGAGTGTGGCAGCATTTATTTTATGAGAGCCCTTAGTTGAAAAAAAAAAACAAAAAAAAAATTAACCAGGATTTATACACAGGTTTGAACATGTTTTAGTTTTCAACTGGTTTAAACATTTCTTTTCTCAACTAATATCAACACTTTTCTCTGTGTTCAAGAGTTATTTCTTCTTATTATAAATGTGAAAAAACACATGTGCTTAGGGGTGTGCGATATGACGTTTTTTGATTGTGGACGATCAAAATGTCTCTCTCCACGATCTACTTTTGAAAAAATAGTGTAGTATTGTGCTACAGCGCGCCTCCATCTCAAAATACTGTACAACGCAACATACAATCAAATCAAATGTTAACTCAGCAGTAGAGTTACATTCACTGGACACTGCACATTCACAATCACAAAAAAACATTATTTGTATGTGCTTTAATCCTTGCCGGTTAAACATTTCATTTGCGTTCTGTTCTGACGTGTGCTTTCTCTAAGCACCTACACCTGAAATGCGCGCACACTGAAAACCTGTTTTGCATCTGATTGAGCTAACACTGTCAAAAACACACAAGGATTACATATACACAGTTGGTTATGTCTAAAGTGAAAGTAAACAGTTGAGAGAAAAACGGATGCGTGCAGCTCTTAAAGCGACAGTACAAAACATTGCTGCCACTTGTCATTAAAGGGATAGTTCACCCAAAAAATGAATTTCTGTCATTATATACTCACTCATGTTGTCCCAAACCTGTATGTTGAACACAGAAGAATATATTTTGAAGAATGTGGGTATACCAAACAGTAGCTGGTCCCCACTGACTTTGATAGTGGAAATAAATAAATAAAATACTATGGAAGTAACTGGGGACCACAACTGTTTGGTCACCCACATTCTTCAAAATAAGTTTAAGGTGTATTCACACCTGTCTTGTTTGGTTCGACTGAATCGAACTCAAGTTCGTTTCCCCCCTTGGTGTGGATCTTTTGGCCAGGTGTGAATACAGCAATCGCACTCGGGTGTGGACCAAACAACCGCACCGAGACCCAGCTGAAGAGGTGGTCTCGGTCCGATTCCAAACGAACTCTGGTACGGTTGAATGGATGAACCAATGAATGGATGACCTTAAGCACGTGTTGTTTTGCTTACAGTTTCTGGTTCACTTACAAAAAGAGAAGTGTGAAAGCGAACCACACCAAACAAAAAAAAAATTCAAAATTGTATTTGGTCCGGACCAAAGCAAGTGAACTAGCAGACTTTCCTGGTGTGAATACACCCTTATTTTCAACAGAAGAAAGAAACTCTTTCAAGTAAAAAAAAAAACATAACAAAACAAAACAAAAAAAAAACAAAAACAAAAACAAGAGTGAGTAAATGATGACATAATTGCCATTTTTGGTTGAGCTATCCCTATAATGGTAATAAAACAAAACACAAAGAGGAAAATCACTCACTGCTCTTGACTGAAGAATTTCAGTACAGTTACTTTAATAAGAGCCAATGTATAATATGTGTATATAGTGTATACAGTGTTTTATTTTTATATTTGTTAATTCAATTTCTTAAATGCTACTGCTAAATACACCTACTGAAAAATAAAGCACTCTTTGTTTTATTTAACCTTCTTTAACCTGGCTTACACATAACACACTAATACACTTCTATTATTCAAATCCGTTAAAGGATTGTTAGGCTGCATTAATTAGATCAACCGGAACCGGGAACACTCCTCATAACACACGATGTACTCGTTACATCGTAAGAAGAATGGCATCTACGCTAATATTTGTCTGTTTCTTTATTATTCTGTTTCTCAGTCCGTGTCCGGATCAGATGGCGCCGGGAGATGATGTCTGCGACCCTGACCGTCGGCGGAGGCCGGACACCTGGATGAGCCCCGGGGACATATCCCCAGTGAAGACCTCGACTTAAATACAATAAAACTTAAAATTAAACAAAATAACTATAATATAATAAAATACCTAACTACATAATACTATTATTGTTAGAAATTGCAACAATATAAAAATAGAAATATAATACATTTATACATTTAAAATTTAATTAATACAATAAGTAAAAAAATAAATAATAATATCCTGGCCAGAGGAGAACTGGCCCCCCGACTGAGCCTGGTTTCTCCCAAGGTTTTTTTCTCCATTCTGTCACAGAGGGAGTTTTGGTTCCTTGCCGCTGTCGCCTCTGGCTTGCTCAGTTGGGGACACTTAATTTCTAACGATTATCGTCAATTTGATTTCATATATACTATTTAAACTAAACTGAGCTAGACAATGACATCTCTGAATTCAATAATGAAATGCCTTTAACTGAAAATTGAGTGTTTAATCTTATTATTATACATTACTGACACTCTATCCTCCAATTTGATACTGTTAAGTGCTTTGACACAATCTGTATTGTTAAAAGCGCTATATAAATAAAGGTGACTTGACTTGACTTGACTTTTATTTGTATATTATGTGTATTAGTAACGTGTAGCCTATCTTTGTTCTTTGATTTTAATAACAAAGATAAAACAATGACAAAGATTTTTATCTTTGCCCACTTTGGCCTAAATGTTTGCCATTCTTTTTTTATCTTTTACCTTGTAAGGTTTTTTTTTTTTTTTTTTTAATGGGGAAATTAGTTTGGCTTTACTGCTCAGACAACTTGCAAAATAGTAAAACCAACATGACAATGAATCGTGAATCGTGATATTTCTGGAGAAAAAAAAAAAAAAAGTGATGATATTTTTGCCATATCGCCCATATCGGACATTTTTGACCCACTTCAAATGTTGACTACTGTATACATATAAATACAGCATTTTGTGGCAAGATTGGTAAGTGGATCCAGATGTGTTTATATGGTTGTACTTACATGTTACATACACAATAGTGGAAACAAACAGCAGAGAGAGGCTAAACATTTCACACCAAACATTTCATATTTTCATAACAAAAAAAAAAAGAAGAAAAAAAAAAAGAGAAATTATAATTTGCATAAATGAAATCTAGCCTTTTTAGGAGAGTCATGATTGTTTTCTTTTGCTTTTGAAGTGAAATATGACCCAGGCCTGTTCCTGACAGGTGAGATTCAATATGATTTTCTTTATGTTTTGTTTATTTAGTCACTCAACTTTTCCAGCTTCTTTTTTATTATTATGAAAAGAGCAACAGATCTCTTTTTTAAAATTAGGACTGTATTAATGTTATTAGTGATATTAGAATCACTTTGCTGTTATTTTTAATTTGGGGCACAGCCTTTCGGTACCAGGCCAAGGGGAAGGCCTAGGAACTGATGGGCCGATGCAGTAGGAGCGATATGAGAAGCGCAGGGCTGCGGCCCAATTTCGAGCAGCAAGCATGGAAGAGGATGGTTGTAGAGGCCAGGAACCACTGGGTCTGTAGCACCAGATGGTAAGGTAAGGTATATATACCAATATATATATATATACCTTACCTTACCTTACCATCTGGTGCTATAAACTCATTGAATGCAAATAAAATGGTATGTACAAGTACAACACATACAGTAACTCACTTAAGTTTCTCTAGCTCACCATTTCCTCCAGTTCATTTATCCAGTCATACGGACACTCCTCTTCAAAATCCCTGCAGTCAGGAGAGTAATGTGAGGTTTATAGTAAACAATGGGCTTGGTGGAGATATAAGTACTAACAGAGGGAAAACAAGAGAAACTCACGTGTCTTCATCATCTGAGCGTGGCTCCAGTCTACTGTAGTCTGTGATAATCTCCTCAGGGCCATCCACTTTGTCTCCATGCTCTGGGGTCAAAGCACATGATGACAAAATAATCAGATTATGCACAAGCACTACATGAGTTACACATTTATTTTAAAGAAGACAGCATCAGAGCACATTACCAGCTAACATTTAAACATACAGATAGATAAATATAAAAAGAAATAGAAGAGCTATCTTTCATAAAAAATGAATGTTGCTTGCTTTTATATTTTGTATCTACTGCAGTGACGTGGCTTAAATGTCTTTACTCCACATTGCCCTGCTGTGGTTGTTATCAGTGTAAAGCACTCTTCAAATTTAGGTCAGTATGAGGAAAGAAAATGACTCACAAAAAACATTTTGGGATTTTACTGAGACAGTGTAGGTAGTGTTATATGACCACATGGCATGCATGCAAATTTAATGAACTTTAGTCTTCTTTGACGTCATATGTCAACGGATAATACTTATCTACTATATCAAACACCTTCAGAGAGTGACAAACCCCAGACTTCTGAAGGTTAGTGTATGTATGTGTGGTGATGTGCACTATAATATATTATGTAACGTCTTATCTGTAAAGTATACGGTAGTGCACCTCATAGAGGAAATGACTTTGAAAAAATTGCGTATACACAGCGGAATTGCGTAATATTATTTATATTATTTATTTTATTATTTCAAATAAATCATGTTCTTTCTATTCATCAAAAAATCCTAGAAAAAGGTATGAGAGTTTCATAACAATATTAAGCAGAACAACTGTTTTAAACATTGCTAATAATTAGAAATATTTCTTACCAAATCAGCATAATATGAATGATTTCTCAAGGATCAAGTGACACTGAAGACTTGAGTGATGGCTGCTGAAATTCAGCTTTGCCATCAAGCAATGAAATAAATTTGAAATTATATTCTAAAAACAGTTATTTTAAATGCTAATTTCCCAAAATAAGTGTTTAGTGGGAATTGGTTTACAATATGAAGTCGTTATTTTTCACAGTAATATGATTATGTGGAGTACAATTGTTAGAATAATTATGTGTCATGTTAGGTGTCTGTTTCTATGTAATTATTATACTCAATTGTTAACACTGCTGTTATTAATGTGAAAAACTCTGTGTCCTGATGTGTGTTGACTGACCATCTCTATGTAAAGTGTATGTCTCAAAGCCATAGCAGAGCTGCGCTTTCTCCAGAACACTCAGGAGTCTCTCAGGTGGATCTTTGTCCCATTGTTTCCTCACTCGTCTTTCCTGGGTCTCCACACACTCAGACTCTGTAACACAGCAAGAGAATGCAAAACTTGTTACAGTGTAATTATGCATTTAAAGGGATACTCCACCCCAAAATGAAAATTTTGTCATTAATCACTTACCCCCATGTCGTTCCAAACCTGTAAAAGCTTTGTTCGTCTTCGGAACACAATTTAATATATTTTGAATGAAATTCGGGAGGCTTGTGACTGTGCCATTGATTGCCAAACAATTTTCACTGTCAAAATCCAGAAAAGTATGAAAGACATTGTCAGAATACTCCATCTACCATCAGTGGTTCAACTGTAACATTATTAAGCGACGAGAATACTTTTTGTAAGGAAAGAAAACAAAAATAACGACTTTATTCAACGATTCGGCACCGTAACGCCATTTTGGAGAGTATCGCTGCGTACACAGAACTGCGTCAGCGCAATGGAAGGATACGCTATTTTCATTCAAATCAAATCGTAAATACACGTACAAGACGTATCCTTCCATTGCAGCTGACACAGAACTGCGTACGCTATGTGCGTCCAGCGGATGCTCTCCAAAATGGCGCTACGGTGATGTTATGGTGCCGAATCGTTGAATAAAGTCATTATTTTTGTTCTCTTTCCGTACAAAAAGTATTCTCGTAGCTTCATAATGTTACGGTTGAACCACTGATGGCAGATGGAGTATTCTGACGGTTTCTTTTATACTTTTCTGGACCTTGACAGTGAAAATTGTTTGGCAGTCAATGGGACAGTCACAAGCCTCCCGGTTTTCATCTAAAATATCTTAAATTGTGTTCCGAAGACAAACAAAGCTTTTGTGGGTTTGGAACGACATGGGGGTAAGTGATTAATGAAAAAATTTTCATTTTGGGGTGGAGTAACCCCAAGTATTGAGTAATATTAATTAACAACATGTACTACTTACTATAGGGTTAGGGTTAGAATCAGGGTTTGGTTTAGGGTTGCTGCGTGTAATTATGCATAATTTACTGTTAATACTATAGTAATTACATGTAACATATGTAACAAGGACACTGTAAAATAAAGTGTTACCCAAACAACTACCAAGATATATATCCAATAAATAGGGTAATACCATTCTACGTATCAGTGGTACAGTACCTGAAATGCGATCAGTCCGTTCTGCATTTTCTATGCTACCAGTGGAAATGATGTCAGCATTTCTTAGGACCCCCAGCACGGTATTACAAGTTCCGACTGCCCACCTCTTACGAGAAGCTGGGTCATCAATGCAGTTGTTTTCCAAAGTGGACTGTTCTACTTGCATAGTTCCTGATCACAAACGAATAAATTACTTAATCAGTTAGATTGATTCACTACAGGTTTTACCTAAAATTGGGAATTAGTTAATGTGGAGAAGATCTGAACTAGTGACCTTCGGTGGTAGTTGTGATCACTAAACTCTTCTGTCCTAAAAACATGGCCACTTTCTTTCCTTCCTCTCTCCTCCAGTGGTGTGTTCGTTCTTGCACCAGTTCCTTATTCTGCCCAGCAAAACAGAGAGAAATAAAGAGCTACTGTAATATAAATTTCAAACTAATTTAAGGGTCAGTGACAAATAAGAGTGTCCACAATAAAAATCTAACCACATGCGCCACATAGTTTAACCACTAGTTCTTAGAAATATACTCTTTGTATATTTTGTAAATATATTTTCTAGGTAAATAATTTTTTTTACAACTATCTTGAATTGCCAGTTCTTAAATATCATCAGTTTTTGGGGGAGTTGCAACACATGCCATTTTTCCCAAATTAACTTTGCCTTGTCAGTAGGTCAAATGATCTTATATTTTAAAAGATTTATTGACCTTGACACACAGTTATGGCAATGATGATTTCCTATTTTATATTCTTTTCCCTGCGTATTTCTGCCTTTTGGCTGCACTACATGACTTTGATTTTATGGTAAACATTACTTAGCAGTGCAGTATTGTTTCTAATAATTAGTAATAAAAATTATACAAACATTTTTTTTCAAAATAACGAATCTGAATAATTCTGATTTCATGATCCTTCTGCATCACTCCATCAAATATTGATGTAGCTGGTTAAGACTATGTGTGTTTTTTTAAATAATTTAATTGAAGAATGAGCTGATGTACCTCTAGCACCAGGTGTTTATGCAGCAGTCGAGACACACGGTGAGAGCTGAGGATTGTGTGTACAGAGGGTCTGTCGCTAGGGTTAGTCTTGAACATGTTTTTGATGAGATAGTGCAGCTCATAGGAGAAGTGACTGGGTAAAGGTGGATATGCCCCACGACACACCTTCAAGATCAGACTCTTCCAGCTACGTGACTGAAACTAATGAAGGGAAGGTTGACAGTAAAAGAAGACAGGAAAATGTAAGGACAGGTGTCCTTAACATCCAAAACACATATAGTAACAGCAGCGCAACTCAAAGGCTGATGATACACGGGGCAACTTTTTGAACAATGTGCCAGGCAACTTTGGGCAGTGTTGCCATCAACAGGCAACCAGGTGAGACACAGGGCCAACGACCTATCCAGATAGAAATTTGTTACCCATTCTCAATGGGAAAGTGCCCAAGCAACAGTGCTCAAAAAAGCTGACTGGCAAAATTGCTCAAAAAGTTGCCCCATGTATCATTAGCCCAACATTCTACATTGTTTGATGTAAAAGCCATTTTTACTAGATAATTAAGGATGTTAAGAGGAAATTACCGGGTGTTGGAGTGTGCAAAGTTCATACAAGACACAGCCAAGAGACCAGACGTCACTGTAATATACATGCATATTAGTAAAAATGTAACCTGAAATGTAAAGCTGATGTCAAACTGAGGGAATTGCAGTAATTTCAGGAAAACTGTACCTTTTATTATTGTAAGGTTTGTTGTCCCATATTTCTGGAGACACATAATATGGAGTACCCACATAGGTCTGAGCATATGCTTTTGCACTTGCAGAAATACATATAAAATTACTCAAATGATTGTATTTGTGCACAGAACTGTAAACACCAAAATGAAATGACAAAAAAGAAATTGGGAAAAAAATTGCTGAATACCTGTTTAGAGAACATGCCGAACCAAAATCTCCCAACTTCACAGTTCCACTGTCTGTCAAGAAAATATTCTGTAATGAAAATGAGAAGGAAACCAGCATTGATTTTATGCACAAAATAAAATCTTTCATTAATTCACAAGAAGTTCCAGGATGGTGCTTCTATTTGAGTGACAACTTTCTACTTTGATGGCAATCAAATGGTGATGGTATGGTGAACTGATAACATTGGCCTAACCAAAACCAAATACGGTAACTATACATTTTGAGAGCAAAGACCAAAATCAGGTATCAGGTCTTGTAAATGTTCAGATACCAGGACAGTTGTATCACACTTAAGTTTTTACTTTATGCTCGAAAAATGAATTAAACAATAAAAATTTGAAATTATAAACATGCTTATCATAGAAGAGTTGAAAAGTCATTTTAATGAGATAATAGAATAAAAAAAAAATGGGTGCCATATCATTGATCCTTCATACATTTATTTTTTATCTAATGAATAAATAATTTGTTCATCACAATTTCCGCCTGAATCCCTTCATCAAACATTGATGTGGTTGGTATAGATACAGTACTGCGTTTTGCCTTTGTAGGGCAGAATAGTTGGGCTGAAAAATGTATGTTCAAGCAAATGACTTTGGGCTTCCCCTGCAACAGAAATAATAAACCTTTTTAAAATAAGGAAAAAAAGTCACCAAACACAACAAGAAGTACCTTTGATTTTAAATCCCTGTGAAGTACTCTCTTGTCGTGAATGTGTTTGGTGCCTTGACACATCTGTGCAAACCACTTCAGGATCTACAACAAAGAGATGACAACAGCGTATAAACTGCATAAAAATAATCAAACATAGTAACTCCTTATTCTTGATATCCCAAACTTACTATCAAGTTTATGTTAGTACTCATTACAAAAATAAGATGTATATTAACAACTGCGCCGGAGAGATAAACCTGTTTAATTTTAAGAATTAATTTGAGAACAGGACCATCATCTTTGTCATACCACGTCCTCAGTGAACAGAACATTTTTTTGCTGCCGTATCCTTTGAAGAAGATCTCCACCACTGCAGAACTCCATTACAATGTACAGATGACCATCAGCTGAAAAGAGAGGGTCCATTGTTTTTGACCTTTGAGCTTATGAAATTTGTGTCATTTACAGCATATAAAACACCCTGACAAACCTTCAAATGAGTCTTTGAATGCCACAATGTTTGGATGCTTCATTCTGGACAGAAGCACAGCTTCTCTTCTGCTGTTTCTTATCCCAGAATCAGCCTATGAATCAATACAGGAACTCTTTCATGCATTTTACAAGTATGATCAATATAAACCGGTTTTAAATATTTTTTTTTATTATTATTTTTTTTAATTCTGAGCTTTCATTACCTTTGGCAGTCGTATTTCCTTCATAACATAATTCTGTCCTTCGTTTATTGGCTGAACCAAAAGAGCTCGACCGAAAGACCCTTCACCAATGACTTTCACTAATGAATATTGATCCATAATAGCAACTTCAGACACAGAATAAATCCTTAAAGCTGTTTTTCTTCTTTAACGTAGCACTACAAAACTAATTATACGTCTGTTATTAACCTGTTCGAGATTTATACAGAACACCAGACAACTGAAAGGCAATATATTTAAGTATTTTCTAAAAAGTTTTAACCAGTGCAAAACTAGATTAAGGATGTGTTTGCTCGGGACAGGAGAGTGGCCGCGCAAGTACCACCATTAGTTTGTTTCAGGTATAGCAGCGATAGTATGACTTCCGTATTGTTACATGACGTAGTGATGACGCTTTTGACCTGTGTAGCGTGGACCGCACCCACTCCCCTTTTGGATGCGAGAAAAATGTAACATCAGGTGCAATACTATTAGCATAAATATTAAATAAATCATTTGGGTATCAATTAAGGTCTCTCAGTATTGTGTAACTGGCCATCTCGATAGGTCTATGTAATAATTTTCATATTTTAACTCTGTGCATTTCTTTTAGAGAGATCGCTGGTTCAGATTTCTATTCATATGTTCAGTTTAAATACAGATAATTTTTACAGGTATATTTCAACGCATACGCATTTTATAGTGTACAGTTTATTATTATTGAACCGTCCTGATATTTGAAAGCAGCTCAATGGATGATTCTGTTTCTGAAGCGCAAAGCTCCCTCTGGAGGTAAACAATGGTTCTGCCATGGCTGTGCCCACGTTTAGTCACTAGATGGCAGGAAAAGTATGTAGTAAAGTTTGATATAAGCAGTTGCTGGGGCTCTCATATCCTGAAGCGTATTATACGTAATAGACAGCATGTGCTTAGTGTCTGAAAAAGTAAATTTTATCTGCATACTTCTAATTAAGTCTTTGCATTTTGGAACTGGATTAACCCTCTATCCAGCGCCCCCACACGCAGAAATCGCCATACCAAAATGACTGCAGCTCTTTTGAACCTCTTGGTCTAGACACTGATGAGACATACTCCTGGGCTCTTTTGTCATCAGACATTTGATAATTTCTTGTCAACAAATCAGAATTTCTCATGGTTGTACTAATGGAAATGACCAAAATTCACTGGAGTTTTATAATTAAATAAATAATTTATTTAATTATAAAACTCTTTATAATCTGTAATAACATTAAACGTATTTCATATTTTCTCTAAACCTTCTTGGATATTAAGACAGGCACCTGCAGTTATGAAAGATATGTTGTGTGTGAATTTGCACATCTTATAATGACACTTTGCATTTAATAAAAAAATAAAAATAATAATAAATAAATAAATAAAGATTGATTAGTGAAATGAAAGAATGATTTAATAAAAAATGAGGATGATTAGTAATTGTCTCTCACTGGCCTGATTAGCTAAGCCCTCAAAACACTTAAGTGCGGTACAGTATTGCATGATTTGCAGATTATATTTAATAGTTTACAATTTGCATAAATGTTTGCAGTTAGTTTTTAAAAGGTAACATTACATTCTTAAAGGGGTCATATGATGCGATTTCAAGTTTTCCCCTCTCTTTGGAGTGTTACAAGCTGTTTGTGCATAGATAAGATCCCTGAAGTTGCAAAGACTAAAGTCTCAAAACCAAAGACAAATTCTTTATAAAAGTTAAGACTCGACCATGCCCCCACACGTCACGGTGTGGGGAGATTTGCAAAACACCGCCCAAATGTATACGCAATGAAAGAGAGCTTGTCGTTTCTCCGATCACAAATGCAGACATGGTAATGTTTACGCGGCGAGATGCAACGCGATGCGTAATAAGACAGTATAAGTCATTATAATCAGTAATTATGTGCCCACTGGTTGCAACAAATGCCTCGTTTGTAATGGGTTTTATTGTTTTTGTGTCGTCGTGCCGGGACACCTCATCACAACATGGTAAGGGGCGTAACATTTCCATCTCATGCTTGAGGTATTTGGCCAATCACAACGCACTGGATAGCTGGCCAATCAGAGCACACCTCGCTTCTCAGAACGTCATATGACCCCTTTAAGGACTCTACTTACATTTCTTTTCATGAGCACTTGTGCTCCTACACAAAAAATAAATAAATAAATAAATAAAATAAAATAAAAATAAATGCAATTTAGGAACACCTCTGGTCAATGACAGAAATTAACCTTCCCGTTATAAGGTGATATTTGACTCCTTAAAGTTTTATTATTTATTTATTTTTTAAATATTTGCAATGCCATTTTTCTAACTTTATTAAATGTGTCATATTTTGTGCCAAAAATTTAGATTGCTAAACTTTTATCAAAAAATTGAATTAAACAATAAATTGAGTTAAAATAATAAGCCACAATCAGGAAGAATATGTTACTAGTCAAATGAAGTCAGCATCAACAATTCATCTTTTTATGGCACAGAACAGCACAAATGTGCCATTAAGAAATATTTAGGCAAAAGATTTTTTAACAAGACTAATACCAAGAGGTGGTATTAATGCATTTCATAATAACAATGTTATCAGGTTAATGTTTTAAATATAAAGTTTTGAATATAGAAATATTAAACGATTTAAATGACTCAATTTATACTTTAAAAATAAATCTGAAACCGCCAGTAGGGGGCAGCAAGTCATTGTCTTTTTCACTGAATCATTCATTCAATTAATTCGTTCAAAAGGCTGATTCTTTTAGAAAAGAAGCAAGTGAGTCTCTTTATGAATGGGTCACTGAATGATTGACTCACTAGATTTTTTTCAAAGTTGCAGATTCATTCATAAATGAAACAGCGCTGTGTTTGCTTGGAGATGTGCAGCGGCTCAGCTATGACTTTTTGGAACTATTTTCATTTACGAAATAGAGCACAATCAGACAACAGTGTTCGTAAAATGTAAATCACTTAATATTAACCTTTGTATAAAATCAAAACTGTATAAAATGATTGTATGCATTCCATTTCACATTTTCAAACTCCCTTTATAATAATTAAAAAGCTGTCCCTGGTCTTAGTTCATCGCAATCTCACAAACTTCCATTTTAATTAATGAAGCTCTCTACACTCTACGCTGAATCTATTATTTACATCATCTCTACACTTTGTTTGTTTTAATGAATGACAAAAACTGCCGTCTGCGTTCATGATCTGTGCTATGGCCCTGTCCCAAATCGCACCCTAAACCCTCATGGTCTTCCTCTGAGACCGCACTTTCGTGACTTAATGTCGCTTTGACTGTAGGGTAGAAGTCTGCTGCAGAGCTCGCCCCAGTGCAGGCTCGGCAGAAGTGCGGATTGAGGGCACATAGCGGCCACAAAGGGGGCGCTCGCGAGCACCCTTCTAAACGCTAAAATGATGAATGGGACACCCTATGGCAGGGCTATTCAATTAGATTCATTTGAGGGCCGGATTATCGAACTGAAAATTTGAAGGGGGCCAAGGGGGTGGGGGCCGTCCCGATCACTTTCTGGGGGGGCCTATAAAATTAGAAATTAAATTGAATATTTAGCAGTAAAATAAACTAATATTACCAACACCAACATCTATAAAAGGTTAACATTAGTGCTGTCTATCAATCAGTTTAAAAAAATCACATTTTTCTGTAATTAATCATATAATTCTATAATTATAGGATTCTATAATTAATTGCATATTTACATATATTGATATCGTCATAATTTCACATTGAACCTCCAAATGAATGTAGAAACAACATAAAGATAGTATATTTTAAATATGTGTTCAATGGCTTCTTTTTATCAAGTAGCCTATTATTAATGAAGTATTGATTCCAATACTGCTACTAGTAGGGCTGGGTATTGTTTAAAAATTTTTGATATCGATACCGATACCGATACCTTGAGTTCGATACCGGTTCCTGAACGATACTTTTTTTGATACCAATTTTATGAAATCAGTTTTAACAAGATTACATTATCTCAAAAAAAAACTTTGGTTTTATTTTTTTCAGCTTGTTGACATTTATACAGACTCATAGCCTCATCTCCTGAGCCACTGCACAAAGGAACAAAATATATCCAACACAATAAATCAGTGCAAATAATTTTAATAAAGTTCAAATAGTTTTCAGTTTACACATCTGTTAGGCTACATTTACACTAGTGCGTGTTAGTTTTAAAACGCATAGCTCAGACAGAATCATAATTTCTATTCATTTATTCTAGGTTGTTAAAGACTTCAAGAAATTGAAAATCTTTATCCACTTTCATAAGTGGGTGTTTTATTTTCTTTCACCATATGTTTTATTGTTATTAAATTCTGGTGTAGTATGTCTAATTATTTGAATGCATAAAAACTTAGTTTATTCAAATTTATTCTTAAAATAGCCTTATGAAATGTTTTATTTTTCCTCAGAAATTCTGTGTTCTGGTTTTCAAATGAGGGCATAAAACATTAATTTCATTTATCTTTAAATTATTGAAAATCAAAGTTTATTTATTTATTTTGGCAAACAAAGGGGGTTTACTATTAAAATTAAAACATGAAAGAAATGTTGTGTGATCATTACTTAAAAAAATAAAGTTTTAATAATTTTAATAGCAGCCTAGTAGTAACAGTATGTACATTCTGCTGAACAATAGTAATGTATTTCTGCCGCAGTGTCTTCCAAGTTAAACCGAACTTTTATTTTGACGGGTTGCCGTGAATACCTTTACAGTTCTGTGTATATGATATGACTATAAATGCTAATGAAGTGACTCTCAGAGCAGTTCTGGAGATGTTGTTCATGTGTTTATGTCCTCATTTAGTGAGATGGTAGACGCTGAAATCACAGCGAGTGTCACGCGCATTTCAGTCTGTGTTTAGTAAACGAAACTGCGTGATAGAGGGCAGACTGCTCCGTACGCATTCGAGCCACTCTCATGGATGTCTAAAACTGATCAATCTGCACCACGTTGCTTCTAGTCCAACACACCTAGTGCTGCAGGCTTATTGCCTCACTGACGTTGATTAGCTTGACCCCTTAGGTATCGAAATTTGATACCGAACGACAAGACGTTTTTCGATACTCGATGGTATCGAGTCAATTCGGTCGGTGCCTAAAAAGTATCGAACTCGATACCCAGCCCTAGCTACTAGTGTCTCTATTAAACAGAGGTGGAAAGTCCAGGGGTCAGAAAGTAAAAGTCCTGCCATAAGTTTATTACACCCATGAACTCAGCAGCTGATTTCACCAGAGGAGGAACCAAGTCATTCCTTTTTACAGACATATCAACGGTCTGTAAAAGACATGATTTTGGATAATTATGGTAAATAAACATTTTTGCATTTCTCATATATTTTGCTATATTTCTGCCCCCTACCCTATTTACAACAACATTATGGTTTCATCCCTACTTCCTTGATTGCTTGTTTGACCCTATTATCTGATGACTGACCAGCACCGTTCTCCCTTCAGTGTGACTTTGTGCGGATCGAGGGCGCATAACGGCCGCAAAGGGGGCGCTCGCGAGCACCCTTCTGAAAGCTAAAATGGCGAATGGTACACCCTACGGTCTCATGGACTTAATGGACACGCGCACGCGGCAGTCATTGTCAGTAAGACCGCAAGTGCACATGAAGTGTTCCATTTGGGACAGGCCTGTGAGGAGCAGGAGGTGGACCAATAGAGAAGCATTTCTATTGGCTGCAGTCTGCAGGTATTATGGCCAATCACAAAAGACAGTATTTGCGCAGCGAACCATAGACACAAGTATACCGCTACGTTTTTAGTCTTTTCTTTAATGCGGAATTAAGCCTATGGGCAAGACTTCCTGTTCATTAGCCGCTATAGGGAAATAACGAGAAGAATAACAAAGAGCAGTGAGCAGTAAACAGTAAAACTGTTTGCACTACAAACCAGTGTGTTCACAATTAAGATAATACATTAAAATAGCATGGTAAGACACACCAATTTTTTTTTTTTTTTTTTCCCAAAATATATTTATTAACATTTTGTGCAGATACAGCATCTTAATACACCGAAATTAGTAATCTATAGTTCTGCTTTTCATCCCACACCCAATCCCTCGTCTCTTCCACCCCTAACATCCCAAACGTCCAACACAAACAAGTAAAAGTAACAATACTGTAAGTGTAATTTTTAAATGATACAGCAAATGTACAAAATAAATAAATAAATAAATAAACCTAATCCTCTTCTGCATCTTCGAGTGACAGATCAATAGTATCAATACAATTCAGCAAAGATTTCCATGTTTTTGTAAAAGACCCTTTTAATGAAAAACGAATTTTTTCCAGCTGTGAAAACAAAAGAATTTCTTTTATCCATCCATCATAAGAAGGAGGGGACGCATGTTTCCACTTAAGGAGAATAAGCCTCCTAGCCAATAGTGTGGTGAAAGCAACAACGTCTTGTGTTGTTGAAGGTAAATTTGGCTCAAAAGGAATTCCGAACAAAGCTGTAAGAGGGTTTGGAGTAGCTAATATATTAAAGGTTTTTTCAAAAGTATTAAATATTTTAGACCAAAACTCTGTCAATCTTGGACAAGACCAAAACATATATGTGTGATTTGCTGGAGATTGTTGGCACCTATTGCAAGTGTTACTTCTGTCTGGGTATATTTTGGCTAATCTGGCATTAGTGTAGTGTACTCTGTGAAGAATCTTGCATTGCATCAAATTGTGTCGGGCACATATAGACGAAGAGTGTACTCTATTTCGCTGATAGTGATCCCCAGCTCTTGTTCCCAACTATTCTTGAGTGATTCAGAGGGGTCAGAATTTAAAGAATCTAGTGATTCATAAATGACAGAGATTAGCCCTCTTCTATCTGGGTTAAGAGAAAGAATGGTGTCCATTTTTGAATCAGGAGGACGATTAGGAAACTGAGGAAACTGATTTTGTACAAAATGTCTGATCTGAAAGAAGCGAAAAAGATGGGTTTTGGGAAGACTAAACTTTTCTGACAATTCTGTAAATGATAAGAATATGCCTTTATCATACAAGTCCTTGATGGTACTAAGACCCCCAGAAGACCAGTCACGAAAAACTGAATCAGAACATGACGGTAGAAAAGATAAATTGTTTACTATAGGTGCAAGAGTTGACGGACTGATTAACCCAAAGTGTTTTCTAAAATTAACCCACATCTTAAGAGTATTAGTCACCACTAAACTGTCTGAGACATTTTTACTATTTATAGGAAGCTGAGAGCAAATTACTGAATGAAGGGAAAATTTAGAGGATGACAATTCTTTTTGGGCCCAGATTGGATATTCAGAAACTCTTGAAGTGTTAGTCCAATACAAAAGCTTATTAATATTACAGGCCCAGTAATACTATTGAAAATTTGGTAAGGCAAGGTCCCCTTTTGACTTTGGAAGTTCAAGAACTTTTCTTTTTATCCGTGCATATTTGCCACCCCACAAAAAAGAATTAGTTGTCTGATTCAAAGTTACAAAAAAAGACTTGTTAATATAAATAGGTATATGCTGGAAGAGATATATGAATTTGGGCAAAATTGTCATTTTAACCAAGTTAATACGGCCAATTAGTGATATTGGAAGAGAAGACCATCTCTGTATATCTTCCTTATAAGCATCTAGCAGAAAATTTAAATTTTTTCTAAAAAATAACTGTGACTGATTTAGTGATGAATACACCTAAATATCTGAATCCATCCTGAGTCCACTTAAAGGGGAAAGGATATTTAGACAGCGCCTCAGCTGCTAGATTGATTGGGAACAGCTCGCTCTTTTGAAGATTTAATCTGTAACCAGAAAATTTGCCAAACAAATCAAAAATTTTGGAGGATTGGCGGTAACGACAAGGTGGGGTTAGTTACATATAAAAGAAGGTCATCTGCATAGAGGGACAGTTTATAAGAGGTTCAAAACCGAGTAATGCCTTCGAACTTTTCCTCACTCCGCAGCCAAATGGCCAATGGCTCTATAGCCAATGCAAATAATAGAGGCGAAAGGGGGCAACCTTGGCGTGTACCTCGGCGCAGGGGAAAGGTTTTAGAATGTGTTGCATTGGTGTGCACACATGCAACAGGGGAGGAGTATAATAATCAAATCCATGCTATAAAATTTGAGCTGAAACCAAATTTGTTTAAAATGAAAAACAAATAATCCCATTCAACCCTGTCAAATGCCTTCTCGGCATCTAGGGACAATATAACCTCGGCAGTGTCAGAACTTGAAGAAAGGATAGTATTAAAGAGTCTTCTGGTATTATAAAAAGAGTGTCTACCAGTCATGAAACCTGTCTAGTCAGGGAAAATAACAGCAGGCAACACTTGCTGAAGGCGAAGGGCAAGGATCTTAGATAGAATTTTAAAATCCACATTTAACAAAGAAATTGGCCTGTAACTACTGCAGAGCAGTGGATCCTTATCTTTCTTTAGTCACAATGAAATGGATGCCTCAGACATGGTTGTTGGAAGCTGACCTGAAGAAAAGGCCTCATTATATACTCTTTGTAAAATTGGGGTTAGAACAGAAGTGAAAGTCTTAAAAAATTCGATGGTAAAGCCATCAGGGCCAGGAGATTTACCATTTTGAAGTGAATGAATTACCTCTTGTACTTCCGTAGTAGACACAGGCCTGCCCAAATCATTTGTGGAGCCATCCTTTATGCAAGGGAATATTAATTGATCAAAGGGGTTTGTGTCACTCCATAACTTTGAGTCGCATTCCGAGGAGTAAAGATCTGTGTAATATTTTGAAAAAATTGAGTTAATTTCCTATGGGTCAGAAACTATGTCACCCTTAGAAGATTTAATTTTGGGGATCAGTCTAGATGTGCGGGCAGTTCGAGATTGAAATGCAAGTGATTTGCCAGCTTTTTCACCAAATTCAAAAAAATGTTGCTTGGCACTCAACAGTTGCTTTTCAGCTTTATGAGTTAGAAGTAAGTTATACTCTGAATGAAGCTGAAGCCATTTTTTGTAAATTGCGGGTGAAGGGGTCAGAGAGTATTGGAGATCTAATTTAGAAAGTTGGTCAGATATTTCTGCCATCATGGAATTCTCAGATCTCCTTAACTGACAAACATATGAAATTATCTGTCCTCGCATATAAGACTTAAATGCCTCCCATAATGTGCTATTGCTAACAGAATTGTTGTCATTTATTTCAAAATATAGATTTATATGAGACGTGAGAAAATCTTTGAAATTGTTATCAGAAAGTAAATGTGAACTAAATCTCCATTGCTTAGAATAAGTCTTGGCTTGTGGGAATAATAAGTCCAAAGAGGTGGGGGCATGATCGGAGATGACTATACTATGATAGTCACAAGAGTTGACAGAGTGCATCATTCTGTTATCTAAAAGAAAAAAATCAATCCGTGAATATGAATGGTGAACGTGAAAAAAAGGAGAAGACTTTGCTAGTTGGAAACCTTGATCTCCAGGGATCAGATAGGCCAATCTGTTTAGTATAAGACTCTAAAAGTCTGGCAGAGTTGGACAATGTGGACTGTTTTGAAGACGACCTGTCCAATATTGTATTTTGAACCAAATTAAAATCTCCCCCTATGATTATGTGGTGACTATCAATATTAGGGTGTACAGAAAAAAAAATTAGCAAAAAATGTATCATTGTCCCAATTGGGGCCATATATACAAGCTAAAACAACTGGGATTGTTTGTAAAATTCCAGACACAATCACATAACGACCATTCGGATCTGAGACCACTGATTCCGGTTCAAAAGCAATATTCTTATGTACAAGAATCGCTGCCCCTCTTGCCTTCACACCAAATTTGGAGTGAAAACTGTGACTAATCCATGCACTCTTAATGCGAGAAACATCTGAAGTGCGAAGATGGGTTTCTTGTAAAAAAAATTATATCTCCTTTAAGGGACTGTAAATGTGAAAGAACTTTTTTGGTCTTAACAATATTATTTAAACCTTTTACATTCCAAGAGATAAAACGAATATTTATATTTGATCTTATTGTATTACCAGCCATTTGAATTGTGACTACCCTAGTGCAAAACCCTGATCCATGTGATGTGAAACAGAGATAAAGACAAAAGAGGAAGACAGACACACGCACACACACGCAAAAAAAACAAAAAAAAAACCCTCCATACAATTACAACCCCTAATCTCCCCTTGAACTACTGAACAATAACTTGCGTACCTCAACCGATACCTTACGTCCTTTTTTACTACTATTTAACCTACAAACCTTATATTCCCCAATAATACATTTTAACCCCCAAACGCAAAATAATATATATAACTGTATTTTTAACAGTCCATTGCATGAAGCTTGTTCTTCAGTCACAAATTTGGTATTCAACGATTGTACTTTCTAAGGCAGTTCAAAGACATTGGAGCCCGTTAAAACCAAACGGGTGCAAAAAACAACATCTGCTAAACAAAACAGTAGGAAGGGCATTACAAAAAAGAGAGTCGTGTTAGATTTATATAGCTCCCAACTTACATAGTTCCAATAACATAAATGTCATCCAGCATAGGGTTGCGCCGCTTCTTGCTTTAGCCCACGATTCCAGTGACACATAGGCCTATGTCGGGTACATCAGATTATTAAGAGCCGCTGCGCTGGGAATCCAGATACCGCTTGCCCTCCTCCGCCGATGTAAACCACTTACTGCTCCCTTCTTTGGTCGTTATACAAAGCCTCACCGGATACAAAAGAGCCAGTTTAAATCCTTGTTTTTACATTTCGGCCATGACTTCACGATACTGAGCACACTGCTCCATTACTTCAGGGCTGTAATCTTCATAGATGGCGGTTGGTTTCCCTTGATACTGTAGTTTGCCTCGCTTTTTACGTGCCTCGCGAATGACTTTATCTTTTAGCTGGTAACGAAGAAAGCAGACCACAACTGCTCTTGGTCTCTTCCCTGATTTAGGTTTAGCAGTGAGGGATCTGTGTGCCTGGTCTAGCTCTAGGGGGGCAGGTAGAATCTGATCACCAAAAACTTCAAAAAGCAACTCGGAGAAAAATGTCGTTGGCCGTGGACCCTCTAACGACTCAGACACTCCAATGATCCTTATGTTGTTCCGTCTACTCCGTGCTTCCAGATCAGCAGTCTTGGCTTTGAGCTTTGCGTTACTCTCCGTTAATGTTGCTATGGAAGTTTCTAGCCTTTCCACCTGTTCATCCAGCGACTCCGCATGGGACTCCAGCGTGGTAAGTCTCTGTCCATGATCAGACACCGTGGCTTGCACACAGTCAAGTTTCACGTCTAATATTTAGATCACAGCCTTGAACTCAGCCGCCAAGGCCGCTCTATGTTCTTCCAGCAAATCCGTTAGCGCCGCCATGTTCACTTCGCCTGACGTCACGGGCGCTTCGGCTCTATTGGCTTCTTTCTTAGATGTTTTCGCCGTTTTACTCGCCATTTTAGATAGACATTGCTATTCACAAGTCGTTTAGTTAGTTTTTGTAGTTTGTCAGAAAAGATTGGAGGGGTAGTTGAAGAAATAAACGAAACTGAACGGAGAAGGGAGACACACACGTCTACTCCATTGCGCTGCTAACCGGAAGTCGACACAGCAATTTTCAATATCAGTCAGCAAAACAAACTGTTTTGTACAGCTAAAAATAACTGGACGTGGATGAGACCAGAAGCCAGACCTATAGAATTTACAAATGGCCGCGCCCATTTTTACGGGAAGAAAAAGGTGGATATTGCGCTATGTTTATGCAGAACAGGGATCACTTTCTTAGTCTTTTGAATGGATAAAATATAAAAATCACTTTAATTTCCAAATAAACCTAACCAGTTGGAAGTGGAACACCGTCCCCCTCAAAATTCACTCACCGGACTCCGCCCTGGAGTCAAGGTGCGATTCCAAACAGGACCACATGGAGATGCCAAAAGACCACAAGCCACCTTGACATGCCTTCATGTACTACATGTATTCACGTACTACACCATTTAGATTGAGTAAACACAGCAAAGAAACTAAAACTAAAAATCATGTTGAAACTCTGCAATCTGAAGGCAGGTTGTCATCATCAGTAAACAGTTCTTCTGGCAGAGTAAGTGTTTGTGTCTGTGCTTAGAGAGTGTGATGCTTATATGTACTTATACCATGGTCTGTTTGAATACTCAACTCTGATTGGCCGACAGGTATGCATTAAAACCGTTTAATGCACAGGTAGTTCCAAGTCAGTTTAATCACCATTCTATATTAATGTGCCACTTTAATTGATGCACACAAACACACACACACACACACACACACACACACACAAACACAGAGACAGAGAGTGAGGTCGGAGATCGCAAATCGCGCTGCGCACACAATGACTTGTCAGTGCTGCCCCACAATTTTCATTAATAAAATAGTCTAGATACTGGATCGCTACATAATATTCTTCAGCAACAAGGTGGTAAAATCACTGTTTTTGAAGTAAACACTACTTCAACCACTTCAAATAACCATCATTTTTACCCTTCTGGTCAAATATTGCACTGCAAACATCATTAACAGATTTAACTTGTCAATGCTGGCAAATGACCATGGTATAAGTGGGATAATGCACGGCTAGCTGTGCATGAAACAATTTTAATGCACTCCGCAGAGGCAGCTACCCTCCACTTCGTGTCGGGAGGGTTCTTGGCCTCAACATCGTGCATTAAAATTGTTTAATTCACAAATAGCCATGCATTATCCCTTACATAAACACCACTGGTAGTGACTCTTGCAAACACCTCCAAATCATGCTTACTCAGCAGCCATCCATCATAAAACTCTCGCAAGATATGAATTTTGTCAACTTAGCAACCACATACAAATGTGTTTAAAAGATCATCTTCTCAACTGGCACATCTATTGCCTCAAATTGATGGCTGTATTTTGGGCCCTGAAATACTTCCTGCAGCAGTTAAGGGGCTACCATGTCCTAGTGAAGGTAGAAAACAATGCGGTAGTCTCTTACATAAATTGCCAAGGTGGACTGCGTTTGCGCTCACCAGCCAATTTGTTGTGTTCTGCCGCATCCAGTGTAGACAGCATCACCGATCATAATGGGTTCTATTATATTTTGTCACGCCGCTCCCATCCGGTGTAGACATGGTGTGAGTCTTCAGTCGTTTTTAAACTCTTTGTTATTGCTTCAACACAAAGGAAACCTGTGTGCCCACCGCACCGTTATTTGTCAGGTATGTTCAAGCGAGCTAGATATGTGCAGTTGCTGCACAATCAGGCTGTATTTAACATATCATGATGACTCACAAGTTCAGTATTTGCTCTAAATTTTGGCTTAAATGAACTTTCCCAAGAAATTAATGAGTGAACATAATTACGAAAAGTGACCTGACAAAACAGCTAGTGATTTGACAGTGCTAACCACCACAGCTGATGGCAGGTGTTAATTTCAAACCCTGGCTGTCTGTACAGGCTATTGCAGCAGGTTCTGCTTTGGGCACAGCACAAGTTCCTGTCCCTCAGGGTGATTTACATTCTGGGGCATATGAATGTGGGAGCAGAATTGCTGTCCAGACAATCTGTAACACACGGGGAATAGAAACTCCACCCCAAAGTAGTCAAATTTGGTAAAATTTTACAAAGCGAAGGTGGACCTTTTTGCTTCAGAGGAGACAATGTCCCTTCTACTTCTCTCTGACTCCTCAAGCCCCCCTGGATCTGCATGCAATGGCCCATACATGGTCCAGACTGCATTTTTATGCATTTCCCTGATCGCTCTGCTCGTAGCTAGTAGCACATTGTTGGTGACCAGAGTGTGGTTCCAATCAGGAGAAATCTCCTATCTCAGGCTCTGGGACAGTATTTCATCCCCGGCCCAAACTCTGGAACTTTCATATCTGGCCCCTGAAAGGGACCTACTAAGAGATTCTGGGCCTACCGCTGATGTAGTATAGACTATTCTAAGTGCTAGGGCTCCCTCCACTAGAAGAAGTGCTAAAGCATCTGGTTGGGACACCTTTTGAACCACTAGAGACAGCACCTGTGAAGCTTCTGACTCTAAAGAGTTTTTTTCCTCATGGCTATTACTTCTCTAAAGAGAATTGGGGATTTGCAGGCTCCGTCAGTCTCACCATCCTGCTTAGATTTTGCCCCTGGACTGGTCAAAGCTATTTTGAACCCTTACCCTAGTTATCTTCCTAAAGTTCCATTCTCAACCATGCATCAGGTCGTTCTTGAAGCATTTTGCCCTCCACCGTTCACAGTACTGGACCAAGAAAGACTTCACTTACTGTGTCCAGTCCGTGCTCTTCAGATTTACGTCCACCAGTCAGTGGCATAAATCGGAACAGTTTTTCATATGCTATGGGGCTGCAACCAGGGGGTGGCTGCCACTAGCAAAAGATGTCACATTGGGTGAGGGATGCTATTGCCCTAGCCTATGAGGCGTGTAGCCAAGCTTTGCCTCTAGGAGTTAGGGACCATTCAACCGGGGGGTTGCATCCTGTAAGGCTCTGGCAAGAGGTCACTAAAATTTAATAACGTCAAGGCTGTGATGTGATTGGTTATCAAGGTACATGTGATCCAAGTTGACCGTTATGCTTTCTCCAATGGTAGAACCATGGACCCTCGTATCTCCCAATAATAAGACCATCATGGGGTGTGTTTCCCATATAACGACATAACTTGCTGATTAACCACCACATTACGATGCATTGTTGTGGAAACAAACTAAATAGTCACGACTGTTTCCCGAACACAGTCACATCTCAGACATTGGAACAACATTAGTTCAACAATATAGGGCCATTGTTAATGATGTCATATGCATGTGGTGACACATTTAACTTTTTTTTTTTCACAGGATAAAAATTACACAGTCCTTAGGGAGGGGACTAGAGTTTTCCCACACTCTACCCTATATCAGGAGTTTAAACTGATAAGGCTTCAAAATACATGCAGACGTTTTGTTTGTTGTTGGCAAAGTAACCAAAGTACAACATTATAGCCGCCTCTGCACAAGTTGTAAAGGCACAGCCCACTCGAAAATGGGCGGGGAGCAGCAACTCACATGTGTTTAAAAAGACTAACATGAACACAGCATCGCTGCATCCAAAATCGAGTACTTCTGTACTAAAATAAGTTATGTTAAAAACAGTATGCCAAAATAATAGTATGTCTGAATTCATAGTATTCAAAAAGCAATAGGTGAAAAATACCCGGATGATTTCCAGCGAGATTCTGAGGTGCGCATTTGATGGACACTTTACATCCCATGATGTAGTATGTCTAAATTCATTCATACTACCCATATTTATACTATATAGAACTTGCTATTTTAACGGTTACAAATTAAGTTGGAATCCAAATGTAGTACCTACTCAGTACGAAATTTTGGACGCACAGTATGTTTTTGCTGTTACAGGCACATCCTAGGAATACCTGAGATATACACTCACTGGCCACTTTATTAGGTACACCTTGCTAGTACCGGGTTGGACCCCCTTTTGCCTTCAGAACTGCCTTAATTCTTTGTGTCATAGATTCAACAAGGTGTTGGAAACATTCCTCGGTGATTTTGGTCCATATTGACATGATAGCATCACGCAGTTGCTGCAGATTTGTCGGCTGCACATCAATGATGCGAATCTCCCATTCCACCACATCCCAAAGGTGCTCTTTTGGATTGAGATCTGGTGACTGTGGAGGCCATTTGAGTAAAGTGAACTCATTGTCATGTTCAAGAAACCAGTCTGAGATGATCTGAGCTTTGTGACATGGTGCATTATCCTGTTGGAAGTAGCCATCAGAAGATAGGTACGCTGTAGTCATAAAGAGATGGACATGGTCAGCAACAATACTCAGGTAGGCTGTGGCGTTTAAACGATGCTCAATTGGTACTAAGGGGCCCAAAGTGTGCCAAGAAAATATCCCCCACACCATTACACCACCACCACCAGCCTGAACCGTTGAGACAAGGCAGGATGGATCCATGCTTTCATGTTCTTTACGCCAAATTCTGACCCTACCATTTGAATGTCACAGCAGAAATCGAGACTCATCAGACCAGGCAACGTTTTTCCAATCTTCTATTGTCCAATTTTGGTGAGCCTGTGCGAATTGTAGCCTCCATTTCCTGTTCTTAGCTGACAGGAGTGGCACCCGGTTTGGTCTTCTGCTGCTGTAGCCCATCTGCTTCAGGGTTCGACATGTTGTGTGTTCAGAGATGGTATTCTGCATACCTTTGTTGTAACGAGTGGTTATTTGAGTTACTGTTGCCTTTCTATCATCTCTAACCAGTCTGCCCATTCTCCTCTGACATCAACAAGGCATTTTCGTCCACACAGCTGCCGCTCACTGGATATTTTTTCTTTTTCAGACCATTCTCTGTAAACCCTAGAGATGGTTGTGCGTGAAAATCCCAGTAGATCAGCAGTTTTTGAAATACTCAGACCAGCCCGTCTGATACCAACAACCATTCCACGTTCAGTCACTTAAATTCCCTTTCTTCCCCATTCTGATGCTCGGTTTGAACTTCAGCAAGTCGTCTTCACCACATCTAGATGCCTAAATGCATTGGGTTGCTGCCATTGGCTGATTAGCAATTTGTGTTACCAAGCAAATGAACAGGTGTACCTAATAAAGTGGCTAGTGAGTGTATGCTACATCTTGTAAAAGCGGTCATAATAGGACCCCATTATTTGATTGCTCACACTATACCACATGCCATGTCACCATGGTTTAATTTCTGTTTTCACACAGGCTCAGTGAGTGTGTTTGGAGCGCTGCGTTTAGTAGCTCTAGTGGGTTCGTAGCTCTGCTTGATACCCTCACTAGGGGCTACCAAAATTTCTAACATGTCAGAAATTCATCCAACCATCTGACTGCTGGTCGGGAGAGGTTAATCACCTCTTATTACACTTATGTTTGATTTTTGGGCCATTTTTTCTGAGGTTGTTTATTTAACACATGTAAATTAATGTTCAACCTTTTTTTAATGCTAATGTACTAAGCAAAGAAGAAAATCAATAAATGTCCATCAATAATATGCCTTACCTTTTAATGTACAGAAAATGAAAATATGCAAATAAATAAATAAAAGAAGTTTATTATTATGTGATGAAAAATGTATACTATATACAGCAAGAGATTTCACTTTAGGTGAAATTTAAATAACATTTAAAATATGTACATGATGAAAATATGCATGCCATACAAATGATAAAACAGAAATGTATTAATATTTGATGAAAAATGCTTACTCCAGTGCTCTAAAAAATTCAAAGTGGACTCTCACAGAGAACATAAAAAAAATGAATTCATGCCATTCTGAAATTAGCTACTGCGTCCTTCAGTTAACCCCTAATTTCCAATTCACTGAACCTTATCCACCCACACATTTTTTTTATGGTTTGCAATAATCTACTCATTGAGCTCCTGTGTAACCATTACCACATGCCATTTACGTCAGCGCTGAACCATTAGTTTACTGGCTATCCCAATGGAAAAGACTTCTGTATTTAAATGTCATTTCAGCTGGATTTAGAGTACATGACTAAATGGGAACATTAGTCTCAGTCAAATCACATAAATACTGTACTATATTGATTTCCCACCAATAATACATGCAGTTATTGTACACAAATGAGTCAGATATTGAGATTGTCTCTTTGGTTAATCCTTTAACTAGGTTGTGCTGTGACATACAGCTGTGTTTGCATACAGATGTCAGTAAACATTTGACATATATCCACACATCTCTCACATGCACACATGCTAATCTCAAGGACTCAAGTATGTAACAACAGTGAGTTGAAGCAAGAGGCAGATCCCATTTACATTATAGCTAGTATGAAACAGTTCTGTATTTGAACACACATCTGTCAATATAACACATCCATATATCAGCAGACTGAATTTTTAATCTTGACAGTGTTTTTAATGTCCAAATATAGAAGATGATACATTTACATTCACATGTATTATGCAGGCTTTGTGATTGTTGTCATACACTTTATGTGAGCTTGTAAAGGGGGAACATCTTGGTTACATACGTAACCCTTGTTCCCTGATGGAGGGAACGGAGACGTTATGTCAACCGACATTATGGGGATTCACTTGGGAGCCCCAATCATCTCTGATTTTAAGAGAAAACGCCAATGACTATTGGCTAGTGGATTTTGCATACCTAAGCCACTCCCCATGCATACGGGTATAAATAGGCGACAGGTGCATCCACTGAGACCTTGTCCCTGGCCGCCAGCGATGGTTCGAGGATGTGGCAAGGGGACATAACGTCTCCGTTCCCTCCATCAGGGAACGGGGATTACGTATTTAACCGAGACGTTCCCTATCTGTCGGTCACTACGAGTTATGTCGACCGACATTATGGGGCCCTGGAAAGCGCCCCCTGCCCCTGCGTAAATTCACTGATCTTGATACCCGCAGGGACCACAGGTGAGTATATCGCTGCTGGAGATAGCCAAGCCGCTGTTCCTTTCCCCACAGAAATTTCTTAACAGGAGAGATTTCGACCTTCAATGAAAGATTTCTTCAAGTCTTTCCAATTTGTTGTTACAGCTTGGTAGTAACGGCAGGGAAGCGAGCCTTCCAGAGAAGGGCGCTACTGAGGCCACATTCTGCCCGAAAGGAGGTGACGTGGAGACACTGATATGGACTGACCCAGGCCTGGGGCAGTACTACATATAGAATGGGCTTCTGCGGCAGGTCCTACCTAGGGGTAGGGAGGAGGGGCTGCCTGACAGAGTGATCTGTCAAAGGGAAGACACAGGTTTACCCAAGAGGGAAAACTTACCGTGGAAGAATAGACATATGGGATTGCCTGAAGGAAATCAAGCCATATGGACACCTAGCCCAGTACAGGGGCTGACCGGAGACCCGGATAAGCTAACACCAATACTAGGCCTGGTGTCAGACTGCTCAGCCCAGTCTGACTGCTGGGGGTGCTGGAGGATATTCCACCAGGGTTCGCCGTCCGGGGAACTTACTGGAGGAGGAAAAAGGCGCTCGCATCCCCGGGTGAGGGGGAATGGCGCAGCAAGCGTGACACCGGGCAGCTCTTCCCGCCACTTACCTGTTACCCAACACACGGGAAGAAACTGACTCAATGTGGAGCCTGTCTCATGAAGGTGTTCAGTGTCGTCCAGCCCGAAGCTCTACAGATGTCTGCCAAAGAGGCACCGTGCGCCAACGCATAGGGGGAGGCATCACTCCATGTGGAGTGAGCCCCCATCCCGAGGGGGCACAGCTTGCCTAGGGATTGGTACGTCAAGGCGATGGCATCCTATATCCAGTGGGCCAACCTCTGCTTGGAGACAGCCTTCCCTTACTGCTGACTTCCGTAACAGACAGAGAGCTGCTCAGAGCTTCTGAAGCTCCGGGGTGTGGTCCGCGTAAATGTGCAGCGCTCTAACGGGACACAGCAACGCCAAGGCTGGATCTGCCTCCTCCGAGGGAAGTGCTGTCTCCAAGCAGAGGTTGGTGACTGATCACTGGTGACAGATCAGTTAAGTCTGCTGCGTCTCGTCCAGGAGTCACACATAGAGGCTCCAAGAAGTGGACGCGGGTGCTGCATAGTGCCGGGCCCCTAAGAAAGGAGGTCCTTCCTCAGAGGGATGCGCCAGGAAGGGCTGTCACGAGGAGCGTGAGTTCTGAAAGCCAAGTCTGGGTGGGCCATTGAGGCGCAACCAGCAGGACCTGTTCCTCGTCCTCTCTGACCTTGCACAGTGTTCATGCAAGAAGGCTCACTGGGGAACGCATGCCTGCGTGAAGCCCAAGGCCAACTGTGCGCCAGTGTGTCCAAGCCGAGAGACCCTCAATCAGGGAGTCATACAACTGGCCGCAGGAGGACTCGAGGAAGACAGCAGGCTTACCTGAGCTCCCTTGAATCGACTCCAGAACAGCCGGATCTTCTCGGGATGGAGTCGCCATTCCCCGGGGAACGTGAGCTGTCGTGAGAACACCTCGCCCAGGATATGGACGGCGCGCAGTGACTTGAACCACGTCTGACTCCAGAGGAGGAGGAGATGGCGGGCGTGTTGCGACATGCGACATAATCGTAGACAACCCTGCCAGTTGATCTATGAAACAGTCGCAGTGTTGGCCTTGCGGACCAACACGTGCTAGCCAAGCAGCAGCAGCGCAATGCTAGTAGCACTGCAAACAACTCGAGGCAGTTGATGTGCCAAAGCAGTCGAGGCCCTGTCCAGAACCCCGAGGCTGCCTGCCCCGTTGCATGTAGCGCACCAGCCCACACTGGAGGCATCCATCGTGACAACGACATGCCGACACTTGTTCTAAGGGCACCCCAACCTGTAGAAAGACAAGGTCCATCCAGGGGCTGCATGAGCAGCAACACATTGGTGTCACGCGAACTGTACCACGGCGCCATGCCCATCTCGGGACTCAGGAGTGTAACCAGTGCTGAAGTGGTCTCATATGAAGCAATCTGAGCAGCGAGACTGCGGCTACGGATGCCATATGCCCCAGGAGCCTCTGAAAAGGTTTTCAGTGGTACCACCATCCTGCCTCTGAAGGAACTCAGGCAGTTCAGCATGGACTGGGCACGCTCGTTGGTGAGACGCGCCATCATACTCACCAAGTCTAACTCCACACCGAGAAAAGAGATTCTATGCACGAGGAAGAGCTTGCTCTTTTCCCAGTTGACCCGAAGCCCCAACTGGCTGAGTGCCGGAGCACTGGGTCCCTGTGATCACACAACTGTTCTTGCATGCGGGCCATGTTCGAGATAGTTGAGGATCCTGATGCCCACTTCCTGAAATGGGGCAAGGGCGCCCTCCATGATCTTCATACAAACATGGGGGGGACAGGGACAGCCCGAAGGGGAGGACCCTGTGCTGCCATGCCCGACCCTCGAACGCAAACTGTAGGAACGGCCTGTGTCGAGGGAGAATCGAGATATGAAAGTAAACGTCCTTCAGGTCGACCGCTGCATTCTTGGGTACGATGAAATAAGGGCTGTAAAACCCCTGCCTCATCTTGGCTAGAGGGACTGGCTCGATTGCATCCTTTGCCAGGAGGACAGCAATCTCCTCGCGCAAGACAGGTGCGTCCCGGACTGCCACCGAAGTCTTGAGAACGCCACTAACTGGGAGGTCGCCTGGTGAATTGAATCAGATTGTGCGAATGAGCCAGCGGGACTGGTTGGGTAGTACAAACCACGCACCCAAACTCCGTACAAGTGGCATCAAAGGGACATTCGATGTATCCACGGTAGCGCAGCGGAGGGGAGTTGAGCCGGATAGGCCAGAAGGCATTGCGTTCTGACTGATCTCAACAGAACTCCTCGCGTCCCCGGAGGGACTGGCCAGAGATGCGTGGAGAGGCAATGAGTCCCCCAACCACAACTTCCTGGCTACTGGCAAAGGGGCATCGTGGGCAAGAGTGAGGAGGCAGCGCGTCGCTCACTGTCAGCCCGCGAGCCTGAGAACCCAGGAGAAAGGGAAATTGCTCTTTCTTTGACAATGTGGGTACTGCTGGTCCTTGAGCCCGCAGAAGAACAGAAACAAAATGAAACACAAGATTTTCCACCCGGCCATCCTCCGGGGGAAGTGGTAGCGCTGTCCTCACCGTCTCCTGAGAAAGAGCAGCTTCCCACATCTCTGGGTTGCCCGTGTCAGGGCCACTTTGTCACCTTCCTGGACGATTTAGGGTCGGCTGGGACACGGGGGGCACCGCGCTCCTGCGAGAGGCTCGACGCGCCAGCCTAGGTGACGATTCAGCACGGGGGAAAGAGCAGCTCTGGAGGACGCAGGAGGGCGCCCACGGCGATGAGCAGACTGGGGCTTGGCCCACGGCGGAGCGGTGACAGATGGTGCATCACGCCTAGAAAGATGTGATGGATGGCCTCGGTCTGCTTCTGTTTTGCCGAGAACTGCTGGGCACAGTCCTCGACAGTGTCGCCGAACAGTCCAGCCTAGGAGATGAGAGCATCGAGAAAGCGCACTTTGCTGAGCCATAGATGACACTCGTGGACCACAAGCGTGGACATCGCCTTCCCGAAGGGTCCAGGAGGTGTGCATGCCTCCAAGCCCGATTCTCGCGGCAGCCCGGGAAAGTATGGCCGTCACTCTGGGTCCGATTCTGCAGTGGCGGCAACACCCAAGGGGGGCCACCCCGCCGAATCTTCATCCTCAGAGGACGATTGCCCATCCCCTGATGCTGCTATCAACATCTGATCCGTATGCACGGGGAGTGGCTCAGGTATGCAAAATCCACTAGCCAATATTCATTGGCATTTTCTCTTAAAGTCAGAGATGATTGGGGCTCCCAAGTGAATCCCCATAATGTCGGTCGACATAACTCGTAGTGACCGACAGATAGGGAACTATAACATTAAGTAAATGTTATATACTGCTGTTATATTGCTTATTTTATATTACAAATTTATCCATGCAAATGTGCAAATCATCATGTATTATAAGGGAAAAACTTAAATGTCACCCATTCACCATGAAGGATTTCACAGACACACAATCTAGATAAATGCAAAACTGGTTGAGTAGTCTGAATCAGTTTGAAACATCTGAAGATGACACAAAGTAACTGTTTTAAGCTGACCTTTCCAGGTAAATTTTTTCTAATCTCTAAAATCCAAGAGATGTTTAAATCAAAGACAAATATGAAATCTGAACTTTGACCAAATGGTGATATGCAGACCATGTTAAGTTTTAACACGCAAACAAAGATTTATAAAGATTTGTTTTTAATAACTAACAATATCTTACTCTTTCAGGGACCAATTCAAGGCTTTATAGGTGTCTTGAAAGCATGCATGAAAGTGGTTTGCAATTGTAGCTCCATGTAGCTTTGTTTTTCTGTCGGAATCTATATCTTACTCCATTACGGAACAAAAATATATGGGAATATACTGCAAAATATGTGATATATTACATAATACATTTCCATATATTGGAAATGATATAGCTATATTGCTTATATTTTTCAGTATACAGCAATATATGCATTGACAATATGTGACCCTGGAACACAAAACTAGCACGGGTACTTAGGGTCACCATACTTGGCCACATGTCACTTCACTTTCACTTTCACTTTCACTTTCACTTTTTATATTTGTAGGGATAGCCAACAATACATTGTATGGGTCAAAATTATCGATTTTCCTTTATGCCAAAAATCATTAGGATATTAAGTAAAGATCATGTTCAATGAAGATATTTTGTAAATTTCCTACCATAAACATATCAAAATTTATGATTAGTAATATGCATTGCTAAGAACTTCATTTGGACAACTTTAAAGGCGATTTTTTCATTTAGTTTTTTTTTCACCCTCAGATTCCAGATTTTCCAATAGTTGTATCTCGGCCAAATATTGTCCTATACTAACAAACCATACGTCAATGGAAAGCTTCTTTATTCATCTTTCAGATTTTGTATAAATCTCAGTTTCCAAAAATTGACCCTTATGATTGGTTTTGTGGTCCAGGGTCACATATATGGCTATAAGGAGAGTAAAAATAAAAAATTAAGTGTTATCTCATATGTTTTTGCTCAATATTAACATAGGGCGAGATTTTTTAGTATTTAACGTTGTATTACATTTACATTTAGTCATTTAGCAGATGCTTTTATCCAAAGCGACTTACAAATGAGGACAATGGAAGCAATCAAAATCAACAAAAGAGCAATAATATGCAAGTGCTATGATATGTCTCAGTTAGCCTAACGCAGTACTCGTAGCAAGGTTTTTTTTTTTTTTGTGTGTGTGTGTGTGTGTGTGTTAATTATATAATAAAAAAAAAGAAAACAAATAGATAGAATAGAAAAAGAATAGAGAAAGCTAGTGTTAGAGGCCTTTTTTAAAAGAAAACAAGCTGTTAGAAAACAAATATATATTATTACACATATTATTTTGAAATGTAAAAGGGTTTCTGGTATGTGTAAGTTTGTGGGGTTAACATTGTACAGAAGAGTAGAGCCTGTGGTTAGGAAGAGGACTGGCCAAACACCATTAAATTATCACAGTGTTAGCACAACGATAGTCCGTTAACTAAGTGTTTATTATGAGCAGGTGTGCTTATGCTATTGTAAACTAGCTATATTTTACAATATGAAACATGCATATAATAAATGATTGTTAAATATAAGAAATATACATTTCCATATATGTGTGTATTAACTGCATGAGTAAATAAATGCTCAATATATTTTTACGCATACAATACCATATCTTATCACATGTACATCTATATATTATAAAGTGTATTACCGAATATAAAATTACATATATTGTGATATGTCACGGTGCGTAGGAGGGAACGCGAGGGAAACGTGGAGTATAATCAATAGCCTTTAATCCATAGAACACAGGGTACATCCACAAGGAAATGGCAGGAAACACACGAACATAGCTAGTAGACCCAACAAACACAAACTGAACAGACTGGGGCTTATAGAGACAGGATAACGAGGGACAGACAGGTGCGGGGTATCAACTAATAATCAAACTAAACAAGGACAGGAACAAGACCAAATAAGGCAAAACAGGACCTGAAACACATGACAAAACAGGTCCAATCCTGACATCCTCACTCCTGGCTGGACTTGGGGACTGAGTCTCTCTCATGGCTGGACTGGGAAACGGGAGCCCACTCTGGACTGGACGTGGAGACAGGAGACGACGGAGGGCTGGACGAAAGAGAGAGGAGAGGGGGCAAATCAGCTTCCAGCTCAGTTTCCCAGTCAATAAGGTCCCTCTCGAAGTCCAGCAGTCCCAGATGCACTATCAGCTCACCCTCAGCCGTGGTGCAGTGGGCGGCGCTCCACTCCGCGCTCTCACCGTCCACGGCTTCCTCCCTCGCGGTGGGCACTGTCGCCGGCTCTCGCACCTGGTCTGACGGATTAAGCTCTACATCCGGGGCGACCCTCTGCTCAGTCGCTCGGCTCTGCGCTGGCTCGTTGATCGCGGCGGGAAATGGCTCTCCGTCAACGGTGGGCTTGGGCTGATGCTCCGCATCGTGGGGAGATGGTGGGCTGGGCTCTGTGTCGGGAGTGGTACTGGCGAGATCCTCCTCGGAACTGACGGTGAGCGGGGATCTGTTTCTCGCCAGTATCCACTCCACAAAGGTGGCGAAATCCGCTCAAGGACCATCTTCGGAACAATGGCGTGTCGTCCGGGTAGCTGGTGGTGTATGCTAAGAGCAGGAACAGTCTCGTATGGTCCTCGAGCGATGAAAACAGGAAACAAAACAGAGGGTAGACACACGGAGGTTACTTTTCAATCGAGTCTTCTGTAACAGTGCATAGGAGAGAACGCAAGGGAAACATGGAGTATAATAAATAGTCTTTAATCCATAGAACACAGGGTACAACCACAAGGCAACGGCAGAAAACACACAAACATAACTAGCAGACCCAACAAACACAAACTGAACAGACTGGGGCTTATAAAGACAGGATAACAAGAGACAGACAGGTGCGGGGAATCAACTAATAATCAAACTAAACAAGGACAGGAATAGGAACAAATAAGGCAAAACAGGAACTGAAACACATGACAAAACAGGTCCAATCCTGACAATATATAAGTAAATATACTGTCACATATTTTTCAATATATAAAAGCAGCAATTCCTTATGTATTAATATATTGTATGTATCAATATATTGTAATAGATTTACACAATATATTATTCTATATAATTTCTAATATATTGTACCGTTATGTCATTTAATAAATGGATCATTCATATATTTTCTTTGCGTAAGGGCTATCAGTCTGTTGTTTAAACTGCTAAAATATAACTTAACTCTCACCATATTACTGATATTATCTATCAAACAAATTCTACATCTTTCGCTTTTAATCAAAACCGCTAGCATAGCACATTAGCATACCATTAGTCTGTTAACTTGTCATTCACATTTTGCATTTTCTACCATTTCTTTCTTTTTTTTTTTCTGTCTCATATTGTTTCTTTTCTCTTTTGTTCCGTTTTCGACAAGTTCATCAAACAACTGTGGTAAGTCGGAACAATTCAACGGTCACGGTGAGTAATAGCTTCTTTTATTGTCAGCTGCACTGCTTGCCACATGTACAGTGGGTACGGAAAGTATTCAGACCCCCTTAAATTTTTCACTCTTTGTTATATTGCAGCCATTTGGTAAAATCATTTAAGTTCATTTTTTTTTTCCTCATTAATGTACACACAGCACCCCATATTGACAGAAAAACACAGAATTGTTGACATTTTTGCAGATTTATTAAAAAAGAAAAACTGAAATATCACATGGTCCTAAGTATTCAGACCCTTTGCTGTGACACTCATATATTTAACTCAGGAGCTGTCCATTTCTTCTGATCATCCTTGAGATGGTTCTACACCTTCATTTGAGTCCAGCTGTGTTTGATTATACTGATTGGACTTGATTAGGAAAGCCACACACCTGTCTATATAAGACCTTACAGCTCACAGTGCATGTCAGAGCAAATGAGAATCATGAGGTCCAAGGAACTGCCTGAAGAGCTCAGAGACAGAATTGTGGTAAGGCACAGATCTGGCCAAGGTTACAAAAAAAATTCTGCTGCACTTAAGGTTCCTAAGAGCACAGTAGCCTCCATAATCCTTAAATGGAAGATGTTTGGGACGACCAGAACCCTTCCTAGAGCTGGCCATCCGGCCAAACTGAGCTATCAGGGGAGAAGAGCCTTGGTGAGAGAGGTAAAGAAGAACCCAAAGATCACTGTGGCTGAGCTCCAGAGATGCAGTTGGGAGATGGGAGAAAGTTGTAGAAAGTCAACAATAACTGCAGCCCTCCACCAGTCGGGGCTTTATGGCAGAGTGGCCCGACGGAAGCCTCTCCTCAGTGCAAGACACATGAAAGCCCGCATGAAGGACTCCAGGATGGTGAGAAATAAGATTCTCTGGTCTGATGAGACCAAGATAGAACTTTTTGGCCTTAATTCTAAGCGGTATGTGTGGAGAAAACCAGGCACTGCTCATCACCTGTCCAATACAGTCCCAACAGTGAAGCATGGTGGTGGCAGCATCATGCTGTGGGGGTGTTTTTCAGCTGCAGGGACAGGACGACTGGTTGCAATCGAGGGAAAGATGAATGCGGCCAAGTACAGGGATATCCTGGACGAAAACCTTCTCCAGAGTGCTCAGGACCGCAGACTGGGCCGAAGGTTTACCTTCCAACAAGACAATGACCCTAAGCACACAGCTAAAATAATGAAGGAGTGGCTTCACAACAACTCCATGACTGTTCTTGAATGGCCCAGCCAGAGCCCTGACTTAAACCCAATTGAGCATCTCTGGAGAGACCTAAAAATGGCTGTCCACCAACATTTACCATCCAACCTGACAGAACTGGAGAGGATCTGCAAGGAGGAATGGCAGAGGATCCCCAAATCCAGGTGTGAAAAACTTGTTGCATCTTTCCCAAAAAGACTCATGGCTGTATTAGATCAAAAGGGTGCTTCTACTAAATACTGAGCAAAGGGTCTGAATACTTAGGACCATGTGATATTTCAGTTTTTCTTTTTTAATAAATCTACAAAAATGTCAACAATTCTGTGTTTTTCTGTCAATATGGGGTGCTGTGTGTACATTAATGAGGAAAAAAAAATGAACTTAAATGATTTTAGCAAATGGCTGCAATATAACAAAGAGTGAAAAATTTAAGGGGGTCTGAATACTTTCCGTACCCACTGTATAGTGTAGCTTTCTCTGTCAGTGGTGAGGGATTCACATTTGATAAATTCAGGGAAATAGTTAGGCTGACACAGAAGATTTCAGAACTAGAGACATGCACGCAAACTATAATTGAGGATAGTAAAAATGTGAGGGCCTTAGATACGGCTTTGAATGCAACTAGCTCATTAAGTCCCATTCGGATCTGGTTACAGAGCCCATGCAGCAGGGCAACTGGGTGACTGTGAGGCGGCATAGTCGCGGGACAAAACACCGCTCTTCTGTTCTGATCAAAACATTAAACAGGTTCTCCCCACTCAGTGATGCACACACTGAGAAACCTGATGAAACTGCCCTAGTTATTGTTGATTGTATTGAAAATGAAAATAAAGACACCAGCCACCATAGCCAGAGTGCCTTACATCTTGGAAAATTTAAAAGTGTTGGCTATTGCTAAACAAATTCAGTAAGGTTATGGGTAGGCAAGTTCGGTCCGAGAGAGCTGCAGTCCTGCAGAGTTCAGCTCCAACTCTAATCAAACTCAATGTCTTCAGGATTACTAAGGCTACAGTCAGGTGAGGTTTTTTTCAGGGTTGGAGCTGAATTCTGTAGGACTGCGGCTCTCTAGGACCAAACTTGCCTACCCCTGAGTAATGTTGTTATTCTCGTTGGCACTAATGTTACATGTTACCCTTGGGAGATGTCATCAGGATACATGGTGTTAGCTTTCACTGTTATGCTGATGATACTCAGCTCTATATTTCTTCACGGCCCGGTGAAACACACCAAATTGAGAAACTAACGGAATGTATAGTCGATATAAAAAACTTATAAAATTACTGCTATAAAAATGAGCCACGTCCAAAAGGTAAAGGGGGAGGTGTTGCTACAATTTATAGCAATATTCTCTGTATTTCTCAGAGGGCAGGCTTTAAGTATAACTCGTTTGAAGTTATGATGCTGCGTATAACATTATCTAGAGAAACACGTGTTAGTGATAAATCCCCTGTGATGTTTGTATTGGCTACTGTGTACAGGCCACCAGGGCAGCACACAGACTTTATTAAAGAATTTTTTGATTTTCTATCTGAGTTAGTACTGGCTGCAGATAAAGTCTTAATTGTTGGTGATTTTAATATCCATGTCGATAATGAAAAAGATGCATTAGGATCAGCATTCATAGACATTCTGAACTCTATTGGGGTTAGACAACTATTCATTGTCGAAATCATACTCTAGATTTAATACTGTCACATGGAATTGATGTTAGTGGTGTTGAAATTCTGCAGCAAAGCGATGATATCTCAGATCATTATCTAGTCTTGTGTAAACTCCATATAGCTAAAACTGTAAATTCTACTCTTTGTTACAAGTATGGTAGAATCATCACTTCTACCACAAAAGACTGCTTTGTAAGTAATCTTCCTGATTTATCTCAATTCCTCAGCATATCCAACAGCGCAGAAAAACTTGATGATGTAACAGAAACTATGGACTCTCTCTTTTCTAGCACTTTAGATACCGTTGCTCCCTTACGCTTAAGGAAGATCAAAGAAAACAGTTTGACTCCGTGGTATAATGAGCACACTCGCACCCTAAAGAGAGCAGCCCGGAAAATGGAGCGCAGCTGGAGGAAAACAAAACTAGAGGTATTTCATATAGCTTGGCAGGAAAGTACCCTATCCTACAGAAAAGCATTAAAAACGGCTAGATCTGATTACTTTTCGTCTCTTCTAGAAGAAAACAAACATAACCCCCGGTTTTTATTCAATACAGTCACTAATTTAACGAAAAATAAAGCATCAACAGGTGTTGGCATTTCCCAAGAGCACAGCTGTAATGACTTTATGAACTACTTTACTTCCAAGATCGATACTATCAGAGATAAAATTGTAACCATGCAGCCGTCAGCTACAGTATCGCATCAGATAGTGCACTACAGATCCCCTGAGGAAAAATTCCACTCATTCTCTATTATAGGAGAGGAAGAATTGTATAAACTTGTTAAATCATCTAAACCAAAAACATGTATGTTAGACCCTATTCCATCTAAACTACTAAAAGAGCTGCTTCCAGAAGTCATAGATCCTCTTTTGGCTATTATTAATTCATAATTGTCATTAGGATATGTGCCCAAAACCTTCAAATTGGCTGTTATTAAGCCTCTCGTTAAAAAACCACAACTTGACCCCAAAGATCTAGTTAATTACAGACCGATCTCAAATCTCCCTTTTCTGTCAAAGATACTAGAAAAGGTAGTATCCTCACAATTATATTCCTTCTTAGAGAAAAATGGTATCTGTGAGGAATTCCAGTCAGGATTTAGACCGTATCATAGTACTGAGACTGCTCTCATTAGAGTTACAAATGACCTGCTTCTATCATCTGATCATGGTTGTATCTCTTTATTAGTTCTACTGGATCTTAGCGCTGCGTTCGACACTATCGACCACAACATTCTTTTGAATAGACTAGAAAACTTTGTTGGCATTAGTGGAAGTGCCTTAGCATGGTTCAAATCGTACTTATCTGACTGCCATCAGTTCGTAGCAGTAAATGAAGAGGTATCATATCGATCACAAGTGCAGTATGGAGTACCTCAAGGCTCAGTACTAGGGCCGTTACTTTTCACGCTTTACATGTTACCCTTGGGAGATATTATCAGGAGACATGGTGTTAGCTTTCACTGTTATGCTGATGATACTCAGCTCTATATTTCTTCATGGCCCGGTGAAACACACCAAATTGAGAAACTATGGAATGTATAGTCGATATAAAAAACTGGATGACGAGTAACTTCTTACTGCTAAATTCTGAAAAAACAGAGATGTTAATTATCGGACCTAAAAACCCCACATGTAATAACCTAGAACACTATCTAACACTTGATGGCTGCTCTGTCAATTCTTCTTCATCAGTTAGGAACCTAGGTGTGCTGTTTGATAGCAATCTTTCATTTGAAAGCCATGTTTCTAGTATCTGTAAAACTGCGTTTTTCCATCTCAAAAACATATCTAAATTGCGACCTATGCTCTCAACGTCAAATGCAGAAATGCTAATTCATGCGTTTATGACCTCAAGGTTAGACTATTGTAATGCTTTACTGGGTGGTTGTTCTGCACGCTTGATCAATAAACTACAGTTGGTCCAAAATGCAGCAGCTAGAGTCCTTACTAGAACCAGGAAGTATGACCATATTAGCCCGGTTCTGTCAACACTGCACTGGCTCCCTATCAAACATCGGATAGATTTTAAAATCTTGTTAATTACTTATAAAGCCCTGAATGGCTTAGCTCCTCAGTACTTGAGCGAGCTCTTATCACATTATAGTTCTCCACGTCTGCTGCGTTCTCAAAACTCTGGCCATTTGATAATACCTAGAATATCAAAATCGACTGCGTGCAGCAGATCCTTTTCCTATTTAGCGCCCAAACTCTGGAACAATCTACCTAACACTGTTCGGGAGGCAGACACACTCTGTCAGTTTAAATCTAGATTAAAGACACATTTCTTTAACCTGGCTTACACATAACACACTAATACACTTCTATTATTCAAATCCGTTAAAGGATTGTTAGGCTGCATTAATTAGATCAACCGGAACCGGGAACACTCCTCATAACACACGATGTACTCATTACATCGTAAGAAGAATGGCATCTACGCTATTATTTGTCTGTTTCTTTATTATTCTGTTTCTCAGTCTGTGTCTGGATCAGATGGTGGATCGGCGCCGGGAGATGATGTCTGCGACCCTGACCGTCGGCGGAGGCCGGACACCTGGATGAGCCCCGGGGACAAATCCCCAGTGAAGACCTTGACTTAAATACAATAAAACTTAAAATTAAACAAAATAACTACAATATAATAAAATACCTAACTACATAATACTATTATTGTTAGAAATTGCAACAATATAAAAATAGAAATATAATACATTTATACATTTAAAATTTAATTAAAACAATAAGTAAAAAAATAAATAATAATATCCTGGTCAGAGGAGAACTGGCCCCCCGACTGAGCCTGGTTTCTCCCAAGGTTTTTTTCTCCATTCTGTCACAGAGGGAGTTTTGGTTCCTTGCCGCTGTCGCCTCTGGCTTGCTCAGTTGGGGACACTTTTCTAACGATTATCGTCAATTTGATTTCATAGATACTATTTAAACTAAACTGAGCTAGACTGTCATGAATCTGGTCCATGGACCTCCATTTGTTCGCCACCAGAGGTCACCCTTTCATCACATTGACTCTCACACCACACACTACCCCGGACTTCATTTCCCAGCAGCCATTTCCCTAATCACATGCTCACACCTGATACCTATCACACAATCACACACACTACTTAAGGACTTCCTCAGTCAGTTCGCCGAGTATTGTACGCAAATATCCTAGTGATAGCTACCCTACAAAGCCCTCTGAGTTGTCTTAGTCTTGCCTTGCCTGTTTTCCCGTGTTTTGATTTCTGCCCGTGTTCCCCTTGCCTTGCCGTTCGGACTCTGTTTGCCCCTCGTTTGGATTATTGCTATTTACCTGGATTTACTCTCTCTGCCTTGCCCTTTGGATATTGTTCGCCGATCGTCGACCCACGCTTGCCCTAGGATTACTCTTTGTCTTGTCCCTGCCATACCTGTTTGCCACTGTTTCGATCCTGCCTGTATTTATGACCATGTCTTTAAATAAAAGCTTGCACATGGATCCGCACGTCTCTCGTCTCATCAGCTGCGTAACAGAATACTCGGCCACACATGGATCCAGCAGTTGTTCGAATGGACTCTGGCTAGGTATGGACACTACATCATTATTATTTGCCCTTAAACAAGGCACGCGTTCACTGGAGGATCATATACAAGATTTTTTGGCCATTATTGACTATTCGGATTTGCCAGACATTATTTTGATGGAGGTTTTTTGTGATGGCATCAATCAACCCTTACAGTCGAAGCTTAGACGCGAAGGCCCACGTTCATCACTCGGTCAGTTTTTAGATTAAGCTTTGTTGACTGTTGGCTCTTTGTTCACTGTGGGTGTCGCGGATGAGGCACGCGACAAACGCATCTATGACTGAAATGGTGGCCGAACCAGAGCACATTAAGAAAATGGCGGCCACAACAACACCTCGTCATGTCCTTGCTGCCAGTCATGAGTCAAATCAATTCACAGACAATCTTAAAGAGCCAAGTCAAGTCATATATGATCATCGTGAGTCCAGTCAAGTCACCATTGATCTTCATGAACCCAGTCAGGTCACCGTTGATCTTCATGAATCCAGTCAAGCTAGCGATGATCGTCATGAGTCAAGCCAAGTCACAGCTTCTCTTCGTGAGTCTCGTCACGTCTCAGCTGATCTGCCAGAGTCTCGTCACGTCTCAGCTGATCTGCCAGAGTCTCGTCACATCTCAGCTGATCTGCCAGAGTCTCGTCATTTCACAGTTGTTCATCCAGAATCTCAGCACGTCACAACGGATCGTCTAGAGTCACGTCACCTCCTTTCTGCTGCACCCAGTTCCTCAAGGTCAGTCCTTCATTATCTTAGTATGATATCCAGTGTGAAGGATGCACCGTTGGTGTCTGCACGCGCAGCTGGTATCCCCAAACCCACTCACTCCAACCCTTCTGTCCATGAACTAATTCCTCTGTCTGAAGTACTTCCCAGGATGGGAATCGCTTTATGTTGCGTTTGGGCTGCGTACACCACCGCAGAACTGCCCGAGGTGAGGGCACACGCTGCAGAACCTCCAGAAGCAGCGGGGCTCGCCTCAGCCCCTTGTATGATGGTGGCGCCCAGCAATGTACTCTCAGCCTGTTGTGTTGCGGTAAAAGAGACAGTTACTGAACTCTCCCTGTGTCCAGGGTTTACCACTGTAGAACCTCCAGAGGTGGCGGCAACTGCTGCAGAACCTCCAGAGGTGTCAGTGGTATCCGTCTGTGATTCCTTGTCCTGCTCTGTCACGGCTATGGAGGCCCTCTGTGTACCCTCGTCCTGTTCTGTCGCAGCCAGAAGGGCTGTCCCTGAACTCTCGTCCTGCCCTGTCACAGCCACAGAGGCCGTTTTTGAACATTTGCCCTGCTCGGAATCGGCCGAGGAGGCTATCTCTGAACTCTCGCCCCGTTCCGAACCTGTTATTTGCCACACTAGTCCAGTCACGACCCCAGAGATCTTACCTGAGCTCCCTGTGGGCTCTTGTAGCCCTGTCACAGCCCAAGGACCCACTTCTGAACCCATAATCCTGCCTGTCGTAAACTCAGAGACTATAAATACACCCCAGGTCTGTCCCGTTAACCCTGTCACTGCCCTAGAGACCATTTATGAACCGTCTGCCCGCTCAGTTGCTACTAGGGAAAATATCAATGAACTTCTTATGTTCCCTACCTCAGTCCATGAGGCTATATATGCTCTGCCTGTCTCCTGTATCTCAGTTTTCCCTAGGTCCCAGTCTCTGCTGTGGGCTCCTGATTCGTTGTGGTGCTCTCCTGATCCGTCATGCTGTTCTCCTGCTCTGCTGTGGAGGTCTCCTGCTCTATCTGCTCTGCCGTGGTGGGCTCCGTCTGCTCTGCTGTGGAGGTCTCCTGCTCTGTCTGCTCCGCCGTGGAGGTCGTCTGCTCCGTCTGCTCCGCCCTGGTGGGCTTCAGCCTCGTCTGCGCCGCCCTGGAGGGCTTCAGCCTCGTCTGCGCCGCCCTGGAGGTCTTCAGCCTCGTCTGCTCCACCCTGGTGGGCTCCAGTCCCGCCTGCTCCGCCTTGGTGCCCTGTTCTGCCTCGGTCCTCGACCTCTCCACTCCCAAGTGGAGCTGGCCCTCCGTCCCTCCCTCTGTTCCGCCTCCGCTCCAGCACCTTCTTGGACTGTGTAATGTTTGGAGCGTCTGGAAGCCGCTCCTTGGGGGGGTCTATGTCATGAATCTGGTCCATGGACCTCCATTTGTTCGCCACCAGAGGTCACCCTTCCATCACATTGACTCTCACACCACACACTACCCCGGACTTCATTTCCCAGCAGCCATTTCCCTAATCACATGCTCACACCTGATACCTATCACACAATCACACACACTACTTAAGCCATGGACTTCCTCAGTCAGTTCGCCGAGTATTGTACGCAAATATCCTAGTGATAGCTACCCTACAAAGCCCTCTGAGTTGTCTTAGTCTTGCCTTGCCTGTTTTCCCGTGTTTTGATTTCTGCCCGTGTTTCCTGGATTAACCCTTGCCTTGCCGTTCGGACTCTGTTTGCCCCTCGTTTGGATTATTGCTATTTACCTGGATTTACTCTCTCTGCCTTGCCCTTTGGATATTGTTCGCCGATCGTCGACCCACGCTTGCCCTAGGATTACTCTTTGTCTTGTCCCTGCCATACCTGTTTGCCACTGTTTCGATCCTGCCTGTATTTATGACCATGTCTTTAAATAAAAGCTTGCACATGGATCCGCACGTCTCTCGTCTCATCAGCTGCGTAACATAGACAATGACATCTCTGAATTCAATAATGAAATGCCTTTAACTGAAAATTGAATGTTTAATCTTATTATTATACATTACTGACACTCTATCCTCCAATTTGATACTGTTAAGTGCTTTGACACAATCTGTATTGTTAAAAGCGCTATATAAATAAAGGTGACTTGACTTGACTTGACCTATTTTTATGCGCATTTTGGACTATTGCATAAAAAAATTTGCTGGATGGAAACGCCAAGATGTGCATAAATTCTGAAAATGCGCATAAAAAAATTATGCGCACAACTGAGTAGGATAAACTTTTTATCCGATAAGAAAAAATGCACATAAACTAAGATGGAAACACATTTACCGAATAAATTCCTCCATGCACATCAAAAAAGTCACGTGACTTTGCGCTATGAGACGGGATAACTTGACTAACCAGCTGACCGATCTCGTTCACAGCATCTATAAGTTGTTGTACTCACTCTGAAAAGCCTGAGCAAAGTCTGTCATCAAAGTATTTCTGTATAATTGTCTTACACGACTGTGTTCCCAAACAGCTGGCATCCTCCAAACGCAGTGACAGCATTTATTGTGTTACGTCTGCTCTCTCTGAGGCACAAGTAATTTATATCATATATGAAAATTATTACATTCAATGGCTTCTCCTATATTCTTAGTGATATTTACTGCCACAGTTTACCAGGAAGTGACGATTTTGTTCTCTTTGACTCGTTGGATGGAAACGGTGCTTTATTCGCATATGTTTTATGTGATATTCCAGTTTTGGGCGTAATTTAAATTCGAATCTTTGGATGGAAACATAGCTATTGTAATATGCTCTGGTCCCCTCCCTGCTTACCGTGGTGACGAGATACATAGCAGACTCTTGTCACTAAATGGCTGGATGTCTAAGTGGTACCCACAGAATAACATAAGTTTTATAGACCAGTGGCTCCCAACCACGTTCCTGGAGGCCCCCCAACACTGCATGTTTTCCATGTCACCTTAATCAAACACAGCTGATTCAGATCATCAGCTCATTAATAGAGACTCCAAGACCTGAAATGGGTGTCTCAGACAAAGGATAGATGCAAAATGTGCAGTGTTGGGGGGCCTCCAGGAACGTGGTTGGGAACCACTGCTATAGAGCAGTGGTTCCCAACCACGTTCCTGGAGGCCCCCCAAAACTGCATGTTTTCCATGTCACCTTAATCAAACACAGCTGATTCAGATCATCAGCTCATTAGGAACGTGGTTGGGAACCACTGCTATAGAGACTGTGTCTGTTCCTTGAACTAGGAAATACAAAAAAACGTCCAAACCAATTTAAAGTCTGTCCCCATGAGTCATGTCCAAAAGTTAAAGGGGGAGGTGTGGCTACAATCTATAATAATATTTTCAATAATTCTCAGAGATCTGGTTTCAAGTATAATTTAATGGTGAAAGTAATGGTGCTTCATATAACATTATCCAGAGAAACAAGTGTTTATGATAAATCATCTGTGATGTTTGTACTGGCTACTGTATACAGCCCACCAGGACACCATACAATCTTTGCAGAATTTGCAGATTTTCTATCAGAGTTAGTGCTGACTGCAGATAAAGCCTTAAAGGGGTCATGACATTTTTTTCATAATTTTAATGTTCTTTGATGTTTACTTATAATAAGTTTTTTTTTATTTTTGATTATTTTCAACCCTCATTCTGAACTTCTCTCAGAAACAGGCTGTTTTTAAGGGGCGGATCATTTAGGCTCAGGCTACGAGGTATCATATCGATCACAAGTACAGTATGGATTACCACAAGGCTCAGTACTAGAACTGCTGCTTTTCATGCTTTACGTTACCCTTGGGAGATATCATCAGGAAACTTGATGTTAGCTTTCACTGTTATGGTGATGATATTCAGCTCTATATTTCTTCGCGGCCCGATGAAATATACTAATTCGCAAAACTAATGAAATACATTGTTTGAAATAAAAAAATGGATGACTAGTAATTTCCTATTCTAAAAAACAGAGGTTTTAATTATTGGACCAAAAACCTCTGCATGTAATAACCTAAAACACTGTCGAACACTTGATGGGTACTCTGTTAATTATTTGTCATCAGTTGGGAACCTAGGTGTGCTATTTGATAGCATTCTTATTTCTTTCCTTTAAAAAACATGTTTCTAGCATTTGTAAAACCACATTTTTACATCTTAAAAATATCTAAAAAAAAAATCAAATAAAATAAAAAAATCAAATAAAAATGATGACATATGCTCTCAATGTCAAGTGCAGAAACATTAAATTATATGTTCATGAACTCAAGGTTAGATTATTGTAATGATTTATTGGGTGATTGCTCTGCACGCTCAAACAAACTCCAGCTGGTCCAAAATGCAGCAGCTAGAGTTCTTACTAGAACCAGGAACTATTATAAAGCCCTGAATGGTTTACTTCTCAATACTTGAGCGAGCTCTTATCACATCATAGTCCTTCATGTCCACTGCAATGCCAAATCTCTGGCAATTTGATAATATCTAGAATATAAAAATCAACTGCGGGAGGCAGATCATTTTCCTATTTATCTCCTAAACTCTGGAATAATCTACCTAGCGTCGTTCAGTAGACAGACACACTCTGTCAGTTTAAATCTAGCCTAAAGACCCATCTCCTTAACCTGGCATACACATAACACACTATCACATTTCTATAATTAAAATCCATTAAAGGACTGTTAGGTTGCATTAGGTCAACGGAACTGGGAACACTTCCCATAACACCCGATGTACTCGCTACATCATAAGAAGAATGGCATCTACGCTAATATTAGTCTTTTTCATTCTTATTCCGAACATAACCACCAGATCCAGTCTGTATCCACATCAGATGGTCACTGCAGTCACCCGGATCCAGTCCATATCCAGACCAGATGGTGGATCAACACCTAGAGATGACCTGTACAGTCCTGAATGTCAGTGGAGACCATGTCAACTAGATGCACCCCAAAGAGAGATCCCCTGCGAAGACTGCGTCAACTAGACAGCCATCGGGACAAGACCACAAGAACCAGACGAGTCCTCTTCACAATCTGACTTGTGTTGTAGCCTGGAATTAAACCACACCATGCTGTTTTCATCTGGCCAGAGGAGAACTGGCCCCCTGACTGAGCCTGGTTTCTCCCAAGGCTTTTTCTCCATTTCTGTCACCGATGGAGTTTTGGTTCCTTGCCACTGTCGCCTTTGGCTTGCTTAGTTGGAGATGCTTGACTGATTGCACAGACATTATTGAAAGAGAGCTGAACTGGATGATGACATCAATGAATCATCAATGAACTGACTTTAACTGAAAATCACTCTTTGTTATTGTCCTCTTGCATTACTGTACAAACTGTTTTCCTGTTTGACATTGTAAAGTTGCTTTGACAGTCTGTATGAAGCTCTATATAAATAAAGGTGACTTGACTTGGCTTGACTTGACTTAAAAGTAATTTCTGCATGAGTTGCACAACATACATTGCTACACAACTGACAGTAGACAATGGACCTTTTTCCTGCTAAGTTGTGCTAATGTGAAAACAGTTTAAGAAGTCTGAGCAACAGTATTCTTTTAATATGCTTAATTATATGTCATTGGCCCAGCTGGGTATTTATAATTCATTTATTAGCATCAGAAATCGCACGCTCACATCTCTTTCACATGTCAGGGCTAATAATAGCAATGTGTTCAGTGAAACTGCTGCATATAATGGCTGTAACGATATCAAACAGTCTTTTTGCTGTATCTTCTCTCACTGCCAATGGTGAGATGTCAAGCTGAGATAATAGAGAAGTGAAGTGTTCTGTTCACTTGACCCCAATGTGTCATGCTGCGCACCTCAAACGTCCAACAATCTCCAGCAATATCAATGGGAGAAAAAGATCTTACACAGAACTGCAAGACACAGCACCAAAAGAACAGGATCACTTAGAAGTGAAAATGAAAGCGACATAGAGGTTTCCTCTATGTGTGTGTAAGGTATCGTGGGTATTATCATTATGTGAACAGATCACAGGAGCAGCTTCATGCCCCACTAATAAGTGTGTGAGCTCGGGATATGAATTATAAACACCACATACACGGTTAGCTGTACCTGCCTACCAACTGATATTAGATTCACTTAGAATAAGATTTAACATAAACATTCAAAAAAATTTGCTGCACATTATTCCAAAGAAAGCATAAAGTACTTTACAATATTTTAACAAATGTAACAACTAACATCCAATCAACCATCCAATCATCCAACCATCCAATCAAATCCTGATGGATAAAATTAAGTCCCATGGTCCCAACCTACTTTATACAAAAATGCCCTGTGGTAATCCTGTGGTACTGCAGCAATACTACGTAAATTTATCACACAGCAAATGAGCAGAGCTAAATACTAACTTTCCTGGAATTTTTTTCACCGCTCCCACAAGGGAATGTAGTCTTGCGCATGCTACTGGACCTGATGAGCCAGGGATTCACCCTTGAGGAGACGGCTGTGCATTCTTCGACAGGGAAGAAATAAAATGCCAATGGAAGTCAACTCCCAAGACCAAGAATAGATCCAGAAAAATTGGAACTAATATTCTGAGAGTGTTTATGTGATTCTGTGAGAGTTTTTTTTTTTATAACACTTTGTATCAGGGGTATCACACTTGGCTCCTGAACTCTCAAAAAGGATGTGTTAAATGATAACACATTTTTTGTGTTATGGCCATTTTAACAGATTTTGTGTAATTTTAAGCTGATCATGTGTAAAAAGAAAGAGACAGAGAGAGAAATAACACAGTGTGTCCAACACAATATGTGTTAACTATCATCCAATCACATTGCTGCCTGCATCATTCCACAAGCTGTTAACCAAATTCATGCCTCTTTTTTCATTGGTGGATGACGTGGATGCACTCATGTCAGGTAAATGGATTTCCCCGCTAGAAATGTAATGTTCCCATGGCATTCTCAGAGCGTCCCGACGGTGTCATTGGTGTTCCCAGAACGTTTCCCGAGATGGTCATGATGTGGAGCTCTTTAAAGGGTTGGGGGACGTTATTTGGAGAACCTTCAGGGATTGACACTGCTCAGAGTGTATTTGGTCCCACAATACAGAGTGTTAAAGTAACACTGAAGCAGAGTTGAACTTAATGAGAATGTTAACAAGCAGAATTACTGAAGGAAAGAGACAGAAAAACAGAGAGAAACGAACAGAAACACAACTACAACTGACTTAATCACAGACTTAGAGGAAATCAACTGAAATAAAACACATTAAATGTCTCAACTCCACAAACAGAATCACCAGCTTCACTTATTACTAACCAGTTTGACTTTATTTCTGTCATACAAAAGTCCTTAATGAGAATTAACAGAGGTTTAGATGTGTTTCATTTCACAAAACGTCACCATCACCATCGCTGTGGTCAGTGTTTGCTTTATTTGGGCTCTTGAGCCTTAAATTTACAAAATTATGATTTTTTTTTTTTGTTTTTTAATTTTGTAGCTGTAGTTTTGTGTTTACAAAGCAATTTAATATAGCAAAAAAAAAAAAAAAAAAAAAAATCTTTGAGAAAATATGATGCTGGAAGCAATCAAACTTGACCCCAAAGATCTAGTTAATTACAGACCGATCTCAAATCTCCCTTTTCTGTCAAAGATACTAGAAAAGGTAGTAACTTCACAATTATATTCCTTCTTAGAGAAAAATGGTACCTGTGAGGAATTCCAGTCAGGATTTAGACCGTATCATAGTACTGAGACTGCTCTCATTAGAGTTACAAATGACCTGCTTCTATCATCTGATCGTGGTTGTATCTCTTTATTAGTTCTACTGGATCTTAGTGCTGCGTTCGACACTATCGACCACAACATTCTTTTGAATAGACTAGAAAACTTTGTTGGCATTAGTGGAAGTGCCTTAGCATGGTTCAAATCATACTTATCTGACCGCCATCAGTTCGTAGCAGTAAATGAAGAGGTATCATATCGATCACAAGTGCAATATAGAGTACCTCAAGGCCCAGTACTAGGGCCGTTACTTTTCACGCTTTACATGTTACCCTTGGGAGATATTATCAGGAGACATGGTGTTAGCTTTCACTGTTATGCTGATGATACTTCTTACTGCTAAATTCTGAAAAAACAGAGGTGTTAATTATCGGACCTAAAAACCCCACATGTAATAACCTAGAATACTATCTAACACTTGACGGCTGCTCTGTCAATTCTTCTTCATCAGTTAGGAACCTAGGTGTGCTGTTTGATAGCAATCTTTCATTTGAAAGCCATGTTTTTAGTATCCGTAAAACTGCATTTTTCCATCTCAAAAACATATCTAAATTTCGACCTATGCTCTCAAAGTCAAATGCAGAAATGCTAATTCATGCGTTTATGACCTCAAGGTTAGACTATTGTAATGCTTTACTGGGTGGTTGTTCTGCACACTTGATCAATAAACTACAGTTGGTCCAAAATGCAGCAGCTAGAGTCCTTACTAGAACCAGGAAGTATGACCATATTAGCCTGGTTCTGTCAACACTGCACTGGCTCCCTATCAAACATCGTATAGATTTTAAAATCTTGTTAATTACTTATAAAGCCCTGAATGGCTTAGCTCCTCAGTACTTGAGTGAGCTCTTATCACATTTTAGTCCTCCACGTCTGCTGCGTTCTCAAAACTCTGGCCGTTTGATAATACCTAGAATATCAAAATCAACTTCGGGCGGCAGATCCTTTTCTTATTTAGCGCCCAAACTCTGGAACAATCTACCTAACACTGTTCGGGAGGCAGACACACTCTGTCAGTTTAAATCTAGATTAAAGACACATTTCTTTAACCTGGCTTACACATAACACACTAATACACTTCTATTATTCAAATCCGTTTGTTAGGCTGCATTAATTAGATCAACCGGAACTGGGAACACTCCTCATAACACACGATGTACTCATTACATCGTAAGAAGAATGGCATCTACTCTAATATTTGTCTGTTTCTTTCTTATTCTGTTTCTCAGTCCGTGTCCAGATCAGATGGTGGATCGGTGCCGGGAGATGATGTCTGCGACCCTGACTGTCGGTGGAGGCTGGACATCTGGATGAGCCCCGGGGACATATCCCCAGTGAAGACCTCGACTTAAATACAATAAAACTAAAGATTAAACAAAATAACAAAAAAATAAAATAAAATACCTAACTACATAATACTGTTATTGTTAGAAATTGCAACGATATAAAAATAGAAATATAATACATTTATACATTTAAAATTTAATTAAAACAATAAGTGAAAAAAAAAAAAACAATAATATCCTGGCCAGAGGAGAACTGGCCCCCCGACTGAGCCTGGTTTCTCCCAATGATTTTTTCTCCATTCTGTCACAGAGGGAGTTTTGGTTCTTTGCCGCTGTCGCCTCTGGCTTGCTCAGTTGGGGACACTTAATTTATAGCGATTATCGTCAATTTGATTTCATAGATACTATTTAAACTAAACTGAGCTAGACAATGACATCTCTGAATTCAATAATGAAATGCCTTTAGCTGAAAATTGAGTGTTTAATCTTATTATTATACATTACTGACACTCTATCCTCCAATTTGATACTAAGTCCTTTGACACAATCTGTATTGTTAAAAGCGCTATATAAATAAAGGTGACTTGACTTGACTTGTAAATGTAGCAGTCAAGTTTTAACAAATATATATATATATATGTGTGTGTGTGTGTGGGTATATATATATATATATATATATATATATATATATATATATATATATATATATATATATATGTGTGTTTGTGTGTGTGTATATATATATTATTTTTTCTTTTAAATAGCTCTTTTGTATTGCATTCATTTTAACTGGTTAAGAATAGCACATCTATGACAAATTGTGTGATTTATGACACATTAGTGTGTTAAATTTTAACACACTGCCTGTATTAAGACAAATAACACACTGGTTGTGTTAAAATTTAATTAACACAAAATTTGTTGTCCTTAACTAGACACACAGGTGTGCTAATTTTTAACACAGGATGTTGTTTTTAACACATCCCTTTTTTTAACACACTAATGTGTCATAACACAATTTGTGTCATAGATGTGCTATTCTTAACGGTGCACTATTTAAATATTTGAAGAACATCAACCTGTGTTAAGAAGAATAACACACTGGTTGAGTTAAAATGAACACAAAATGTGTTGTCCTTAACTTGACAAACAGGTGTGTTAAAATATAACACAGGTTGTGTTGTTTTTAACACATCTGTTTTGGTGAATTTATTTATAATGAAATGAAAAAGGGATAGTTCACCCAAAAATAAATATTTGCTTTTAATGTACTCACCCCTAGGCCATCCACCATACACCATAATTTATATTGAATCTTTATAATAATATTTATATTTCTCAGCAGTCTTCATTAATATATGAATGATCATGCGAGATTAAATATAATGATATAAAATGTTAAATGCTTGTTAAGAGATGTTGGTTATTTCCTATGTTTGTCATTTATTTATTCACGTATGTTATTCATGTACATTTTTTATTTTGCAGAAAAAGTGAGATGTGCTTTCCTTAGTCTCAGCCTCAGACGTCACGCCCACGGACCACTGGCTAAACGTCTGATGCATATGGCACACAAAAGTGGAAACACTTCAGGAGTTTCGAAGTCGTCATCTGATTGGTTGAATTATACAGGATTTCCGGGAGACGTGTGTGTTCTTTAACGTTGCACCTGGAAACAAAGATGCCGTGATGCCAAACCCCCTCATGAAAGAAGAAAGCTGTCGTGTTTACAACTGATGACGAGTACATCAACTAAATGCTGGATTTTCAAAAGTATGTGAAATATTTAAAGTTCGCGGCATAGAACCTTTAAAATACGTCCGAGAGTTTTACACACCGATCTGTTATTGTGGTGACATTTCCACACCCCGAAACGTGACACTGAAGGAAACAAACTGATTGGTTGTTTGACATGTCGGTCAAATGGCCTCATGGGCGGGCCTTGGCCAATGAAAGCTGCCATGGATTCCAAACCTTAAGCCGTTAGTCTGATGGTCTGACTACACGAGACTATGCTTTCCCTAATGTGGACACAAGATCCCTGAGAGAGGCTGCTCACAAATGAGCAAAAGTGTTTGAATACTGTGAATTTGCATCTTCATGCTTTATTTAATTGTGCCTTATATTATTTTATTGTGTCATATACCCTAGTTTGTAGGGTACACAGATGTTGTTACACATGGTGAATAAATGTTGAAATGTAATATGGCAGATGTAGTATGGTGTGTCACATTTTTGTATTTGTAACATTTTTAAGATTATGACAAGTATGCTAGTAATACCACAGGTTTATGACAGAAAAACTATGGTTTTCTTGCAGGAATATCATAGTATATTAAGTGTTACTATAAAAAAAACCTGCAAAATTATTACAGGAATACCACAAAAATATAACATAAGGACCACAGGACTATTGCAGGAAAGCCAGGTATTACTGCAGAAATATGACAGTAATATCAGGAATATCACAGATATATTACATACAGTACAACAAAAATGCTGTGGCAAAGTGTCCCAAAAAACAACACAATACCACATAATTACCACACAATTTTTGTGTAGTACTTTTAATGTTTTACCACATGGAATACCGCAGGTAATTTTTGTAAAGGTAATTCCATTGTGTCTTTGTTTTCCATTGTGTCTTGGCATAGTTGGCTGAAAATGCCATTTCATACTAACTTTTGATAACCATCATTATGCAAATGGTGTGTAAAAAGTTCCGTGTGAAGAACGGTTGTAGCTGTGCTAATGAGTAGATACCTAAATCCTCATAACAACTAATGTGGACACATCTGTGGAGAGAGATTTAATGTACTGTAGTGTGTGTAATATTTTCTTATAAGCTAATATTTTATGTCTGATTAACATAAAAACCAAAATGTTGATAAACAGATTTTATTCACAAACAAGATGAATCAAATAAGCAATGATTCCTCTTTGTCTTTTTAACACAATATGTCAATGTCATATTTCATTAGAACATATATTGTATTCTATATTTCTAGCATACATTAATGTAAAAATGATCAAGCTTTGAAACAAAAAGGCAATATATAGATATTAACCATGAATATTATTGCAATTTACAATGGATATGTAAATATAAACACAATAATGATGAATATATCTTTTAATAACAATTTACATGAAGTCTGTATATATAATGCTTAATATTATTTTTAATACACATTGTAATTGTATATTGTTATGTAAACAATAAATACATTTTATAACATGACTCTGGAATACTTTATTCTGGAGTGGTCAAATATTTTTAGATAATGATTACTAAACTATATTTCACCACTGTCCATAACAACATACCATTACAACTAATTTTTTTTTTTTTTTTTTTAAATCATTTAATTTTTTTTTTTTTTTTTTTTTTAAGATTTATTTTTGGAATTTTTGGCTATCGGTGCCAACAAATGATTTATTTTTTTCATTTAATTCTTAAATTTTAATAAATTAAACATTTTTAAATGCCAGCTTTAGTTTTAATGCATTTTAGTATTTAAAGTATAGTATTTATATATGTAAGGAATATTTCAGGGCATAATAATATTAATACTTTATATATATACAGACTTCATCTAAAGTGTCTGTTTTACATCTAAACCAAAGCTTAATTTTACAATATCAATTCCAAAGAAAGAAAGAAGAAAAAAAAACAAAAAAAAACAAGCACACTTGTAATATTCACAACAGTGGACATAAAAAAGACACACACACACACACACACAATAATTGGTCCTTTCACGTTAAATACGCTAAATGACTAAATGAAAAAATGACTAAATGAAATACTCTCTAGTTTTCTTTAGAGAGCAGAGGAAGTACTGCCAAAAGTCATGTCTCTTTGAAAAGTGCATGCTCATTTTAATCACACAAATGTCCATATGAGCATTTTGAGTCTTTAATGAGTCGGAGTTGCATTAATGGAGGAAAGCCATCATGTCATTGACTGCAAAGCTGGTCTCCACTGAGTCTAAGGCATCTGTCCTACTGTGGTTCAGGCTGTAGAGTTGAGGTTGGTTCTTCTAGTACGGGTACTGCTTTTGTTTCTTTCCTGCGAAACAGGCAAGCCAGGTGCACAGCAACATGGCCGAGGTGGCGCCGGCGCCAGTGCAGTAGTATGCCCAGCCGATCTGACAAGAGCCTGAAGACAAGTCAGAGAGAAAGAGCACTGACATAAATGCATGAACACTGCATGAACTTCTGAAAGCTTCAAATGTCAAAGAATGAAAGGATCATGTGTGATGGATGAAGTTTATGAAGAAATGGTATGTGATAGATGTTTTGTTACTTAGCTTATGGAAAGACATGCTAAAAACTTGTGAAATTTGGCACACCGATTAGGAACATTCTAAACAGGGGTGTTCAGTCCATATAAGCTACAAATGTATTGAATAACCAAGCCATCTGAGAGAATGAGTTCGGGGAGTGGCTAATTAATATTATCATTACTATAAATTCCCATGTCATTTGAGGTGTTACATAAAGCTTACATAATAAAATGTTCTGAATACATATGTAACTGTCCATAACATATTTATTTGTCACTCTTTTTCTTCAAATCTGTGCCACTTATGGAGGGATTAGGGTGAGCGGATCCACAACAGCTTTGGCGCCTACACCCTATAGTTATAAGTCATCATTATTGTTTCACATTCTCATTGGTTTGTTGGCATGTGGGTGATTTCATGTGCAAGTAAATTTCCTCTGCTTTCCTGTAGCTCAAATAGTAGAGCATGGCGCTAGCAATGCCAATATCATGGGTTCGATTCCCAGGGAAAGCAAGAACTAATAAAAAATGTAAAAACTGTAACTTGAATGCTATGTAAGTCGCTTTGGATAAAAGCGTCTGCTAAATGCATAAATGTAAATGTAAGTAAATCTTTCAACGAATTGCTCATCCAGGCAGAAACGTGCTTTTGTTGACTGAAAATCATAGTGTATTGCTGCACTTTAACTGTATTTTCATGTTTTCTCAAGCAAAGCTATTTTTAAAAGTATGTTGAAAACATATTTTATTTTATTTTTTTTATTGGCATAAAAAAAGTAGGTACACATTACTCATAACACATAGCACTCAGCATACCAAGTTAAAGAGGTCACTCACCACTGATTCTTAATATTTCTAAAATCTCCTAATATATTCATATGAATTAATGATCCTAAAGTATAATAAAACTTTTAACCAGTTAGTCTAGACACAAAAATTTGCTCCTGTTTCCTTGGCACATGCTGTGTTAAGCGAATTACTCTTATTTTAGCACTGATGTACTATTATATTTTTTGTTAATATTTTGATATTACAAAAATATTACACTATATTTTTATATTTTTGTTTTCATTTTATTTTATGAAAACAAAAAATATAAAAATATAGTGTAATATTTTTGTAATATTATTATTAATTTTTTTGTAATTATTATTATTATTGTTACTATTATTATTGTTTAATTATTATTATTATTATTATTTTGTTAGATTTTAGTTTTTAGATTTAGTTTATTTAGTTATTTTTGTACTTTAATTTAATCTGAACAAAAATGAAAAATGTTGATATATATATATATATATATATATATATATATATTATATATTTATTTATTTTTAATATTTTGTTTCAGTTAATGTTTATTTTATTTCAAGTAATTATTATTATTTTTTTTATGGTTTTAGTTTTACCCTGCAATGCACCCAGTGGTTTCAATTTCCACATCACGAGGAAACAGCGATTTTAAATTTCAATTTAAGGATGTAACATTGCTGAATGAAACTGGGACAGGATGTGACAAAATTCGATCAGTGATACAGGAATAACGAAGACGAAATAAACATTCAAAGCTATTCTGCCAGCTAGCAACTAACCCTAAATAACTGCTTTTCAAACAGACTCTCAAAACTGAATGATTAGACACAGCTTGTTTATTATGGATCTTCAGTTTTGCTTTATTGCCAAGTTATGTATCTCCGATCACACAGAGGTCACTGCCAAACCAAGAGGCTTCCTGTGTGAATTTGTGTGTCAAAAATCACCAAACTTGAACACAACGTAAAATTCACTTAGGGAAATTCATTTGCCACTGAAAGTCCATTAATTTGGCCAGTTCCTATTGAATTGACTATATTTTGCTCAAAATTGTTATTTTTTAAAGATCTATTCTCATCATTTTTTGTCCTCAAATTTAGGTCAGATCATCCATGGTGATCAAAAATTAAATATTTCTGGAATACCATGATTAACAATTTACACCTTTCTGCCATTTTGATCTCATCTGTTTTCTCTCATTTCCTACAAAGTTTGTACAATCTCCAATAAAACTGGCTCAGATCATAGTCCAAAAAAAAAAAAAAAAAAGATTCATTGGTTGTATTTTTACAGGCTGAAACAGTTCTCCCTACCTCATCTGATTAGTATTCCTAGGTATTTGTACGTAACATTCACACATACAATTTTTGTACGTTTGGATATATAGTTGAAACATCAAATATGAAGGTATTGACATATTATTATATGTCATAATATGTCATAATAGCACAAAAGCATGCATTCAGTTTTAGAAACATTAAATGCTTAAAAACCTCTCTATTAACATTTTTACATAACTAAATGTATTTGTATAGTTATGTTTGTAGTTATTAATATAGGATTTAGTAGTATTAGTAGTAGTACCTTTGTAACCTAATAATCTAAGTTGTAGTCTAAGTTAATGATCACAGAAAAATACAGAACAATCGATGACAATAATTCACCCAAGGTGAAAAGAAAACAATCAAACAAACACAAACCTGAAGTTTTTAGCACCAAAATATAAAGTTGTTAGCATTCATGCCAAAGTCAAATGAACATTACAGCTTCTAAAATCAGTGAAGTGTTGAATATTTTATAAGTACAAATAAAGCTGCTAATTAAAGGCAGAAAAACAGTGGCATCATAATGATGATTAATTACTTAAATAGAGAATATAAAATTGATGTGTGCTGTGCTAAGTTCAAGGGCATTCATACTAAACATAGTATCAGACTAAAGGAAATTAAACAGACTCATGCTGCTTATGGGGATGAGCAGGCTATTCAAATTACAATATGAACAGGAATGATGGGGTTTTATAACTTGAAAGAAAGAATGGAAGACCTTGAGACATTTATTAAGGACTGTTACATGTTCCATACAGGTATGTCAAAGGAACAAAACCCCTTGAAGTCTCATTTAAAGCAACACTCATATGGCGAGAGACAAAACTTGTGTGTGACATTTGTTTGCTTCATTATTGCAGCAAACATTTCAAACAACATTGTCACATTTGCTCTTAGCTTTAAATTATGTGCAACCTTTACCAAGCACATGCAGAGAGTTCCTCAGGGGCAGGGGCTCAAATGTAAAAAAGGGGCAATATGAGGGAGGAAAAAATTATAGATCAAAAGATTGGATACACTACTTTTTTATATTTTTGCAAGAAGTCACTTATAGTCATCAAGCCTGCATTTATTTACTCTTTGGTGTGTTACAAGCTGTTTGTGCATAGATAAGATCCCTGAAGTTGCAAAGACTAAAGTCTCAAAACCAGAGAGATATTCTTTAATAAAAGTTAAGACTCAACCACACCCACCTAAAACGGCTCATTCAAACACGCCCCCACATGTCTACGTCACAGTGTGGGGAGATTTGCAAAACACCGCCCAAATGTATACGCAATGAAAGTAGGCGGGACTTTTATTCTCGCTGTAGTATTGTTGCTGCCGCCGGCGCCATGTCGTGGAGACGCTGTGTTTCATTGTGAAAACGAAACTACTTTGTTTGGGCTTCCAAAAGAGGACACAACTAGAAATCAGAGGTTAAGTTGTATTTACAACACTGTTCCAGAACTGTTCAACCCAAATATTAGCGTGTGTGCTTCGCATTTTACGGAGGACTATTTCCTGAACCTGGGAGTAGCCTGCCAGCTATGCTCAAAGACTGTTTCTATAAAGTGGGGCAATTCCAACTTTGCAAGGACAGTCTGGCGCTTCTGACTCACAGCCTGTAAGTATGTTTTCATATTTAAGAATTTGCCACTGACTATTCAAACGCGAGTTTTGAGCTGTGTAGAGTAGTGCTTTAGTGCTTTAGTGAGTAGTAGTTTGTCGTTTCTCCGATCACAAATGCAGACATGGTAACGTTTACACGCCGCGATGCAACGCGACGCATAAAAAGACAGTATAAGTCATTATAAATTACTTTTTATTCAGCAAGGATTTGTTAAATTGATAGAAACAGTGATGGTAAAGATTGATATTGTTAGAAAACATCTCTGTTTTGAATAAATGCTGTTCATTTTAACTTTTTATTTATCAATGAACCCCAAAAAATTATGACAGGTTCCAATAAATAAAACAAAAATGAAAAAAATTAAGCAGCACAATTGTTTTCAACATTGATAATAAATCAGCATATTAGAATGATTTCTGAAGGACCATGCATTGAAGAATGGAGTAATGATTCTGAAAATTCAGCTATGAATCACAGAAATATTTATATATGATATTTTATTAAAATAGTATAAATGTGTATTAAAATAGAAAAAAAAACATTCTTTAAATTGTAATAATATTTCACAATATTAGGCTACAGTTTGTTCTGTATTTTTGATCAAATAAATGCAGGCTTGATGAGCATAAGGGTGGTGGTGGTTTTAATATAGTCATTATTTGAACTGAATCACTGAACTCATTTAGAGTCTAATCTCTGTCTTTCTTTTAGGCACACATAGACATCAAGAATCAGTGTATGAATCTCAACAATGGTGACAAACAGCATATTTCGATAAACAGATCAACTCTGAACATCACAAAACAAGCTAGTAAAAAGTCACATAAAAACAGCAAAAATAAAAGAATATAGTAAGAATAAAATCAGTTACAAAGACAATTCAGGTCATAATTTATTCATGCCGCAATGCATGATGGGAGCCAAGGATGAGTTTTTATTGGCTACATCATGCTTTTTTGATGGTCACCATTGTTATGATTCTCACACTGATTCTTGATGTCTGTGTGTCTAAATTAAAGATTCTTTTTTATTTATTTTTATATTAACTTCATAAGTTCAAAACATCAACACCACATGAGCACATTTTCTGTGGTTTGTCTGGCTGTTATAATTCAGTTACCGCAGCCAAACAAAATAATTTTTTAATAATGTTAAAAAATTAAGGGTCAAGATCCCAACTAATGCAAACACTGACCACTAAAATGGTGACATACAAATTTTGATTTTCTCCTTTGGTGATTCTGCTTGTTAACATCAGGTGTCTTCAATAATGGTAAATCATCACTCAATTAATCACCTAATTATCTCATTAACTTTAACACTGCTTCAGTGTTTATATGAGTCTACACTCAGAGTGTTAAATTAACACTGGGGATTTTGCTCTGTATATGGCCTGAGAGCCCATGGTTTCCGAACAGACTGTGGAATATCAGTCAGTCAAGCAAAATGCACGCAACCCATAGCAACGCCTCAGATTGACAGATCTGTAAAAATAAACAGGAATTTTCAGACTTGAGCGATTAGTTACTGTTTTGTACAAATTGTCATGTTAATTAGAATTCAAATGCATTTTGTTTTATTGACCACAATATCATTGCTATTTGGCCGAGAGGGGCACTTTTGAATAATTTTGAAAAAGGGCAGGGGATCGAGCCCCCAAAGCCCCCCCTTCTGCACGTGCCTGACCTTTACTACACTGAAAAACATGATACTTTGGGCCAACCTAAAAAATATTACTGTAATTTGTTACAGCTAAATTTATTAGTTTTCCTCAAACTAAACTTTTGATTTGGTTGAAACTTTAAAAATTAATTTGATAATCAAAAGCTCATCAGAGTGAGAGCACTCCTCAGGAAATAAAAATATTCTCAATTCCTCCCAATTCTTTTAAGACATACCCACTATAGGTTACACTATAATGCTTTCTCTTACTTTGAAATCATGCAGCCGTTTTCACTCTAAATAGCTGTTTGAAATAGTAACACGATACTGTTTTTTATTATGAAAAATATTCCTTCTTAAAAACAGTTGAGGTCTGGGATTTGCCTAATGTGAACACAGTATGTAATTTGAATTAGTGTAGTTTGGGCGCTGAATGCAAAACATAATCTCTAGGACAGTCTGAGTACTTTGTGAGGATCACATCAGTCTTCTGAAGCAATGGTCATTTGCATTCTATCCTTCTAGTTTCATAGTGATTCATATTTTATGTTGCAACAGTTAGTGGTATTTGCTAAGTCAAGAAAGATATTACTGTTGCTAATACTTTTTTACTGGTTTAAATGTGAATTGGTGCCGTTATTGTTCTAACCAGTCAGACGAACGATTTTCACCTGGTGTACAATAAAACAGGAGGTATGCAGCAGAATTTTCATTTTTGGGTGCACTTTCCCTTGTTAAAATAAAAAGTGTGCTTATTTGTATTGAATGTTACTTGCAGTGTCCTTTAAATCTTAAAATATATATTTAATAAAAAACGTTGTTGATGATATGAAATGTTGATAATATAACAATTAAAAAGGTCATGTAAGTGTACTTAAAAAGAGAACATGACTGTTTCTTAACATAATTTAAGTCATTATGTTTTATGTATGTAACTGTTTTGTTATGTAACTGTGGTGCATTATTTTATATTACATATTAAATTTAATATATTTATTAAATATATTTAATATATTAAAAATGTTCTAAATTGCTACTTCATCATTACAAATGTGCAATTACAAATAAAATTAAAAACATGACACACAAGTAAAATGCATTACAGTACATTTTAATTAATCATAAATGCTTGTCAGTATACATTCAGCATTACATTTGAACCACATTTAAACAAAGATAAATAATTATGAAATTACATAAAAAGATACTTAAAAAGGTACTTAAGTCCTACTGAATTACGATCAAAATAATTTAAACTATAACATATTTTCATTGTCTGAAAACATTACATTCAGTAAGTATATTCTTTAACAGTCTATTATTTCCATAAAAAGTTAACTTTTAAAAGTATGCTAAAGTGTACGTTTTATTTATTTATTTATTTTTATAGGGATCTCTTTAAGCAAGGTCAACTGCTGGACATAATGCATTAAGTCTTTAATGCTCTCACTGTGTAATTAATGCAGATATTTTAAGATGTATGAGAACTTCAGAGTGTGGGTGACATGAGGACGTACCAAGTTCAAACTGATCTGAGCTGTTGTTGCATGTCTGCCGGACCTCCTCACTGTCCCACCCTAGAGGATACAGAGCACATCCTGAACCAATGAGCAGACCTGCAAAAACAGAGATAAACAGATAGAGAGAACAAGACATGAATAACGTTGCTCATGTATAATAGATTAAACACATGCAGAAAGTTTTAGTGGTGTTTTATAAGAATAAGATTCCCTACCCTAAGTATTACATTGTTGTGTAACTCAACTCACACAGTTTGTACTATAGACATGAATGATATGTCAAATCAAGTGGCCTGTGCTATTATTTTTCTAAGTGATCAGACTAATCAAAATGCCATATAAAAGGAAATGCTCATCAACCACCTTCAGTGTGGGGCTCACAATCAACTTCCAAAGAGCTGTCTGCAGCCCACAAGTGTTAACAACGATTGCTGAAGTGAGAACTCCATCTACCACACACCTCTGCTTATAAATGGAAAGTCTTTGAGAGCTGGCGCTCCTCAAAGGAGAAGGACCCAGTTGTTTGCTCAATTCCAGCTATCTTGTCCTTCTTACAGGAGTGCTTAGATGGCAGTTGTGTGCCTTCTACACTCAAAGTGTGTATTGCCTCTATATCGGTCATCCACAGCGAGGTTGACAGGCAGTCAGTGGGCAGGAATGGACTGGTAATCAGATTTCTATGTGGTACGAGATGGCTAAACCCTACTCGCCCATCAACTATCCCCACTTGGGGCCTAGCTTTGGTTCTGAAAGCTTTGGCATGTCCTCCTTCATCGCTCCCTTCTCAAATCCTGTTGATACAGCAAAGCTAGTCTTATAGTACATGTAAGTCCGTAATCACCTGCTTTGTTATCAGGTTGTGCTTCGCTGACTCTTTTTGAATCGCTTTGAATGAATCACTGTATCGGTGTTGTTGAATCAAGAACAGCTGCAATCGGATCAGTCCAATTTCGCAAATGGATTGTGCAGTGCGATTTGTGAACTGTTTCACCAGGTTCATTAAAAATAATTAGTTCTTTCACAAATTGGAGAGAGTCTCAGAGGAGGTGGAGATTTTTTCAGTTCAAAATAAAGGGGAACAATGTTTTTTATTAAATGCGTAAAAAGTGTGATAATATGCATCTATTATGCATGCATTTAGTACTAATGCCTAATGAAATAAAAGTGAAGAAAAATACTGTCCACCACTGATTTTTGCAAGTATGTTGGAGCTTTTCATAAAGTATTTAATTCCCATTTGCCAGAGAGAGAGAGAGAGAGAGAGAGAGAGAGAGAGAGAGAAAGAGAGATTGATTACATTGTACAGAAGAGAGAAAGATGTCAAATTTGCCATCACTCCCGACGTTGTATTAGAAACACTCACACAGCAGCGTTAAATAGTTTTCTGTAATTTAATGCCATTAAAATAAATATAAAACATTCTAATTTATATTATAACAAAAAAGAAACTGCCTTTAATCCAAAAATGAGGTCAGTAACAATCAAAGCTTCTTAGTGACAAAATAAATAAATAAATAAATAAACCTCCTAAAATGATCATAAAACTAAAAATGGACTGAGATCACTTGAATCCTTGCAAAAACTAGTGGGCTGCGGCCAGATCCCCACTGCCACATAAAGATAGTGCGCTTTTTCTCCAGATTACCATGAGTTGGGGTCTTGACACAAACTCCCTTCTTACTCCAGCTGCTGTCTCTGGATAGATACACAAGTCCTTGGCTAAGGGGCTTTTCTATCACATTAGCCTAATCCTTTCCAATTTTTCCCTCATCAGTTTTAGTGGGGCCGGAGAGAGAGGGATAGATACTGTGAGGCACGATGATTAACCCCCGTTAGGGGCGTAAATTTCATCTAACAGTAGTGGGGGACAATAAACATAAAATTTCTCAAGAGTAATTTTTGAAGGGGACACAAATAATACAGCCAAAATTATACTTGTGAGGATAGATATGTGTACACAGCATGTATACAAAGCATGGAGACCGTGTTTAAATATGAGTTCGGTTCATATGGTTCACCACGTGGCCACATTATAATTATTATTTTGCGTCCTCCTTAGTATTTTAGGTTTTGTCTGGGACCGAGTACGTCTCTTTAGATATTCAACCGATAATTTAGATTAGGGCTGGGCGATATGGCCAAAAAAATTATCATGATCATTTTTTTCATATCAGTCGATATCGATAATTATCACGATAAATGTCAAATCTTTATTTCTTTCAAGTTTAAAGCCAGAATTTTGCTCCAAAGTGAAAGTTGTAGAAATTTTCCTTAAAATAAATATCTAAATATAAAAAATTTATTTCTTAGTTTCTGCATGTTCTAATGAGTGATATTGTTTCAAATCAAGAAACAGGTTTGGGTTGCCTGATAATATTAATAATAATAATCTCACTTTTTTGTCTCTTAGAAATGCACATTTGATAGTAGCTTGAGTTAGGATGCAAATTTTTGCTAAATTTTTATTCATTTTTAAAATCAGAAACATCTGTAAAAATTGTACCAACCTCAGTTTTATATGGTTAAATTCATTCTGACCAAGTGTTTTTTTTTTGTTGTTGTTGTTGTTTGTTTGTTTTTAAATTAAGCATTGTTCTCCCATAGTAGCATACATTTAAATCATGATAAACACAGTTAAAACCACAAATATAGCACCTCAATAGCATGGTAAAAATATAAATATATGTTTTTTAGGTAAGTTAGCCTATTTGTATGAAAAACAGTAGTCTAAAAACATTCAGTATAAATGCACACATGCTATAGCTTAATCACAAATATATACACTATAAATATATACCATTACTCTTGTAATAAAATTCAATGTGAATATCCCACATTTCTGCCACAATACCATGGTGCAGTGAGTGTTACTACAGTAAATCCATGGTAAATGATGGCAATGTGTAGATTGAAAAGCCTTCTGACTGTCTTGTTGCACTCAGTGTTTCGGGGTTGTCCTGTCCTGTCCCGTCCCCCCCGGGATTTTTACACCTATGACCCCCTTCACACTGCACAGATTTACTGAATTACAGGAATTAGGCTAATCTATGCACAGCTGTACACAGTTTGAGCAAGGTGGGAGATGTCCTTACAGACACACACACACACACACACACAGGCACGCACGCACGCACGCACACACTCACGCACGCACGCACGCACGCACGCACGCACGCGCGAAAAGATGTTGAGATATTAATCAGGACTTGAGAGATGCAATCATAAAGGCCCTCTAGAATGTATATTAAGACACCATCACAATGTCCATTTACATTTGGCAGTGTGAATTAGAAATGTCTTATTGATTCCAATGTTTTTTAAGGGCAAGCTCTAAATGAAACTGTCACACCCTCAAAAATGCATAACTGTGTCTAGTTGCAAGATAAAAGATGACAGCTACTTATTATGTCAAAGAAAGAAACAGATCTAACTGCATTTTTAAGAACACAACAATAATCTGTACAGGATTTTATAAAAAAAAAAAAAAAAGAAAAAAAGAAAAAAAGAAAGAAGCTAATCTAGGAGTGTGTCAAAGAGAAATGCAGAAGAATGACGAGGCAGCATAAACAAGACAAGACAATAGGTGCGTCTCAAACAAAAGGCTGCATCCTAGTGACGACGCGTCCTTTCAAGTAAGTGTGCATGCCGCATGGTTACGACAAGGTATTAAAAACTAAAATTTCATGAAAGCTAAAACAGAGTTGAACTGTAACATTAGCCATTGCAGCCACAAATTAAAGCTGCAGTCCGTAACTTTTTTGTGTTCAAAATTTACAAAATTAATTTAATAAGCGCGTACATCATGAATCCATTTTCCAAACCGTGTTTTTGGCTTGTCCTGAATCACTATGGTACACCTATAATAAATGTTTATATTTGGACTATTTTAGACTGGTTCGGGTAGGTACCGTTGCGGAGTAGCCCAGTACCTGCATGATTCGTCATAGACATAAACAGAGAGAAGTAGCTCCGGCTACAGTGTTCTTCTGCAAGATGCACACAGTTCTGTTTATTAACCGCTAGAGCACCAAAAAATTATGGACTGCAGCTTTAAGAATTCCTTCCCAAGACTTCGTGGCCATGTTTTATTAAGTAGTTCCCCCATTTCAGTCATTAATTTGTGGTCTCAATATCTTGTACACTTAATATTTAAATATATTTTAATATGTAAAAAAATTCTGAATATTTTATTTTATTTTTTATGTATAGTATTTCAATGGAAATGTCATTTATTTCCCTTTGACCAATAAAAGTTATGTGGCTATACATTATGGAGAGCTTACGAACAAGTCCTGCTTTAAGAACAAATGTGCAACCAAACTGTGAACTAGTACTAATTACTAACTCCCTAGTGAGAACATGGGTTTGATTCCCAGGGAATGAAGGAACTGTATACCTTGAATACATTTTAAATTGTTCTGGATAAAAGCATCTGCCAGATATGCAGATATAGCCCCATCCAAAAGAACACTGAGACTTAGGCTAGTATGCAACCCATATAGCAACAGGCTACAAAACCACTCAGACCACATTAGTAACCACAAAAACACCATACAGCATGAGTTTTACATTACATAAGTGGAAAGCACCACTTATTGTCACGAATCCTGTCCATACACTTCCGTTCATTCACCATCAGAGGGGCTAGATGCCTTACCGTGCCATTCCGTGTTTCTGTTCAGTTCCTGTATTGTCCTGCATGTACCACTCCCCTAGTGTTAGCTGCTTTACGGAACTTTTGTTGTTTTCTAGTGTGTGTTCCCAGTATTTACCCCTGTCTCACTGTTCGGACTCTGTTTATTCCCTTGCCTGGATTATTGCTGTGTACCTGGATTTACTCTCTCTGCCTTGCCCTGTTGGATACTGTTCGCCGATCATCGACCCATGCTTGTTCTAGGATTACTCTGTCTCTTGCCTGTGTTATACCTGTTTGCCATTGCCTGAACCTTGCTTGTCTTCTGACCATGCCTTTAAATAAAAGCCTGCAAATGTATCCGCACGTCTCCCGTCTCATCAGCCCCGTTACAGAATACTCGGCCGCACAAGGATCCAGCAGCTTTTCAGATGGACATTTGTCAGGTATGGACACAACAAAAATATTATTTGCCCTTAAACAAGGTCCACGATCACTGGAGAACCATATTCGAGAAATTTTAGCCATTGCTCACTATTCAGAATTACCGGACATTATTTTGATAGAGATTTTCTGCGATGGCATAAACCCACCTCTCAAGTCTAAGCTTAGACGCGAAGGTCCGCGTTCATCACTAAGTTGTTTTTTGGACTTTGCTTTGTTGACTGTTGGCTCTCTATTCACTGTGGGTGTCGCGGAGGAGGAACGCGACACCGCGTCTGTGACTGAGATGGCGGCCGTAGCAGTAGCAAATGTTGATAGACTTCCCATGTTCCCTGCCTCGATCCTTGGTTCCGTGCATGTTCTCTCTCCTTCTTGTGTCTCAGTTTTCCCTGGGTCCCAGTCTCTGCTGTGGGTTCCTGATCCGTCGTTGTGTTCTCCTGATCCGTCACAGAGGGCTCCTGCTCTGTCTGCTCCGCCGTGGAGGTCTTCTGCCCTGTCTACTCCACACTGGTGGGTTCCTGCTCTGTCTGCTCCGCCATGGAGGTCTTCTGCTCTGTCTGCTCCGGCCTGGTGGGCTCGAGTCCTGTCTGCTCCGCCCTGGTGGGCTCCAGTCCTGTCTGCTCCGCCTTGGTGGGCTCCAGTCCCATCTGCTCCGCCCTGGCTTCCTGCCCTGCCGGCTCTACCTCGGTCCCCGGCCACTCCACTTCCACGAGGACCTGGCCCTCCGTCCCTCCCCCTGTTCCGCCTCCGCTCCACCGCCCTCCTGGATTGTATAAGAGCGTCTGGAAGCCGCTCCTTGGGGTGGGGGGGCTATGTCACGAATCCTGTCCATGCACTTCCGTTCATTCACCATCAGAGGTCACTCGCTCACCACATTGACTCTTGCACTACACAAACTGTTGCACATCACCTCAAACTACAATTCCCATCATCCATTGCACTGACAACACACACAGCTGATTGCACTGATCACACAGCTGATTGCACTGATTTACACTCCTTACTTAAGCCATGGACTTCCTCTCCGTCACTGCGGAGTACTGATCTGCACATAGCTCTCTTCAAGCTGTGTTATACCTGTTTGCCATTGCCTGAACCTTGCTTGTCTTCTGACCATGCCTTTAAATAAAAGCCTGCAAATGGATCCGCACGTCTCCCGTCTCATCAGCCCCGTTACACTTATATGTTGAAACGTGTAAAAATAGCTTTTTTTTCTCCCAATGAGTCTTCATCAAACAAAATCATCCTAAAGAAAGTCAAGCTTCTTGACTTTGTGTTCAGTGCCACTAAAAGTTTTAGCACCGCAGAAATTTGAAAACTTTGCGTTTATATAATCTTTGCTGCAGCAGAAGCACAAATGTGTTTGCCAACAGCCCAGCCATGTTGTGACGCTAATGTATTCCTGCTGAATATTAAACAAAATCATAAATTCTCTTTCAAGTCGTCAGTAATGTCAAGAGATAAAGAGGCGTGTAATCAGCTCGAAATGCCCCGCAGGACTCAAAAGTAAAAACAAAAGGGATACAGCCTCCTCCATCCTAAAAAATTAAAGGAATGCAGCATGAGAGATTTTTTTTGGTCTTCATTAATCATGAAGTGGGTGCTGTCCTCATTTTAGCACTGAGAGACCTATAACACTAATACTGCTAATTAGCATAGTGATAAAACTGTATTTCTGTTATCCATCCTTCATTTAGTTATGGACATTTTAATTTTAGCTGTCAGTTGCATAAAGCCTGTTAGAGGTTAAAAAGTGGGTGAAAAATCCAAATGTTGTTGAACATTCAGTTCACAAAAATAATTTTTTTTTTTTTTTTTTTTTTTTTTTAACAGAATATAAAGGAAAGCAGGAAGTGCAGAAGAACAAAGACTGTTCTTCTCATCCTGTTCCTCTGCTGGAGCAGGATAACAAGGAGAAATGGGGAAACAGTTTCATTGCCTGTTGATCATCAGACCAAAGTGTTGCTTCTGTCTTTTATCTTTTCATTTTTTTCCCCATTGTTCACACACTTCTTTTGCAAAAGAATTCAGTCAGGAATATTCCTTCACCACAAAAATGTAAAGATGCATATTATTCTTTTTTTTTTTTTTTTTTTTCTCAAATGGGACAGTGTGCCAAATAATGATGGTGTTCCTATGCGTACTCTCCAAAGGAGCAGGAGGTGAGGCAACATGGCTGATCATCTCAAGATCTAAAACATACTGAACATTAGAAATGCTCCCCAGCATGACATGTCAGAAATAGGCCTATTATAAAATGGCCTTTCATTTGTCAAAAAAACTTTTCTAACTAAGATTAAATACTTATCTGGAAGACAGTTCTTATCATTTGTGGTTTTATCAAGTTGAGTTTGGCTAGGCCAAACTGTCTTGATATTGTGTTTTGGTCTAAAAACCTCTGGTATGGATCTCAGATTATGGTCTCAGGCAAGACTGCAGTGTATTTTCTCAAATAAATGTCTATTGGTCTGAGACTGGATCCTAGAGGATCAATTCTTGATTCCAACTCCGTTTCAAGTAAAGCAACCAACCAGCAGGACACCTGAATCTGCATCAAAATAACTATATACAGTCCCACCTCAAGGCATATGTTTTAAAACTAGCGCCCACCATATAAAGTCCGTCATTTTTCCATCTTTATTTGATTTTTTTTTTTTTAAGATTTAAGTGTTTTTCCCCCTGAAGTTTAATCCCATCTTCCACACTTACTATGTGGGTTACTGAAAGACAAAGAGGAAGAGGAGGGACAGAGGGTGGGTGGAGATTACCAAGAATGGAAACAGCAACTTTATTGATGTGCCAAGAAACCACAGGGAGGTGGAGGTTCTGAGCGCCAGCTAGGAGAAGCACTTGTTCACAGGCCTCAAAAGTTGCTCTCAAAAAACCGGGCTATGATGTGTCTCTTGTCTTTCTGTTTCCTGTTACATCAAACTTTGTGACCTCTTTATGTCTGTTTTTCTACTTCAATGATAGACACAAACAAAAACCCTGCAAGTGCATTGATGATTCACCTCACGTCAGTGTCCCAGATGTGCATGCAATTACTCGTTTGAGGTGGAAAGTGGCAAGTTCTAAACTACCATAAACATGCTATAATGAATTCCATCTATTTCAGAGAGGTTTTGACATGCAACAAACAAGAGGTACTTTGATTTTTAGAAGCACCCTTGTCGAGGGAAAGGAAAATTAGTTACTACGAAAATCTACAGCTCTGTTTCAGTGACTGATGTTGCTGATGTTTATTCTGGAAAATTTCTGATACACTTGTTACACTTTATTGTGCACTTGTAAAAATGACAATCATGTCTGGCATTATAATGTGTAATTTTATGACTGTGTTACAGAAACAGAATATTGAGGTATAAATCAACAAAACAATTCATCTGTAATACTTGATTATGACTGGTCAGTTGTTGCATTCTGTAGTCAAATATATTTGCATATTAACTGGTAAACTATATAATTGGCCGTTGCACCAGAAAACCAAAATACCTGTAGCAGTGCATATCCTTTGAACACTGAAACTTAAGTATTTTTACTTTTTTTGGTTTTATTAATAATTGGCAAGTTTAGTCATTTGTAATAATTTTTATAAATTATTAAAAACATAAATAAGAATAATAATGTTATGATTATTTATATTTTTAATTATTTTAAAACCTAATAATAATAATAATAATAATAATAATTATTAAGAAGGAGTAGTGGGTGGGGGCCAAAAAGAAGGATTTTGCTTAGGGCCCCTATGCATTTCAAAATGGCCCTGTGATACATTTACATTTACATTACATTTAGTCATTTAGCAGATGCTTTTGTCCAAAGCGACTTACAAATGAGGACAATGGAAGCAATCAAAATCAACAAAATACATACAACTGTCATACAATATTGATATTATATTACTGACATCATACAATATACAATATTGATACAACTGTCATTACTTAAAAAAGCCATGCTTTTTTGTGAAAATGACCAGATGACTTTTGTAAAGTTAATTCAGAACAGGGTTTGTAATTTTGAACATAAAGCCAAACCCTTATTATTGCTAGCGTTTAAAGTCAGACATTGGCCAGACAATATTGACATATACCAGTTAAACAAGTTGGCATGGCAACCAGCCGATTGGGATTGTTGACAACCATCTGAATAGGTGGATGTGGGTGAGATCATAATATGAAAAAGACTTTTGCAATAGGCATTCATCCATGTGCCAAGGGTCAACACAAACTATTCCTCACGATCCATCTCAAATCTACGACAATCTCTCACCTTCTATTAAGATCAGACACCTGCATTTGAGAAGACATCGATCACTGGGAGTGTAAAAACAGTCCATTACAGGCTGCCATTAGTGTCATCCATTAAAGAAGCATTCAATATCCACTCCTGAGTGGGTCATAATGAGTCTACTGTTAATGCATGCGCACGCTCTGTGATTATCTCTCTAAGTGCCATTCATTCAGTCTGGCCTGAAAGCCACCTACCTCTTACATCCCTACAAGTAATTAAAGATTAAATCACATGAACAGAATACTGAACTAGATTTTTAACTAGAGTTAGAATCGAAGTGGTAAATGTGAAAAGCAGAGCAGGCCCCATGTTTACGACACCTTACCAGACCAGTTGCCTATTGGTTGAACTTGGACAGAAAAAAAAACAAAAAACAAAACCCTAAAAAACCACCCAAGGTGTGCATTATTTGTTTATTAATTCAACTGCTTGTTGTCAACTATTCCTAACATACACACATATACATATACACATATATATATATATATATATATATATATATATATATATATATATATATATATATATATATATATATATATATATATATATATATATATATATATATGCCCTCTGTTTGATCAGTTCATTGTCTGGTACTGTCTTTATGTTGCTAGAAGAGCTGTTACGTTTTTGTGTTCTCCCTTGTTTCTTTTGCCTGTGATTTTCTTTTTCAATAAAATAATGAGCTAGAACACGGAAACAGGAACATGAGAGAAACAATAAACAAGACAAGACTATTAACAAGAACTTCAAAACAAAAGCTCATAACAAAATGAAAGACTAGCTAAAACATGAACGAAAACTCACACATTATTTTAATGAAGATGTTTTCAGTAGGAAGAATTTTGAAGGAGTGATTTTCAACTATTATTATTCCTATTATTAATATTAATATTAATACTAGCCCCCAAAAATGATTCAAATATGTACAGTAGAAAGCAAAGAAAAGCAGCCAAAGGCAGTGAGAGAAAAACTTGCTTGTTTTTATTTTCATGATATTTTATGATTTGGGTACCAAATCATTTTCAACATTCACACGAAGTCATTATCACTTGTGAATCACACATTTCCTGACTAGGTGGCGGTTTTCTGGATTGCATTTTGTTCATGGACTCTCAAGTTTTAGTTGGATATTTCCATAAACAATATTTGCAGTGTTTATAAAACTAAACCTGAACGTCATTTCTAAATGTCGCTGAGATGCCAACATAACTTAATATTTGCCTTCATGCTGTGCAGCACAAGCAAGCTGTTTTATGAAATGTTGGTCTATGTTTATCCAAGTAATAAAGGTCGAAAGGTGAGTTCTTAATCCAGCCATCAGAGGTTAACTTTCTCTACTGAAATGCTCTTTGGAGTGAGAACAAGGCTTTCTTCTTTCATCTGTCTGCATGTCTCGGGATCACTTGTACCTTTTGTCATCCTTTCCTGGTCCTCTTCAATGGTGCCTCAGGAATTCTGCACCCCTGCTCTCTGGCCCACACAATACCATTCACGTTTAGCATTCAAAGGGGCAGAAAGGAGAGGGCAGGGCAAAAAGAAATAAGCCCAGTTGAGTTTTAAGGAGCAAGGAGAATGGGATCTGTGAATAGGTCACGTCAGAGCTGGATTTAAAGGGCTGCTCTCAGAGGCTTTAAAAGAATGAGGAGCACAGTGAAAAACGGCCCACCGAGGGTTGAAGGCAGCGTGGTGGCTGTTGAGGTGAATGAACTGTCAGGACGGGACCTGCCTCTCCCTCAGACACTTTCACAGGGACGAAGACTGATAGAAGGAGAAAAGAATGGGCAAATGGGAGCACAGGGAGGAGAAGTGAGAGGAGAAAAGAATAAGAGAGGAAGTACAAGGAACAACTGACAGAAAGAGAGACGTGAAGATGGATGAGGAAAAACCAACAGAAGCCAAAGTGAGAGCTCAAAATTCAGTGTAAAGATGCAATGCCTTATCAAAGCCATCAAAGACTGAATAATGCCTACTCAGACCCACCTCAGCCCCTAAGTATCAAAGTATACAGTTGTAATTACATTTATGCCATCTCTGAGCAGCATTAAACAGTCTGAGTAGACACCTAAATGCCACTTCAGACGTGCTTCTGTGCCGTCTTTTCAGTGTATATTTGGCATTAGTTACACAAAACAAGGCATAGTATTTATATAAATATTACAAATAATATTAATAACATTACAAATATGTTTATTTTTATTAAAGACAACAATCCATAAATGTTACTATGCCCCATGACCAATATATTAATTTGTCAAAAATGTAAAACATTTAATGAAATAAAATGTAAAATGCCACAAAAATGTAATGTCTTTAAATTTTCTTAATTTTACAGCTTTTTTCAGAAATATTGATATATTAATTGACATATTAAATATATATTAATATTAACATATAAAAATATATATTACAAAAAATGTACATATTATATAATTAATATAACCATTAATAAATGATAATATAATATAAATGATAAATATGAATAAAATAAATCTATAATTAAATTAGTTTATATCAATGATTTAATTTATTTCATTTTTATTGTTAGTTTTTTTTCCTTAAAGTTTTAGTAATTTTTTTGTAATTATTATTATTATTATTATTATTATTATTATTATTATTATTATTATTTATTTTTTAAATATGTCTATATAGTTTTACCTCATATTAGATTCTGCTCATACATGCAAACTGTATTATCTTTCATTTTACAGTCTCAATATACCATTATGCCTTAAGGTCTCTTAAAACATATTACACAACAGTCTTGTATAATGTGAATATCTTTAGACTATTAGAATAATATTTTTCCAGAGTAGCCCATCCTCTTTGTCAGGTTTGTGATATGAATTTTGTTATTGCGAAGTGCTTTGATATTCCCTTGCTATTTCTGTAACATTTCATCTTCTTTTACAGTCCAAACAGGATCAGAGCAGAATTTTTGCAGCAGCTTTTTACTACAGCGAGTTTATCATTGCAGAAAGCTTTCCCATAATCCTGTGAGGGAGTGCTATGGATTCTTTTAGGGTTATTGAAAGGATGTATACCGCAGCTTGGAGTGGGAGGGGATGGGGGTGGACTACTTCGGTGGGAAAGTTTGGATCTGGAGTGCAGTAAGTGGAGGCTGTGGCAATTATGCATTGAAGACTGGATGGCTAAAACTCAGACAGCTGAATTTGAGTGGATCAGATATGTTTTAATTCCGATTATATCTCTGTGTGAAGCAGTCTGGGAATGTAGCTCTGACTTTAGGGCATTACAGGGAGATTTGAGGCAAGTCAAAGTTCGAATCGCTATAAATAAGCCATTGTTTTTCATTAGTGTCATCTTCATTAGTTCACACATAAAAGAGAAAATCTGCTGTATGAAAGTGAGAGAGATGGCTGTCAGCCCATGAGAACAAGGTCGGGTCAGATTGCATTAATCTCAGCAGACACTGACCCAATGAAGACAGAGGTCAAGGCATGCTAATGAACATGACTAGATCTATTTAAAGAAGTGGATTAACCAAAAATTTTAATTTCTCATCATTAGAACTTTAGCAATTTAAGACATTACTGCTGCAATATTTTATTCTGTAAAAATATCTTATTAAAATAATGTGTATTGTGTATATTAATACAATATTGACAACTTAATTTAAAGTGCTTTCACACCACAACATACATACATTAATATTTCTATGTTATGTTGTTGTCTGCAAGTTTTTATATGCTGGTTGCACCAAATAACTTTGATTTGGGGGACAAAAGTATTAATAAACAACTAAGCAATATATTGTAAAAAATAATAAACAAAGATTATGTCAAACTCTGTATTTGTTTGCCAGAATTTCATTATTTTAATTAATTAATTTTTCAACATTATTATATTAGGAAAGTTTTGTTGTTGTTTGTTTACACTACCATTTAAAAGTATGGGGTCAGTGAGATTTTTATTGCTTTTGAAAGACAATATGGTCTCTTATGCTGACCAAGCTGCAAAAAAAACAAAAAAAAAACAAACAAACCCCAGAATTATATATAGACACTAATGTATATATAGACACAGAATAGAATTTTATATATATACAGGTACATCTCAGAAAATTAGAATATGGTGAACAAGTTCATTTTTTCTTGTAACTTATTTCAAAAAGTGAAACTTTCATATATTTTAGATTCATTAAATGTAAAGTAAAACGCTTCAAATGTTTTTTTTTTTGTTTGTTTTAATTTTGATGATTAGAGCTTACAGCTAATGAAAGTCAAAAATCAGTATCTCAAAATATTAGAATATTTACATTTGAGTTTCAATAAATGACCATCCATACAGTATAAATTCTGGGTATCTCTTGTTCTTTGAAACCACAATAACGGGGAACACTGTTGATTTGGCAATGGTCCAGCAGACGATCATTGACACCCTCCACAAAGAGGGTAAGTCACAGAGGGTCATTACTGAAAGGGGTGGCTGTTCAAGGAGTGCTGTATCAAATCATATTAAATGCAAAGTTGACTGGAAGGAAGAAATTGGGTAGGAAAATGTGCACAAGGAACAGGGATGACCGCAAGCTTGAGAATACTGTCAAGCAAAGCCGATTCAAACACTTGGAAGGGCTTCACAAGGAGTGAACTGAAGCTGGAGTCAGTGCATTAAGAGTCAGAACTCAGACATCTTCAGGAAAAGGGCTACCAAGCCACTTCTGAAACAGAAACATCGTCAGAAGCATCTTACCAGGGCTAAGGAGAAAAATAACTGGACTGTTGCTCAGTGGTCCAAAGTCCTCTTTTCAGATTAAAGTAAATTTTGCTTTTCATTTGGAAATCAAGGTCTGGAGTCTGGAGGAAGACTGGAGAGGCACAGAATCCAAGCTGCTTGAAGTCCAGTGTGAAGTTTCTGAAGTAAGAGATGATTTGTGGTGCCGTGACGTCTGCTGGTGTTGGTCCATTGTGTTTTACAGCTAATGAAAGTCAATTAGCTTTGGGGGACACTTAATTTCTAACGATTATAATTTTGGGGACACTTAATTTCTAACGATTATCGTCAATTTGATTTCATAGATACTATTTAAACTAAACTGAGCTAGACAATGACATCTCTGAATTCAATAATGAAATGCCTTTAACTGAAAATTGAGTGTTTAATATTATTATACATTACTGACACTCTATCCTCCAATTTGATACTGTTAAGTGCTTTGACACAATCTGTATTGTTAAAAGCGCTATATAAATAAAGGTGACTTGACTTGACTTGACTTTTATCAAGTCCAAAGTCAATGCAGCCGTCTACCAGGAGATTATAGAGCACTTTATGCTTCCATCTGCTGACAAGCTTTATGGAGATGCTGATTTCCTTTTCCAGCAGGACATTAGCACCTGCCCACAGTGCCAAAACCACTTCCAAGTGCTTTGCTGACCATGATATTACTGTGCTTGATTGGCCAGCCAACGTGCCTGACCTGAAGCCCATATGGAATCTATGGGATATTTTCAAGAGAAAGATGAGAAACAGTCAATCCAACAATCCAGAGGAGCTGAAGGCTCAGTAGTCCCTCAGCAGAGCCACAGGCTGATCGCTTCCACACCACACCTCACTGATGCTGGAATTTGTGCTAAAGGAGCCCCGACCAAGTATTGAGTGCATAAATGAACATACTTTTAAAGAACTTGAACTTTTCTGTTTTGCAAATCCTTTTTTTGATTGACCTTAGGAAATAATCTAATATTTTGAGATACTGATTTTTGACTTTCATTAGCTGTAAGCTCTAATCATCAAAAAAACAAACAAACAAAAAAAAAAAAAATCTTTTGAAGTGTTTTACTTTACATGTAATGAATCTAAAATATATGAAAGTTTCACTTTTTGAAATAAGTTACAAGAAAAAAGGAACTTTTTGACCATATTCTAATGTTCTGAGATGTACCTATATATATATTATATATATATATATATTAGGGGTGTCAACGTTAACGCGTTAATGCATGCGATTAATCTAAAATCTTTAACGCGTTAATATTTTTTTAACGCAAATTAATCATGTCATAATGCTTGACCCCAACTTCTTCCCGTCATCGCAGCGCGGAAGGTTATCTATCATTCTGTGATGAGGGTACAGCAGTGAACCAGTGTTGCCAGGGTAACGGCACAAGTGGGCTATTTTGAAAGTTTACAGAGCCGCGGGTTGCGTTTTTTTTGGGCTATTTTTATAATGTACCGCGGCCGCCCAAAGTGTATATAGACAAATGAAAATTAAAATACTAATGGGTATACTAAAATACTTTTACTAATGTGTATTATAGTTGGAATGTATACCTGGCAATTTAAGAACGGAGAGGCGGTTGTAACATCACAAACAATCTGAGTTTCAGCAGAGCATACATGTTAAGGCTTTTACACAGCAGAAATAAACATGACAACAACCACTATAGATTATATAAGATAATAAACACACGATTACGATAGGATATGGTTTGTATGTGATTTTCTTGAGATGAATGTGTACATCTGAAATGCTAATTTGTGCAGCGATATAAACAGCTATAAAGAGCATATTTTAACAACAGTAAACGACCAAATTCCACATGTGATCATAAAAGGAAGTTATTACAAACACTCGATGGTGGTTTGAAGTGAGTTCTGAGTAAAAGTGCACTATTAATCTCATAAATTGTCTTATGTAGCATGATGCTAATGTTAGCGCTAATGCACCTGCAGAACAGGTCCAATTCTTCTTCTTAATGCATTTTGTCATAATACTTCACGTAAGGTCTCAAGAAAATGTTTTGTATTTATTTAGAAATACTTTTGATAATAGTTGGGTAAATGTATACTGGGATTGAAGCGATGTGGCTTGGTAAACGTTTTATTGCTAGTATAAAGACTGATAATGGCTGAATAAAAACAAATGAATAATGATAAAAGAATAATAAGGATTATGTCTCATACCTGGCGGAAGTGTGAAAGGTTCTGTTTCCTTAAACTAGTTTGTCATGCATTTCATTTCAACACATTTACAGGTAAATCCTAGTATTTTAAATGTGCGATAATCATGATTAATCACAGTCCATGACTGTGATTAACGCGATTAAATTTTTTAATCGATTGACAGCACTAATATATATACAGTGGGAACGGAAAGTATTCAGACCCCTTAAATTTTTCACTCTTTGTTATATTGCAGCCATTTGCTAAAATCATTTAAGTTCATTTTTTTCCTCATTAAAGTACACACAGCACCCCATATTGACAGAAAAACACAGAATTGTTGACGTTTTTGCAGATTTATTAAAAAAGAAAAACTGAAATATCACACGGTCCTAAGTATTCAGACCCTTTGCTGTGACACTCATATATTTAACTCAGGTGCTGTCCATTTCTTCTGATCATCCTTGAGATGGTTCTACACTTTCATTTGAGTCCAGCTGTGTTTGATTATACTGATTGGACTTGATTAGGAAAGCCACACACCTGTCTATATAAGACCTTACACCTCACAGTGCATGTCAGAGCAAATGAGAATCATGAGGTCAAAGGAACTGCCTGAAGAGCTCAGAGACAGAATTGTGGCAAGGCACAGATCTGGCCAAGGTTACAAAAAAATGTCTGCGGCACTTAAGGTTCCTAAGAGCACAGTGGCCTCCATAATCCTTAAATGGAAGACGTTTGGGACGACCAGAACCCTTCCTAGAGCTGGCCGTCTGGCCAAACTGAGCTATCGGGGGAGAAGAGCCTTGGTGAGAGAGGTAAAGAAGAACCCAAAGATCACTGTGGCTGAGCTCCAGAGATGCAGTTGGGAGATGGGAGAAAGTTGTAGAAAGTCAACCATCACTGCAGCCCTCCACCAGTCGGGGCTTTATGGCAGAGTGGCCCGACGGAAGCCTCTCCTCAGTGCAAGACACATGAAAGCTCGCATGAAGGACTCCAAGATGGTGAGAAATAAGATTCTCTGGTCTGATGAGACCAAGATAGAACTTTTTGGCCTGAATTCTAAGCGGTATGTGTGGAGAAAACCAGGCACTGCTCATCACCTGTCCAATACAGTCCCAACAGTGAAGCATGGTGGTGGCAGCATCATGCTGTGGGGGTGTTTTTCAGCTGCAGGGACAGGACGACTGGTTGCAATCGAGGGAAAGATGAATGCGGCCAAGTACAGGGATATCCTGGACGAAAACCTTCTCCAGAGTGCTCAGGACCTCAGACTGGGCCGAAGGTTTACCTTTCTATAAGACAATGACCCTAAGCACACAGCTAAAATAACGAAGGAGTGGCTTCACAACAACTCCGTGACTGTTCTTGAATGGCCCAGCCAGAGCCCTGACTTAAACCCAATTGAGCATCTCTGGAGAGACCTAAAAATGGCTGTCCACCAACGTTTACCATCCAACCTGACAGAACTGGAGAGGATCTGCAAGGAGGAATGGCAGAGGATCCCCAAATACAGGCGTGAAAAACTTGTTGCATCTTTCCCAAAAAGACTCATGGCTGTATTAGATCAAAAGGGTGCTTCTACTAAATACTGAGCAAAGGGTCTGAATACTTAGGACCATGTGATATTTCAGTTTTTCTTTTTTAATAAATCTGCAAAAATGTCAACAATTCTGTGTTTTTCTGTCAATATGGGGTGCTGTGTGTACATTGAGGAAAAAAAAAAGAACTTAAATGATTTTAAGCAAATGGCTGCAATATAACAAAGAGTGAAAAATTTAAGGGGGTCTGAATACTTTCCGTACCCACTGTGTGTATATATATATATATATATATATATATATATATATATATATGACACAAGGACGAGTGTCATAGGTAATCACAGCCATTCTGATACAGAGCGATATCACATGGGTACAAAGCAGTCACCTTTGAAGATTTCTTCTGGATGTTTGAGTCATTTATCCAAATTAAATCCCCATAAAAACCAGTGATGTCTTACACAAAGTATTACCGGATTGGTAATCATTTCAGCAGTACAAGCAGATGTCAATGCTACTTCCCTTTAGAGAGACCTCTGCAGTTCTTTGGCAGGAACTCAATTTGTCCACATGGCTACTATGACATTCCTGAAACCCATACATCTCATTTCAGCAATCCCCACTTCATCCCCATTGATCTGTTGTCCACTGAACATGTCAGAGATTTTTAGTCAATAGCCGGATTGTTCGAATCAATCCCTTAGTAAATCAAGCCCTGTTAATTATCTAAGAATATTTTCACAGCAAATTTAAAAACTTCAAATCTAATTCAAAGCGATAGTTCACTCAAAAATTCAAATTCAAATTTAATAACCCTCATGTCATTTGCATACCTGTATGGCTTTCTTCTGTGAAACATAAAAGGAGACATTTTGAAGAATGTACCTGCTGCTCTTTTCCATGCAACCTGAATGCAACTGGAAACAGAAATGTAATTGGAATGAATGATTACTGCACTGTAAAACATTTCAAGTTGGTTAAACTTACAAATGAAAGTTCACCTGCTGCCTTAAAAATGTGAATTAACAACTTAAAGATACTCTTTGTTTCAACTTTTGTTTGTTTCTTTGTTTCAGAAGTTATGTTTTATAATTTTTTAAACTAATGGTCATGTGTTGTTTCAACTTGATGCTATGAGTTAAAACAACTTACTGTATTACATTATCAGTTCAAGAAAACTCAAATCAGCTCATAATAAGCAGAGGTGGAAAGTCCAGGGGTCAGAAAGTAAAAGTCCTGCCATATGTTTATTCCACCCATGAACTCAGCAGCTGATTTCACCAGAGGAGGAACCAAGTCATTCCTTTCAAGGCATTATTGAGAATTACAGAAGATCAGATGTTGATGTTTTATTGGTTAAAATGTTGCCACCATCATGGAGAACAGTGTTTGCTTTAGTTGGGCTCTTGAGCCTTTTAGTAATTCAAAGTAATTAACTTGTAAGCAATTGCAATATTGTTTCATAGCAAACATTTGTGCATTGCTGAATCAAACCTTGAAGTAGCAGATGAGCTTACGCTTTCTGTTTTATAACTCATTTGAATGAACATCATGAAGCAGTCTCTCTCTTTGGTTCATTGATTGACATTCAGCTATAACTGAACTGCAAAAAAACAAACAAACAAACAAAAACCTATTAAACAAACGCCACCATAACGCTTCAATATTGGGGGAAAAAAAAGAGAACTATATCAGCTCAGTCTTTTAGACATGAACACATATACAATCCTCAACAGTGGTGACAATAATTATTCATACTACAGTGCATGATGGGAGTTTTTACTATGGTGTTACCCAGCATGCATTGCAGCATGAAGCATTTTATTGATAGTCACCATTGTTGAGATTTATATGCTGGTTATTGATGTCTGTGTGAGTGTAAACAGTACAGGAGTTAAATTTTTTTTATATACATTATATAGATTTAAAATTAATTTACTATGACTATTAGCGCAATGCTTTGTTTGCATGCTGTAGTTTCACATGGTTGGTTATGCAAAACCTAAACATACAAATGAAAAATGCAAAAAAAAGAAAAAGTTATTTTGAATATAATCAGGACAGCTCACAATAACTAACTCATCATATAAAAACAGCTAACAGCTGCTCACTGTATAGCACTGATCTCTCTGCTTTATAACACCACATGCATTGTTGCAGAGAGAGATCTAACACAGAAAGTCAAGGGTCAAGAGCCCAACTAAGGCAAATATGATCTCCATGATGGTCGCATCATTTTAACCAATAAAACATCAACATCTGATCCTCTGTAATTCTCAATAACAGCAGGTGTTCATCACTAATGCACAATCATCATTTAATTAGACACTTAATTATCTCGTTAACTTTAACTCTTTGAGGACTTGGGATTTGACTCTAGACTTGCTTGTGACTTGAAAGGAATGACTTGGTTCCTCCTCTGGTGAAATCAGCTGCTAAGTTCATGGGTGGAATAAACATATGGCAGGACTTTTACTTTCTGACCCTTGGACTTTCTACCTCTGAGAAACTTTGATGTTTTGATGAAATGGATGTTTAAGCACTTGTTTTCTTAAATGGCTTTTTAAAACCTGTTTTCCTAACAAGAATTTGTATTCTCAAACCAGTGTTAAAGCTTGTATAACATTGCTTGAACTTATTTCAATTTTTTTTTTAATATTTTTTGAGCAGACCAGTTACAAGTCTTATTATAAGCTGATTTGAGTTTTCTTGAACTGATAAATGTAATATAGTAAGTTGTTTTAACTCAGAACATCAAGTTTGAAACAACAAATGTCCATTAGTTTAATAAATTGTAAAACATAACTTCTTAAGTTGAAACAAAGAGTATCTTTAAGTTGAGTTAACTCAGCAGGTGAAATGTTTTAGAGTGTGGTTTCTTTCAAACTTATATAATCATAATAAAACTTAAATAATCATACAAAAATAATCATAATAAGATTATTCAGAACTGATTTTGTGAACCAGATCAAATGATTCATTGCTAAAAAACAAACTAACCAAATTTGTAATAATTTAATGCCTTTTTTTCTCTAATAAATACTCATTTCTATCTTTGCTGTTTATATATAAATATACAGTATACATGACTTCAGAAGACATAGGGCCCTATCATACACCAGACACAATGCAGCGGAAGGCGCGGCGCAAGTGTTTTTGCTAGTTTCAGCCCGATGCAGTTCTCATTTTCCTGTCCTGCGCCGTGTTGTTTAAATAGCAAATGTATTTGCACCCATTTGTGCGCATTGTTAATGCGTTGCTATTTTGAGGAACTGAAAATAGACTGCACCATAGACCAACTCAAACCTGGTCTAAAGTCTAAAGTCAATGGCGCAATATTTTTTTTTGTTATTTAAAGAGCGCGTTAGTAGACAATACGCCTCTGGGCAGGTTCACAACGTGCGTTCACTTTGCTTATTACACACAGGGACGCGCAGCAGCACACAAACATGCCAAATATAAAAAATTCAAGGATTACAGTGTAAAAGAATATTATTGTGTAGGCTACATAAATATAAAAATGGCATACATGTCATAATGGATAGTCATTGTGTGTATCAGAATTAGCCTACCTATTTGCTCGCTCATGAGCAGATCCGTTTGCTCTCTGGAGACGCGTTCAGTCTGTGCGCCTTAAAATTCTGCCATTTAAATAGCGAATCTGCCATGGTGCGAGCGCAACTCACACATAAAGGGAATGGGAGATGAGACTCTGATTGGTTTATTGCACGTTACGCCCAAAAAACACCCATTATTCATTAAGAAAATAGGGACAACTCGTTTAGACCATGTGCCCGGGCGCGCTGACTGTTTCCCCGTCGTTAAACTAGCAAAAGTGGATTCGGACACGCCTTGAGTGCACTTTAGACCATGCGCTTAGATCGTTAAAATAGGGCCCATAGAATATTGCACATGGACCATGGACCACTTTTATGATGCATCATTTTTATAGCTTGAAAGCTCCTGAACCCATACATACTTCATAATTTCTCTGTAATTTCTCATGTCCCATGACATGAGAGTGAGTAAATAATGACAACTTCCATTTTTGGATGAACTGTGCCTTTAAATTCAGCTGTATTCTGATTTTCTTGGAGAAATGTGAGAGTTAATACGGCGTGTGGGATGATGATAAACTGCAGTCTCGCTGTAAATGACTTTAAGATTGATATCAGAAGCTCACAATTCCGATTTAACAGACTTCAGATGAGGGGAGCCATTGAGGTGCAGCTGGTAAGAACAGGAATGGTAAAATCCTTCAAACTAATACCACAATCCCTCCTACATATAAAGCCATTTTTATGACTTCACACTGAACGTCTATCTCCTTAAGCCTTATTTCAGACATGTCCAAAGAAGATTCAGAGGAGGGTACATGGAGACTTAAAAAGAAGGGCTAAGGAATGTATTAGTGCTTGTGAAATAAAAAAAAAGTTTTTCTTCCTTTCAAAAATGCAGACATGTCTGTCTATCCGCTTTACTAAATTGTCACTAAAATCCTTGCTGCGGTACAGCTCAGACACCAAATAAGTCCATGTGAACTCATTCAAAGTGCGAGTGACTGAGCTATTAAGCCAATGGGCTGCATCACAATGCTTGAGGATTTTTGAAAGGAATGTGAGCATCCTCTACGATTTTGATTGACATCTGCATCACAAAGAAAACAAGCTAATGTCTCTCTATTGGACCAATCTTTAAGTAAACACTTAATTATTCCTTTGCTCTAAATGCTAAGAGCGGTATCTCAAAGACGTGATCCTTCCTCAGAGGACTTCACTCAGTTCCCATGACCCCACGCTTCTCTGGCTTCCATTAATAATGGGAAACTTTGTAGCAGCCAGCAGAGAAAAGAAAATTCAGAACTGAAAACATTCACATGTAGGTAAAGTTAGGCATACACTGAGATTTTTGTTAATTTATTAAGACGATTTCTGACTGTTTTTTTATTATTTAATTTTGTCATGCATCATTTGTCAGGCAGTGTATTATAGGAGAGATTATAACAGACGTCAAGATTTTCAGTGAATAACGAAGCTTTTTTTTTTTTTTTGAACTGGACTGGACAAAGCATTGTCAAATCAGACTGAATTGCTCAGACAACTGTGATGGAGTAATTTTAAGTTATTCATTGAAAAATATTTCCCTCTTCATATCTTAATAAAATTATTTGAATATGCACATTTTCAGATATGGTAAACATGAGATAAAAACACAACTGTGTCATTTTACAGTAGCTTACTTATATGACTTGTGTCTCACTGGACTCATACCCGAGTGCTCTTCATCACAAGTGCAGTGCTGTACCAGATGAGCAGATGGGGTACTACAGTACATATGGAAAGTCATACTAGTCACATATGTGATGCAAACGTCAAAGTGTTTTAGTTCATGCACTATGGTTTACTTGTGTTATGAGGTCATAACAAACTGTAGTACTTTGCAAGGAACTGTGTGAAAACAAGACTTTATTAATCAATAATCTGTCCCTGTAATTTGTGTGAAAAGGAATAAAAGTGGTTGTGTTTACTGCCACTATTCAACTGAAAACTACAGTGAATTTAATGTACAGGTAAGTTTAGCAAAAATGTATGTAGAAGCACGTTTTCTATTATATTAGAGAGCAGTCTTCATCTAATGTGAGTGTACACCATTCAGAAGACAATTAAACACAATTTGCTTCTTAAAACGCAAAATTTGTCCTGATTGGAGCTTGAGAGCAAAGGTCTTCATCAAACATCCACTTTTGTGCTCCGGGGAAGAACATACAGGTTTAAAACAACACGAGGGGGAGTAAATGATGACAGTTTATGTGTGAATTATTCCTTTAAAATTCTTAACAATAACACTTGATCTTCACGCCTTGGGATAAGCAAAGCACAACACAATTCATCAGCAAGAAACTGTGCAATACTAGGCTATAATCACACCTCTTTCTTCTCTGACGCACACAAGGTGAGTTTTTTTTTTTCCCCAGGGTTTTCAGTCAGGCTGTCAAGATCTTTACAACAGCAGTTACTGAGCACTGATGAGAAGAGCGCAATGTGCTGGGATAAGTCACTAAAACTGTGTTTAACAATATTTCACTGCTGGAGCCAGAACATACAGCAATATGCCACACTGGATGACTAAAGGAGGTACCAAGTGTAATACAGGGCAGAATCTAAAATATGTATGGAGTTTTTTATTGCAGTGGTCAACTAGGGTGTAATTTATCACACTCGGGGGGGGGGGGGGGGGGGGGGGGTAATTTCAAATCTCTGCTGCATACTTCTGTGTTACGTTAATGACCTCCAAACCAGTTAAGCTGCTTTGCCGATTTGGTTTGTCTTTGTAATGGGCAGTGGACTATCAAAGTAAGCCTCTTTTTGCAATTGCTGATCAAACAGGCGCTCAGTTCAAAGTCTGCTGGCAATAAAAAACAGCTTAAATCATCAAGTTGAGCTGACAACACGCTTGTTACTAAACTGAACACTTTCTATAAGAAATCCCATTGTCTTACATTGAAAGAGGGGTCTGAGTCACGTCTAGAGACCAGGATATCACAGAGGGCTAGTTAGCCACCACCTAGCAACAACCAGAATACCCTAGCAACCATATAGAAACCCATTTACAACCATTTAGGACACATTAGTAACCACAAAATGGCCTTGGAATCAACCAGAACACCCTATCATGGTGGCAAGCACTACTCATATTTTTAGGAGAAAATCTAGTTTCTGTAAATAGACACTGAATGCATTTACATGGTTTACATAAGCATCTTACCCAAAGAACCGAGTTAAAATTAGGTAATGTGCACACTGAAATGTAATGAACTATATATAAAAATATGCATGAATATAAGAAGATCTAACTGCTCATTTCATGTAGCCGCACTGGCTGTTGACTTGTCACTGTGATGAAAGGCACCATGTACTGCTTAGCTTCTCTAAGCCAACTCTCTGAGTGCTTAGGTTGGGTTCGTTTTTTGAGGTCCTGTCTGATGTGCGTTCACCTCTGGGCACATGACTGACAGATGCTATTTATGGTTTTTGGGTAATTTCAACAGCATAAGAACATTTGGGTTTAAAGTCGCGCACACAGAAATGTCTTGAGGCAAGACTTTTCCAAAACAGACTCTACAGTAGATCAAGGGCAGGATTCTGACAAAAATCCTGACCGGAGGCAGAATAATATAGATTTATCGCTGCTTTTTTTGGCGGGGTGTGGGGGGTTGGGGAGGTTTGATGGAGAGCAAGAAAGCATTTGTACTATGCTAATGCATGACTGGGTGCTTCTACAACTTTGGTCACTTTTTTTTTCCTTTTTGTCACATGAAGGTGACATTAAAACTTTAAACATGCCTTCATCTTCTATTTTTGCGATGTTTCAAATGTTTTTTAAAAAAAAAAATACATTTTGTTATTTTACTGTTAATTTTATATTGTCAATTAAAAAAAAAAAAGAAAACGTTTCAGGTTACGTATGTAACCATGGTTCCCTGAGTAGAGAACGAGACACTGCGTCCTCTAGGGGTCGCTATGGGGAATGCCGTCAGCGTGACCCGTGTCTGAAGCATACATACAAAAACACAACATGTTGGCCGGCGACAGCCTATGACGTCACTACCGGCGCGACCACAGTATAAAGGGGCGCCGGAAAAATACGTCATCCACTTCTTCGTCTGAAGCTTGCATCTGAAGCATGGCACAAAGCCTAGAGGACACTACTCAGGGAACCATGGTTACATACGTAATCTGAGACGTTCCCTTTCGAGGGAACTTCTATCTGCATCCTCTAGGGGTCGCTATGGGGAACGGAATACCCGCGCCACCATGCTGAGGGGAGTGCAAACCAAGCACAAATGCAAGCACTAAGTACCAACTCTACCAGGTCCCAGGGAGTTGCCCCTGGGACGGTTTGACGGCTGTCAGTGACATTATCCCCTTTGGCCAAAGACCCGAGCTGCCTACCCTAAACTTACCTGTTAGGGGGCCGGGACTCCCGTACCCAGGGTAGAGCTCGAAGGCTTAGAATCAGAACAAAGATTCCTTTAAGAGGATATGGCCAAGCGCCTAAGATAGTAACTAGGTCCTGGCCTGTCACCCAGGGGCTATCGCTTGCTCTGCACGAGTTCGCTGAGGGAACTGTCTCAACAGACCCTTGGTAGCAACCTACTGTTCAAGCCCAGAAACATTGGGAGAAATAGGTAGAGTGGGGCCCAAGGAGAAACCGGGGCCTGACCAACTCAAAGAAAGGGCACGAAGCCGCAGCGCATAACCCCTACCGTACAGGATTTTAGAAAGAATGCAAAACACTTGATGTGCGATCTTACCACAACGTGGATTTCAGAAAGTGCACAGAGACTAGTGTGCGCTTTTACATGGATTTGTTAACCCTCTGGGGTCGACAAACGCGGATACGCGTTTTGTGGCAGATTTTCCTGATAATGCCGAAATGAGCTTGAATTACTAGACACGTGAGACACGTGCGCATGGAAACGCCCAACATAAAGCGTGAGGAGATCGTTCATCGCAGCTACTACTTGTTTCTGCAAGAAGACGCGCTGAGTAAAGGCTGGATTTCCCTCAAAAGAACAATATTTCATCCAGAAGAGAAGATCAATCTGATGAGTAAGTAATGTTTTCTTTTTTGCATTAGTTAACGTGTTATTGTGACATAAACTTGAACACATTACTAGTTGGGTTTTTCCCAAACTACAACATGTTGAATGCTACGCATCTAAGAATGTTTAGACCATGTTTATTATTAATAATCTGTTCACAAATATATTTTAATAGCGTGCTAAACGATAACAATTACTTCTCAAATATAAAATATCCTTTTTTTATAGTACAAAGTACATCCTTTTATAGTACAAAGCATGCGTGAGTCTATGGCTGCAGAATCATATCTTAGGCAACTATAAAATCATACATGATGTTCAGGATGGCTATATGGCTACAAAATCATAGTTGGGTTTTTTCCAAACTATAATTCCTGACTACAATGTTTGAAATTGAGTAAAACATTTTGAATATGATAGGCAATTCATTGTATTTAAATTTCTTACAGTGCGATGATGTTTTCATGCTCTATATAAAACAAAAGTAATGAATTTACACTGTAACATGATGAATGCTACGAATCTAAGTATGTTTAGAACATGTTTATTATTAATAGCCTACTCTGTTCAAAAATAGATTTTAATAACGTGCCAAACAATAATAATTAGTTTCTCAGATATAAAATGTTTTTGTTTTTACGATAGTACAAAGCATGCGTGAGTCTATGGCTACATATATACAGATGCTCATGATATTAACATGCTCACAAATGTTTTTTTTTTTTTTTTGGTTGTTTGTATTTTATTGAATCAGATACCTGCACCACAGATGAATCCTGCTGACTTTCAGTCTCTTCAAACTGTTTTCCTCTGAGAGCGCTGTACCAACATCAGATTTTCAACTTCACTGATATTCTATGGTAAAACAAGCTCCTTGACTACTGATTATGTTTTTTTCTTCTTGAATCCATGGAAAGAAGCAGAAGCACTTAAATAAAACAAGTAAATATCAGGTATGATTTACTTGTTTCACTTGTTTTACAGAATCCATTGCAGAAATGACTCGAAGTTTGTTCACATCTCTGTGGTTAGATCAGTGTGCACAATAATGTGTCTTTGACCTTCATTGTGTATGTTTTGATTATACTGCGTTGTAAATAAAATACGAATAATTAAAAAAAAAAAAAAAAAAAAAAAAAAAAAAAAAAATATATATATATATATATATATATATATATATATATATATATATATATATATATTTTTTTTTTTTTTTTTTTTTTCAATCTCCTCACATTCTCTTACCTGCCTCAAAGTCACAGTCACACTGATGGGCCATTAGGGGGCCATTAGGGGAGGGCCCTTTGTCTCTCAGGGGAGAATCACTTAATATTCAAGGCCATTGCCATGCCCTCGCATATAGGCTTTCGATCACAAAACATGTCTTTCATCATGTACATAAATACTGCTAACATATTATTATAGCCCAGATTGTGCTGTTTACAGTGTTATTAGACTTTAGCCATTTATATTTTATAAGTAACTGAAAAAAGCACAAATGTCAGGGCATGTCGAAACTTCTCCAGGCCCCCAAAACACCCTCAGACCCCAGAGGGTCAACACCGTTCTAGGGAGTCATAGAGGCTGTTTTAGATAAGCCTCAAGACCCTATGTGAACGTGGAACTCAAAAGAGTAGTTACTCTTTCATTATAACATAGAGCGCACAAAGATGAAAACGGCGCTTCTCATAGAACAAACTGTCATATGAGGGCTACGCAATTACCATCATGGTCATCGCCTGGTTACTAACAGTAACTAACATAGCTGAAGGAGCATAGCACCCAGCTCTCAGCTGAGAGAGAGGGAGAACAGCTTCTTGACCTATAGCTTGCTGAATTTAAACCAAAATACAGCGTATCAGGGAGGCAGAGGAAGGGGCCTAGAACCCTGATGTTGCTGGTTCAACGAGCTCTGGAAAATGAATAACTCCGCTCACAACGTGAGAGGAGAACTTGGAACCTTCAGAGGGGAATAGCATGCTCATAGGTGACCCTCCTGAAATGAGGGGAGCACTACTAAGGTCCACTACGAAAACAACCCACTTTTAGGAAGGCTACCAGAAGGGGGCCGACTGAGACTACCCAGACCACAACAAGTGGGGCTGTCTACTTAAAACCCTAGCAGGGGAGACAGCACTGCGTAGGTAGGGCAAGGAAAAATGGGATCCAGATCAAAGGGGGATCAGACATTCCGGCAGAGATGAGTCTAACAACTCAGTATGGCTGTACAGCGAGCAGCGGCGCCCCCAGCCCTCGGGCTGAGGTAGGTCACCGGGAGCGAAAGGTGTAAATCTAACCTTCACAGAGAGGAGACCAATACCTAGCTTCACCAGAGGAGGTGCTAGATACAAAACCAGTGCCGCCCTACGGGGGACCAACAGCTGTAACCAACCCAATCCAGCCCTGTGCTCTCTACTCAACTCAACTCAACTTTATTTATATAGCACCAATAAAAACAACATTAGTTGACCAAGGTGCTGTACAATCAATAAAAAAAACAACAGCATTAATACTCAAAACAACATAGATTACAACACAGAACAGAGCTGACACCACACATTTAACTACAATTAAAGGCTAACGAGAAAAGATGGGTTTTGAGTTTGGCTGTAAACTCATTCAATGTAGAGGCAGTTCTAACAAAAACCGGTAAGCTGTTCCAGAGTTTTGGGGCAGCAACAGCAAAGGCTCGGTCACCTCTTGATTTCAGTTTAGCTCTAGGAACATTTAAAAGTCTCTGGTTGGAAGACCTAAGAGACCTTCCAGGATTGTGAGGAGATAATAAGTCAGATAGATATACAGGAGTTAACCCATTCAGAGCCTTAAAAACCAGCAACAAGACTCTAAAATCAATTCTATATCGAATTGGGAGCCAGTGCAGAGATATTAAAACTGGGGTAATGTGCTCTCGTTTTCGCACACCAGTAAGGAGCCTAGCAGCAGCATTTTGTACCATTTGGAGTTGATTAAGCGATGCTTGGTTAATACCCATATAAAGGGAGTTACAATAATCAAGCCTCGATGAAATAAAAGCATGAATAACCCTTTCAAAATCTTTCAAAGAAAGAAATGGTTTCACTTTAGCTAAGAGTCTGAGATGGAAAAAACTAGTTTTGACTACTGTTCGAATCTGTTTGTCAAATTTAAGAGCACTTTCAAAATAGACCCCCAAATTCTTAACTACTGGTTTCACACAGGAAGACAAATGGCCAAGATTTAAGCCAGGGGAACAAACAACATCTGATGATTCAAAAACTATAATCTCAGTTTTGCTTTCATTAAGGTGGAGAAAGTTTAGGGACATCCAGGCCTTAACATCGGCTAGACACGCCAGCAGAGGATCCAAATCTTTGTTGTTGGATTCCACGGGCAGATAGATTTGGGTATCATCTGCATAACAATGGAAGGAGACACCATGTTTCCTAAAAATCGACCCCAGGGGGAGCATGTACACAGAAAACAAGATTGGAGCAAGGATGGAGCCTTGAGGGACACCACACGTAAGGGGAGCTGCATCTGAAGTAAATTCACCAACACTAACAGAGAACCTTCTATTATTAAAATAGGATTTAAACCATTTGAGAGCATTACTCTGAATGCCCACCCAGTGCTCCTGACGAGAAATCAAAACAGAGTGGTCAATTGTATCAAATGCCGCCTTCAGATCTAACAGCACTAACACAGCAGATTTGGCAGCATCAAGAGTCAGTAAAATGTCATTCAAAACTTTAATCAGTCTCTACACCGATAGAGAGCATGGACCCCATTAACCAGACTCACAGAGCCTTAGAAACAATGGGGCCCAGATCACGCATAGAGATGTTGCTCCTCAGAGCCAGTAGCACTTAGAACCCGCAAAAATACCTCTCACTCATGCCTCAGGGAAGAGTGTACTCAAGCCCACTCATAGAGGGGTGATACACTGGTTCACCATAAGGGCAGTGTGATACAAACTGCAGGGTGGCGTTAAAAGAGTAAAGCCGCTCAGACTCACAGTGAGAGGAGCTTCACTCAGAGAATGTGTGATGATTGAGTGGGTAACCTTACAACAGGAGGCCCCTCGGGGTGGGACACAGTGGCAGGCATCCCAGTCGTTAAATAACTGAAAGTAAAAAGACCCGCACCTGGAATTGCAGTGCTGACCTGGGGACCTGATGACCAAGGAGGCACCCAAAGAAACCTATGACTTGGCCACGTGATCCAGACGGTATGAGGCCTGGAACAGGGCTATCATCCTAGCCTGGATCTAGTATCGACGAGTGAGGTCATCACTGCACTGAGTCGATAGCAAGAGGTGCTTCTTAGGACTTACCCTAACAGGTAAAAAAAAAAAAAAAAAAATCACACAAAAGACAGGTCCCAGAAACACTGCAAAGAATGCTAGCAATGGAAACACAACTACCAGCGAACAGGTATTTAGAAATGGATCGTACTCACCCACCATGGTTCCCGCGCATGAGATCAGTTCCGGAGGCGAAGTCCGTAGAGGCCTCAGGTCCGGACCATCAGTAAGGTAGATTCTATGAAGCATAGAACCTGACCAAAACATCATAGGTCCAGCATGAGCGACTGCAATGTCAAGCACAGGAGGTTCCTACCTAACCTCGGTCAGATGGAGTTAATGGTGGTTGCAGGGGAATTAGAGAGGGGAAGATGAGGGCAGATGACAAGCCCCCCGAGGGAAGGAAGTAGATGTTCAAGTCTTACTCTGGTCCGGACGAGAGCATTGAGAATGCCTCGTCTGGATCACCTCCCTCAGGTCTTACCTACCTCTCTTTGACCTGCGCCTTCCTCTAGCCCTACCCACAGGCGGGAGAGGGGCACGAGTTGCAACACTAGCCTTCTGTGCCCATCTCTGATCAATTCAGTATGGCTGTACAGCGAGTACATGGCTGTATGGCTGTCCAGACCGAGATGGGCCAGGGCCCCAGCGTTGTTCGGGCTCAGACATGGACCTTCTTGGAATGAAGGTTTTGAAGGCTGCTGAGTGCACCTTTGCCTCCCTAAACCTCTCGACCACCGTCTCGAAAGGCGAGATTGGAGCATCGAGAAGAAAGCCCTTCTCTTTCTTCCCAATATCTGCCAGGTTTACCCACAGATGTCTCTCCGTTATCACCATGGCCACCATAGACCTGCCCATAGCAGTGGCGGCCTGTTTAGTGGCACGGAGAGCCAAATCCGTGGTGCGGCGCAGCTCAGCTACTTCATCAGGTGACAAGCCCTGACCCTTATCCAGGTCTTTCAGCAGATCAGCCTGGTATGCCTGAAGCACCGCCATAGTGTGCAACGAAGCGACAGCCTGACCTGCTGCTGTGTATGCCCTGCCATTTAAGCGAGATGTTTCCTGAAGGGGTTTAGATGGCAAGGAGGGAGCTTTGAGAGAGGATGTCTCGCCCACAGAGAGATAGTTAGCTAGTGTCTCTTCCACAGGGGGCATCCCCTCATAGCCGTTTTCACGCATCCCCTCAATGTTAGCATAACTAGTATGCTGAAACCTATAAATGCGAGAGGAAAACGGTTTTTTCCATTCCCTCTCAACCTCCACATGGAGATCAGGAAGAAATGGAAGGCTCACTCGAGCTGGGGGCCTATGGCCAGAAAGATAACGCTCATCGAGACGACCCCGCGGTGCCACCATCTTGGCCCGCTTCCACGGAAAGTCAAGCCTCGCCGTGGCGCGTTCCATAACCTCCAACAACTCATCATACACAGGGCAGGAGGATTGAGAGGGCTCAGTCTCAACTTCTTCGCCCTCAGACATCTCCTGCTCTTCCTGGGCAAAACTCAGCAGAGCACTAGCCGCTGGATCAGATGATGTCAGAGAGATCGCATCATCATCATCCAGCAACTCACCCTCATTCGCGGCCAATGAGCGTGAGAAGGAAAGCCCCCTCTCTAACTCATCAGCCAGATCCACCTGTGAGCCCTACGAGCTCATTCTCCTCTGTGCCTCGGCAGCAGTGGGTCCTGAACCGCGGGAAGCAGACGGCTGCCCCTCCTTCCTCGAAAAGAGAGACAGACGAGAGCGGAGCTTTCTCATAGAAAAAAGCTCACATTGCACGCAGATTGCCCCCTCAAGGACATCGCGTGCATGCTCCTCGCCCAAACAAAAGTCGCAAAGATCGTGTGTGTCATCAGGTGTCAAATAACGAGGACACGGATCCACACATTTCTTAAACACCTTGCTAGTGCTCGCCATGGTAATAGTAGAAAATCGTCCTTACCAGTAGAATGCACGCTTCAAACAAAACAGTCACTGAAGATGAAGAAGAGGATGACGTATTTTCCCAGCGCCCCTTTATACTGTGGTCGCGCCGGTAGTGACGTCATAGGCTGTCGCCGGCCAGCATGTTGTGTTTTTGTATGTATGCTTCACACATGGGTCACGCTGACGCCGTTCCCCATAGCGACCCCTAGAGGACGCAGTTCGAAGTTCCCTCGAAAGGGAACCCATTTTACAAAATTATATATATATATAAATCACATAAATAGGACCTGCCTGACAAAGTGAAGTAGACCAAAAGATCCTCAAAAGCTACACATCATGTTGAGATCCAAAGAAATTCAGGAACAAATGAGAAAGAAAGTAATTGAGTCTGGAAAAGGTTATAAAGCCATTTCTAAAGCTTTGGGACTCCAGCGAATCACAGTGAGAGCCATTATCCACAAATGGCGAAAACATGGAAGAGTGGTGCACCTTCCCAGGAGTGGCCAGCCGACCAAAATTACCCCAAGAGCGCAGCAACGTCTCATCCAAGAGGTCACAAAAGACCCCAGAACAACATCCAAAGAACTGCAGGCCTCACTTACCTCAGTTAAGGTCAGTGTTCATGACTCCACCATAATAAAGAGACTGGGCAAAAATGGCCTGCATGGCAGAGTTCCAAGACGAAAACCGCTGCTGAGCAAAAAGAACATAAAGGCTCGTCTCAGTTTTTGCAGAAAACATCTCGATGATCCCCAAGAATTTTGGGAAAATACTCTGTGGACTGACGAGACAAAAGTTGAACTTTTTGGAAGGTGTGTGTCCCATTACATCTGGCGTAAAAGTAACACAGCATTTCAGAAAAAGAACATCATACCAACAGTAAAATACGGTGGTGGTAGTGTGATGGTCTGGGGCTGTTTTGCTGCTTCAGGACCCGGAAGACTTGCTGTGATAAATGGAACCATGAATTCTGCTGTCTACCAAAAAATCCTGAAGGACAATGTCCGGCCATCTGTTCGTGACCTCAAGCTGAAGCGAACTTGGGTTCTGCAGCAGGACAATGATCCAAAACACACCAGCAAGTCCACCTCTGAATTGCTGAAGAAAAACAAAATGAAGACTTTGGAGTGGCCTAGTCAATGTCCTGACCTGAATCCTATTGAGATGCTGTGGCATGACCTTAAAAAGGCGGTTCATGCTCGAAAACCCTCCAATGTGGCTGAATTACAACAATTCTGCAAAGATGAGTGGGCCAAAATTCCTCCACAGCGCTGTAACAGACTCATTGCAAGTTATCGCAAACGCTTGATTGCAGTTGTTGCTGCTAAGGGTGGCCCAACCAGTTATTAGGTTTAGGGGGCAAACACTTTTTCACACAGGGCCATGTGGGTTTGGATTTTGTTTTCCCTTCATAATAAAAAACTTCATTTAAAAACTGCATGTTGTGTTTACTTGTGTTATCTTTGATTACTATTTAAATTTGTTTGATGATCTGAAACATTAAAGTGTGACAAACATGCAAAAAAAAAAAAAAAAATCAGGAAGGGGGCAAACAATTTTTCACACCACTGTATGTATATATATACACATGTACATATATTAGGGCTGAGCCCAAATAGTCGAAGATTCGACTACCAATCTCACAGTCGAATATTCGCGGGGTGTTATGATAATGTCATTTTGGCTATATGGGGGTGTTCAAATGTCTGATTTCACACAGAACTACTGGTTTTCTCCCAATAAGTTAATATACAGCCTATTGACCCTCTGATGCATCGTGGTCACTACAGTGGACAGCTATTTGGAAGCCATTTTGAACCATTTAAGTGTGGCATCATGTCCCAACCACCAACTGGCGAAGCCCCAAAGTGTTGTCTACAATTCCATTTAATTGTTGTATTTTTTATCTATTTTTTTTGTTTTGAGATATTGCATAATATATTCAAAATGACCACTGGAAAAGGGGATGCACCATGTACCTTGAGAATAAGTGTTAAATACTTTTATTCTCAGAAAACCAGAAAGGTACAAAAAATATTTTTCAGTTAAATAGGATGTCAGAAATAGATCCATCCAGATTTTAACAATATTTACATTTATATTTACATTTATGCATTTAGCAGACGCTTTTATCCAAAGCGACTTACAGTGCATTCAGGCTACACATTTTTTATCAGTATTTTTCTTGTACATTTTTTTCTGTGACAAAAAAATATATCGGTCCACTACAGTGGACGTCATGCACCAAAGGGTATAATTCTGCCTATGGGCCTATATATAGGGTCTGCCTTATTTGTATGTTTTATTAAAATTATGATAAAATTTACACTTGAATGGTTTTATTGAACAGAAATATTAAATAGTCTTTAGATTTTATCATTTATTTAAATGCTTACAGTCTATATTTATTTATTAGGTCATATACAACTGTAGGCATTTATACATGTATACTGTATGAGTGCAGATATATGTGTGCATGATTGTGTTCGAGTGTGTGGTGGGAGGGTGTGTGTGCTTGTGTGTGTTTGTATTTGTGCTCACGTGTATCAATAGCCCATCACCCCCACCCTCGCCCCATACAGCCCCACACACCCCTGTCCCATAGAAACACACACTTACATTGTATTTGTTCCACTTCACATTTCTGTGCCATCATGACATAGCTTGTTCTTACTGAATGTTCTTATGTGTATTCAAACCATTTTCACATAGTACATATTTTAAAAACATGATTTTTTTAAGACCACACATTTAGTTCTATTGATTCACTTTTTATACCTTTGATGCATACTATAGTGGACATATATGTAACTCCCTCAAAATATAATATACTGACAAAAAAAAAAAAAAATTGGCATGATTTTTCACTTGTTTAAAAGTAAAAAACATGTAAAAAAATTATTACTTTGTGATTTAATAATTCATGCGTCAGAGGGTTAAGATAATGCTGTAAATAAGAATCTGAAAAGAAAGAAGCTTTAAATAAATATTTTAACGTGCGTGAATAAATCCAACCACCCCTATAGATTTAAGTTTCACTTTCCATAATCCGTGACCGACAGAGGAGCAGTGATTTAAATCTTTAACAAGACTCAAAATGACACAGGCAGAGTGAAAGAGAGGATTTTTTCGATCAGGTAGGGAACAGGTGATTTCAAAACATTTCAGCCGGTTTATATATATCGTGTATATATTATTTATCTTGTATAAGATGCATTTGGTTGAATTGCGCTGCAGTAAATTGGTTCATTGTAGTAGTCTACTACGGTTATTATCTCTTCAGCGCGCAGCGCGAGCAGGACAAACAACAATGCAGAATATTAATAACTATGACTGGGACTGTCATATACCTAACATTATAATGAGAACACTATTATAATAAAATGCTGTGAATTTTTAGAGTTTAGTTGCTGTGTTTCTGCACGTTGTTGCGTGAAGAACGCGTGCACAAAAGGAGTTCATTCAGTGCCGCGCAGACACGTTCATATGCATTCGGGGCAATTTGTGCAGGTAGCCTATACTGTAAGTCGTAATATTAACATTATGTTGTATAAATAACGGAGCGTATTCTATATGAGATAAATGATGAGTTAAATCCCATTGATTAAAAACCTGCTATCAAATGCTTCATTCTACTGGTCATCTTCAGCGTGCACAGCTCAAAACAGAAATGCAGAACATTAATAACTACTGTCATACACATAACGTTATAATGAGAGCACTATTGTAAAAATGTTGGGAATTCTTAGGGTTTTGCTGACATTTAATGTTAACTTAATCTTTTAATCAAAACATAAAACATAATTTTTGTATCTGCGAGGCATCTGTTACACATTTTCCCTGTGTGTTAACGTCAGTAATTATGACTGTCGAATGTCTGACTTGACTCTTAGTAATGTATTTTCCCCCTGCCCCCAAACATATGATTCGACTATTAGTCGACTATCGGCAAGATTCGAAAATTCCGATTCAACTATGAAAATCCTTAGTCGGGGACAAAGGATATATATATATATATACTACAGTGGACGTCATGCACCAAAAGGTATAATTCTGCCTATGGGCCTATATATAGGTTCTGCCTTATTTGTATGTTTTATTAAAATTATGATAAAAATTTACACTTGAATGGTTTTATTGAACAGAAATATTAAATAGTCTTTAGATTTTCTCATTTATTTCAATGCTTACAGTCTATATTTATTTATTAGGTCATATAAAACTGTAGGCATGTATACATGTATACCGTATGAGTGCAGATATATGTGTGCATGATTGCGTTCGAGTGTGTGGTGGGAGGGTGTGTGTGCTTGTGTGTGTTTGTATTTGTGCTCACATGTATGAATAGCCCATCACCCCCACCCTCGCCCCACACACCCCTGTCCCATAGACATACACACTTACATTGTATTTGTTGCACTTCACATTTCTGTGCCGTCATGACATAGCTTGTTCTTACTGAATGTTCTTATGTGTATTCAAACCATTTTCACATAGTACATATTTTAAAAAACATGTTTTTTTTAAGACCACACATTTAGTTATATTGATTCACTTTTTATACCTTTGATGCATGTCCACTATAGTGGACATATATGTAACTCCCTCAAAATATAATATACTGACAAAAAAAAAAAAAAAAAAAAAAATTGGCATGATTTTTCACTTGTTTAAAAGTAAAAACAAACGTAAAAAAAATATTACTTTGTTATTTAATAATTCATGCGTCAGAGGGTTAAGATAATGCTGTAAATAAGAATCTGAAAAGAAAGATGCTTTAAATAAATATTTTAACGTGCGTGAATAAATCCAACCACCCCTATAGATTCAGGTTTCACTTTCCATAATCCGTGACCGACAGAGGAGCATCTTGGTGGCAGTGATTTAAATCTTTAACAAGACTCAAAATGACACAGGCAGAGTGAAAGAGTGGATTTTTTCGATCAGGTAGGGAACAAGTGATTTCAAAACATTTCAGCCGGTTTACATATATTGCGTATATATTATTTATCTCGTATAAGATGCATTTGGTTGAATTGCGCTGCAGTAAAGCGGTTCATTGTAGTAGTCTTACTATGGTTATTATCTCTTCAGCGCGCAACGCGAGCAGGACAAACAACAATGCAGAATATTAATAACTATGACTGGGACTGTCATATACCTAACATTATAATGAGAACACTATTATCAGAATCAGAATCAGAATCAGAATGAGCTTTATTGGCCAGGTATGCTTACACATACGAGGAATTTGTTTTTGTGACAGAAGCTCTACAGTGCAACAGAAAGACAGCAACAGGACAGGATACAGATAATAAAAGAATAATATACAAATATACAAATAGGCAATGTACAAATAGCAAAAACACAATATATAATATAGACAATTATGGTGTACAGGTCTGATATGTGCAAATCTGAAATGAAAAAATAAGTATGTGTGTTGAATAAATAATTTATAATTTACATTTTTTTTTTTTTTTTTACATTTTTATGCATTTAGCAGACGCTTTTTATCCAAAGCGACTTACATTGCATTCAAGTTACAGTTTATACATTTCTATCAGCTCTCAGCTCTTGCTTTCCCTGGGAATCGAACCCATGATCTTGGCGATTGCTACCGCCATGCTCTACTATTTGAGCTACAGGAAAGCCTACAAATAATAGTGTTGTGTGTTCCACTTTTAATGTCAAGTGTTCATGAGATGGATTGCCTGAGGGAAGAAACTGTTCCTGTGTCTGGTCGTTCTGGTGCTCAGAGCTCTGTATCGTCGACCAGATGGTAACAGTTCAAAGAGGGAGTGTGCTGGATGTGAGGGGTCCAGAGTGATTTTGCCAGCCCTTTTGCTCACTCTGGATGAGTACAGTTCTTGGAGAGTGGGGAGGGTTGTACCAATGATTCGCTCAGCAGTCCGGACTACCCTCTGTAGTCTTCTGAGGTCAGATTTGGTAGCTGAGCTGAACCAGACAGTTATTGAAGTGCAGAGGACGGATTCAATGATGGCGGAGTAGAACTGATTCAGCAAGTCCTGTGGCAGGTTGAACTTCCTCAGCTGGCGAAGGAAGTACAACCTCTGCTGGGCCTTTTTCACAATGGAGTCAGGTCCTGGGAGATGGTGGTGCCCAGGAATCTGAATGACTCCACTGCAGTCACAGTGCTGTTCATGATGGTGAGTGGGGGGAGTGCAGGGGGGTTTCTCCTGAAGTCCACGATCATCTCCACAGTTTTGAGCGTGTTGAGCTCCAGGTTGTTAAGACTGCACCAGACAGCCAGCTCCTTAACCTCCTGTCTGTAGGCAGACTCGTCACCGTCCTAGATGAGGCCGATCAGTGTGGTGTCATCTGCAAACTTCAGGAGCTTGACAGAGGGGTCTTTAGAGGTGCAGTCGTTAGTGTACAGGGAGAAGAGCAGTGGGGAGAGAACACAGCCCTGAGGAGCTCCAGTGCTGATCGTACGAGTGCTGGATATGTATTTTCCCAGCCTCACTAGCTGCTGCCTGTCTGTCAGGAAGTTGTTGATCCATTGACAGACGGAGGTGGGGACGGAGAGCTGAGTTAGTTTATTCTGAAGGGTGTCCGGGATGATGGTGTTAAAAGCGGAGCTGAAGTCTACGAACAGGATCCTCACATAAGCCCCTGGTCTGTCCAGATGCTGCAGGATGAAGTGCAGTCCCATGTTGACTGCATCATCCACAGACCTGTTTGCTCTGTAGGCAAACTGCAGGGGGTCCAGTAAGGGTCCAGTGGAGGACTTCAGATAAGCCAAAATCAGTCTTTCAAATGACTTCATGACCACAGATGTTAGAGCCACAGGTCTGTAGTCATTAAGTCCAGTAATTTTGGGTTTCTTTGGAACGGGGATGATGGTGGAGCGTTTGAAGCATGAGGGGACTTCGCACAGCTCCAGTGATCTGTTGAAGATCTGTGTGAAGATGGGGGCCAGCTGGTCAGCACAGATTTTTAGGCAGGCTGGTGACACACCGTCTGGGCCTGGTGCATTCCTTCTTTTGTTTTTCCTGAAGACCTGGCGCACCTCATCTTCGCTGATCTGAATTGCAGGTGTGGGGGAGAGGGGGGTTGCTGGAGGTGTGAATGGTTGTGTGGAGAGGTGTTCAGGGTGGGTGTGGGGTGTTTTTTCAAACCTGCAATAGAACTCGTTCAGGTCGTCTGCCTGTTGTTGATTCTCCAGAGTGCTGGGGGATGGTGTCTTGTAACAGGTGATTTCTTTCATACCTTTCCACACTGAAGCAGAATCGCCGGAAGAGAACTTTTTCCTTAGCTTGCCGGAATAATTCCTCTTTGCCACTCTGATCTCCTTTTCCAGTGTGTATTTGGCCTGTTTATACAAGACTTTATCCCCCTTTCTGTAAGCATCTTCTTTGGCCTGACGGAGCTGTCTGAGTTTTGCAGTGAACCATGGTTTGTCGTTGTTGTAAGTTAGATGAGTATTGGTAGGAATGCACATATCCTCACAGAAACTGATGTAAGATGTTACAGTCTCTGTGAGCTCATCCAGATCATTTGCAGCAGATTCAAAAACAGTCCAATCAGTAAGGTCGAAACAGGCTTGTAAAACCCGCTCTGTTTCATTAGACCATCTTTTAACAGTTCTTAATACAGGTTTTCCAGATTTGAGTTTCTGCCTGTAGGTTGGTATAAGATGAACCAAACAGTGATCAGAGAGTCCTAGAGCTGCCCGTGGAACAGAGTGATATGCGTCCTTTATTACTGTGTAGCAGTGATCCAATATATTACTGTCTCTGGTGGGACATGTAACATGCTGTCTGTATTTTGGCAGTTCACGGGAGAGATTTGCTTTATTAAAGTCCCCGAGAATGATTAAAACAGAGTCCGGGTGTTGTTGCTCAGTCTCTGTGATCATATCAGCGAGTTTCTGTAAAGCGGAGCTCACGTGCGCTTGCGGAGGAATGTAAACACTCACGAGAATGAACGAGTGAATCTCCCGCGGCGAGTAGAATGGCTTGCAGTTAATGAAGAGCATTTCTAGATCAGAACAGCACATCTTCTTTAACACAGTTACATCTGTACACCACCTCTCATTGATGTAAAAGCACGTCCCGCCGCCGCGCGATTTCCCCATTGATTCTGCCTCCCGATCTGCTCTAAACAGCTGAAAGCTCGGAAGATGTAACGCGCTGTCCGGAATGGCGTCGTTCAGCCAGGTTTCCGTGAAACACAGAGCAGCAGAGTTTGAAAAGAAAAAGGGGGAAAGGGAAGTGGTGTGTGGCCAAGTATGGTGACCCATACTCGGAATTTGTGCTCTGCATTTAACCCATCCAAGTGCATACACACAGTAGTGAACATACACCTGGAGCAGTGGGCAGCCAATGCTGCGGCGCCCGGGGAGCAGTTGGGGGTTTGGTGCCTTGCTCAAGGGTCTCACCTCAGTCGTGGTATTCCCCGCCGGACCCGAGACTCGAACCCACGACCTTCGGGTTACAAGCCCGACTCTCTATCCATTAGGCCACGACTGCCCCATTATAATAAAATGCTGTGAATTTTTAGAGTTTAGTTGCTGTGTTTCTGCACGTTGTTGCGTGAAGAACACGTCCACAAAAGGAGTTCATTCAGTGCCGCGCAGACACGTTCATATGCATTCGGGGCATTTTGTGGAGGTAGCCTATACTGTAAGTCATAATATTAACATTATGATGTATAAATAACGGAGCGTATTCTATATGAGATAAATGATGAGTTAAATCCCATTAATTAAAAACCTGCTATCAAATGCTTTATTCTACTGGTCATCTTCAGCGTGCGCTGCTCAAAACAGAAATGCAGAACATGAATAACTTCTGTCATACACATAATGTTATAATGAGAGCACTATTGTAAAACTGTTGGGAATTCTTAGGGTTTTGCTGACATTTAATGTTAACTTAATCTTTTAATCAAAACATAAAACATAATTTTTGTATCTGCGAGGCATCTGTTACACATTTTCCCTGTGTGTTAACGTCAGTAATTATGACTGTCGAATGTCTGACTTGACTCTTAGTAATGTATTTTCCCCCGCCCCCAAACATATGATTCAACTATCAGTCGACTATCGGATATAAACATACCATATTTTTCTTAAATATGCATGTGTTTGTATTTATATATACACAATAAATATACACATACATAATGTAAACAAAAACTTTTATTTTGGATATATACAGTCAGGTCCATAAATATTGGGACATCGACACAATTCTAACATTTTTGGCTCTATACACTACCACAATGGATTTCAAATGAAACAAACAAGATGTGCTTTAACTGCAGACTGTCAGCTTTAATTTGAGGGTATTTACATCCAAATCAGGTGAACGGTGTAGGAAGTACAACAGTTTGCATATGTGCCTCCCACTTGTTAAGGGGCCAAAAGTAATGGGACAGAATAATAATCATAAATCAAACTTTCACTTTTTAATACTTGGTTGCAAATCCTTTGCAGTCAATTACAGCCTGAAGTCTGGAACGCATAGACATCACCAGACGCTGGGTTTCATCCCTGGTGATGCTCTGCCAGGCCTCTACTGCAACTGTCTTCAGTTCCTGCTTGTTCTTGGGGCATTTTCCCTTCAGTTTTGTCTTCAGCAAGTGAAATGCATGCTCAATCGGATTCAGGTCAGGTGATTGACTTGGCCATTGCATAACAGTCCACTTCTTTCCCTTCAAAAACTCTTTGGTTGCTTTTGGAGTATGCTTTGGTCATTGTCCATCTGCACTGTGAAGCGCCGTCCAGTGAGTTCTGAAGCATTTGGCTGAATATGAGCAGATAATATTGCCCGAAACACTTCAGAATTCATCCTGCTGCTTTTGTCAGCAGTCACATCATCAATAAATACAAGAGAACCAGTTCCACTGGTAGCCATACATGCCCACCACCACCATGCTTCACTGATGAGGTGGTATGTTTAGGATCATGAGCAGTTCCTTTCCTTCTCCATACTCTTCTCTTCCCATCACTCTGGTACAAGTTGATCTTGGTCTCATCTGTCCATAGGATGTTGTTCCAGAACTGTGAAGTCGTTTGGCAAACTCTAATCTAGCCTTCCTGTTTTTGAGGCTCACCAATGGTTTACATCTTGTGGTGAACCCTCTGTATTCACTCTGGTGAAGTCTTCTCTTGATTGTTGACTTTGACACACATACACCTGCCTCCTGGAGAGTGTTCTTGATCTGGCCAACTGTTGTGAAGGGTGTTTTCTTCACCAGGGAAAGAATTCTTCGGTCATCCACCACAGTTGTTTTCCGTGGTCTTCCGGGTCTTTTGGTGTTGCTGAGCTCAACGGTGCGTTCCTTCTTTTTAAGAATGTTCCAAACAGTTGTTTTGGCCACGCCTAATGTTTTTGCTATCTCTCTGATGGGTTTGTTTTGTTTTTTCAGCCTAATGATGGCTTGCTTCACTGATAGTGACAGCTCTTGGATCTCATCTCGACAGTTGACAGCAACAGATTCCAAATGCAAATAGCACACTTGAAATGAACTCTGGACCTTTTATCTGCTCATTGTAATTGGGATAATGAGGGAATAACACACACCTGGCCATGGAACAGCTGAGAAGCCAATTGTCCCATTACTTTTGGTCCCTTAACAAGTGGGAGGCACATATGCAAACTGTTGTAATTCCTACACCGTTCACCTGATTTGGATGTAAATACCCTCAAATTAAAGCTGACAGTCTGCAGTTAAAGCACATCTTGTTCGTTTCATTTGAAATCCATTGTGGTGGTGTATAGAGCCAAAAATGTTAGAATTGTGTCGATGTCCCAATATTTATGGACCTGACTGTATATTGCAAAAAAAAAAAAAATAATAATAATAATTATATATATATATATATATATATATATATATATATATATATATATATATATATATTTTTTTTTTTTTTTGCTCTCTCTCTCTCTCTCTCTCTCTATATATATATATATTATGCAAAACATCAATGTTCATATGTTGTTGTTAATACATTAAAAAAAACACATTACAATACATTTGAGATGTAGAAATGACATTGTCTTGAAAATGCCCTTGACTTTCAGAAAAGTGTTTTTTTCCCTAAACCATGCCCTGCATCTCACCTTTGGAACTGGCCATAAATAAGTTAACTGTACTCTTTAAATATTTGTGCTCTTTATCTTTCTCTTAGTATCTCTTTATCTTTTGAGATACTCAAGTTTGAACTGTTTAAAGCATGTCTGTGCGCTCCATGGGAATGATTTTCCATCAGTACTTCATCCACATTCCACATCTATCTAAATTGACAAGCACAAACATTCTTAAATCAGTATCTCTGCTTTGCCTCGCTTTCGCAGCTTTCATGTCCCAGAAGCCCTCTGCATGCTGATGCCTCGACACTTTCAAGACCACACGTCTAAGCGGCTAATTAATCCCGCTGCAGATAGAAGCCTGATAGAGCTTTTCCCTCACCCGCTTCCCTCTGCTCTCGACCCAGCAACGAATGCGCTGACAGGAAGTTCAGCAGGGATCAGTGTTTCAATACACCACAGCCATATTCAGCCTCCCTGTGCTCCTCAATCACTTTAGCAGCTTTAGGACATCAGACTGTGTGCCAGAGACACTGCACTAGGAACAGCACTTTCATCCAGCACTTTCATCCTGTGAATCCCATTAATTGAAAACCTGCTATCAAATGCTTCATTCTGAGATGGGTTGGCATGTTATTCTCCAAACCTAATGCAGTTAAGGACAAAGTGACATGTCCATCTTTTACTTTTTATAATTATTTATTCACATTGCAATTGAATAAAACGAGGATTCCCAGATACAAATTCATGTCTGCAATATTGCCTCATACATTAGTTCACCGTTAAATCCTTACTTGCATGGATGTGGCTATTGTGGATACGTACAACAGAGATTAAAATAGTTCTGTTATATTTACCGCTTAATGAATAAGCCAAATTAAGCGTAAAAATATCCACTTCGATTATGGTGCCGTTGTCTAAGTTAGAAGTATAGTATTTATGACAAGTGAAATGTGAGATAAAGGTGATTTTCCCTGGTTGTTGTTTTAGAACATTAAGCAATGTTAAGGGTTTTTCACATTCTTTTCTACTCCACTGCACTTCCTTTACACTCGAGTCTCACATCTATTGTTCTAAAAATGCAGCGTCAAATTTCACTGCCACGTCTTATGTCTTTCAATGCGCAAAAACATTCTATGTGATTTGTGAATGTCTTTTAGAATGCCCTGCGACTGAGCCCACCAAAGGGGTGGGGTGGGTCCCGTACGCCACTGATAATCGAAGCGTTATTGGCCGATAGAGGCATAAAATGTAAACATCTGCATCGACATTATATGAAAAAAATATGCCGTTATCCCTTGCTGATAAGACGAATAACTCACAGTGTGGTCATTCTTGAAGCATATATATATTCTTGATATATATCTTATAGGCTTTTATTCAACAAAAATAAAACAAAAAATGTCCAAAATGGGGAATAAAGTGTCCAAGAGGAAGGAGTATCCAAAATAAACAGGGGATCTGGTGTTTGTTGTGCCAGAGAATCGTGAAGGAAGAACAGTGTTAAAATGTTGTCATATTGTATAGCGGCGAAAAACTTTGAGAGTACTTAATTGACCCTTCGCAAAGAGCTCGACTGACAGGCGATCTGACCAATCATAACGCCGAATCTGCCATCTTGTCCGACCAACAAATCAAACAGGAAAGTAACTTAACTTCGGTGGACTTAAACTTGAAAAGTGGTGTGTATTGACGTCTTTCCGCGATTGAAATATAATATATTCTGATGTTCATTCATGTTTATTTTGTGCTTTAATTATAAAGGCAAAATATGTAAGTTTTCGAACCTAGAAGTCGCATTTTCAAAACAATAACAAAGGCAAAGCTTGATGACGCTATGAAGGAGGATGTTCATGGATGAGGTAATGAATTAATTTTTTATTACCTGTACCTTCCATAGTTATTCAAACAGTGAATAAATTATACAGAGAAAGCGAGCAAAGAACATTTACATTGTCAAAGAACATTATGACTAACTTCATAATCTGCTTACGAGGTGATTCATGTATGCTATAGGGAGTTATTTTATGTATGTTATATTTGCAGCAGCAGTATTTCTTACATGCTCACAGCAGCATGTTGTGGATGTATTGGCAGTAGCAAGTCTCAGTACTTGCTCTGCCACAGCAGCAGCGTAGCAGATCTATTCCGCCAAGACCAAATACATTAACATTGTCATGTACATTACCATGCCAATCCCTCCGAGAGTTATCATGACAGAAATTATGTTTGTTTAACTTAAAGTGCCCTTAGTAGTATTTTTGAAAATTACATTTAATGCAGTGTGTAATGTAGCTGTATGTGAATGTAAACAGTCTGCAAAGCTGTAATTCTGAAAGTGCATCATAAATGAAGTTATGGTCTCTCAAAAGAAAGAGTCCACTCTGAACCACTTAAACAAGTTGTTTGTAATTCGAATCCCATTTTTGTGAAGTTCACGTCATAAATTATCACATTTGCATAATGCCCACCTACTATACGTTCTGCGTGGACATCCCGCGCAAAATTGGTCCCCACTCAAACGATGTAACTTGTTCGTGTGGATAACAATGTTGAGAAGACGCTGTGCTCTGCGCTGTGAAAGTAAATTAGGTTTATTTTCACTTCCAAAGGATGAGGATGTGAAGAATCAGTGGTTAAAATTCACCTTTACTACGATACCACAGCAGTATAATGCTAGCCTTTTGCTGTGTTCCCGTCATTTCACTGACGACTGCTTCTAAAATCTCCATGAGTTCAATGAGTTGCTTTAATGTCTGTTGTTCTTATTACTTGGAGTCGTGACAAAGGACAGAGCAATTATTTATTATTATTTATGCCGTAAATATTGCTATATTAATTATGCAACTTTATTGCAGTGTTGCTGATATATGCTACACTGAAAAAAAGAGCAATATCATGCTTTAATGGGTAGCCTAGTGAACCAAAGAATATCATGCACTTTCACAACTAAATGAACTTTTTTTTTTCTTTATTGAATGGTTAAAAAACAGCCCTCTTTGCTCTCTTTCTGTGGATCATTGTTTCTATACTGGATTCTTTTTAAATAACTTTTTTTTTTTTTTTTTTTTTTTTAATTTATACCAAACAAGGCCATCATGTCTAGAACATTGGGGGGACCAGTTGTTTTGAGACCAGAACTCTATGGTAATTGTATTCATTTAAAGAAACTAAATAAAGAAAGAATTTAAACGGATTTATGTGAATAAATAAAAAAATAAAAAAATAAATTGTAGGCTAAAAGAGCGAGGATAAGAATTTTTTTAAAGTAGCCTAAGCAATCTGAACTGCAAATAATATTTTTTATTTTAAAACATGCACCCATTCAATTTTAGTTGTACTCCTAACATGTTTAAAACACGAAACAGAAAAATGTTATTGTCGTCACAATCAATTATGAATTAGCCTACATGAATCACGTAAATGACAGCCCTACTTTCAATTCTAATTTGCCAAAAATGTCGAATAGTTTGCATCATTGGATATTGTTGGTCATTTACATAATCGTAAAACAACTGTCTAAGACCTATTACACGTTTAGCTAGCCTACTCACATTGTACCCTGCACTCTTTCAGTAAGAGCAGCGTGGCAATTTGCGCTCGGTTCTGTGAACAGTAAGGCTCGCCTTCTTTGATTTGATTGGTCATCTCAATCATTGTGACATTGATGAGCGCAGACCAGAAAATGTAGATCTTTAATAGTCTTAAATAAAATGCAACAGGTTTTACTTTTATCTTATGACAATTCTAAAATAAAACAGTCGAGCCGACTGTTGCTATAAAAATAAACAACTTTCATCGCACAAGCTCTTTCAGTGTTGTTTACTTTCAGTTTTCATTCTTACATTCAGCATTAACAGCAAGTCAAAAGGGGTAAGCTTTCAACTGAACTGTATGCATTTTAAAACGCTTATATTATGTTCTTGCCCTGTTCATGCAATGAATGCACGTTTAAAGTGCCCCTATTATGCTATTTGAATAATATGAATAATAATGAATAATAATTTGAATAATAATATGCATAATTTGGTTTTGAGAGTCCCCAACAACAGGTTTACATGCATGCAAGATAAAAAAAAAAAAAAACACTTTAGTTCGGGGCCGGCTCCAGGCATGGGCAGGGGTGGGCTCAGTATTTTTTTATTTTTCGTAAACACTACATGCGCGAATTGGTGGGCGGGACTAAACAGGCCATGATGTCGAGGCATTGATCATCTTCTGCGGAGGTGGTGCTTATCCACACTATTACATCATAGAGCAGAACATTCCAAAAGCTGTCGTTTTGGCAGACTGCCTTCAATATTAAGCTGTATTTAGACTAAAGACAAAGTTTTGAGTTCTGAAACTTACAGAATGTATTTATAGTACAATGAACTCTTATATGTCAAAAGATCAAGGGAATTTTGGTTTCTCAGTTCATAACCCATTTAAAGCCTCTCTTAGGGTGTTTATCTTTGGTTTCTGAGCTGATTAGTGATCCAGACCAAGAAAAATTTAAGTGCCTCATATGCAAAAGCATCTTATTTCCATACGTATGTTTATGTTCAACACACTTTTCAAAATGTGTGCCTCAAATATCTTCTGAATCAAACATTGTATGAGAGTGAGGGGAAAATTCCTTCACAGATTCAGATGTGTGTCACAACCCCCCTCTGTCCCAAACTGCTCATTAGTATTCCATGCATTTATGAGTTCACACATCACGCACACACACATCTGTGGGAATATGCAGCCTTACCAAACCCACCAGGAAGCACCAAGACCGGCCCCCTTTCACATGAGCATGAACAATGAAAACTGCCCCAGTCCCTTAATCTCACGCACGCACGCACGCACACACGCGCACACACACACACACACACACACTTGTTTCGCTATCCTTGTGGGGACTTCCATAGGCGTAATGGTTTTTCTACTGTACAGACCGTATATTCTATCGCCCTACACCTAAACTTAGCCCTCACAGGAGACTTTCCGCATTTTTAGATTTTCAAAAACTTCATTCTGTGTGATGTATAAGCTTCTTTACCCGTGGGGATCTCAATTTAGGTCCCCACTGTGACACGAGTCCCCATGAGTCTGTGTGTATTCAGGTTTAAGTCCCCACCTGAATAGAAAAACAGGTACACACACACACACACACACACAAACCGCTGTCCTAAAGCTCAATGTCACAGTGTCCTTACCAGCTCCATAAATGATCTTATGATCCAAGACTAAACAGAGAAGTCATTGTTCAACATTTTTATCACTTCTATGTGCTTTCTCAATGCATGACATTAATGTGATCCATATTTATTTATTTCCCTTCATCTTAATTCACAGTGGGGATGTGGAAAAAAATAAAAATAAATAAATAAATTGATTTCTTTCTTTAAAAAAACAGCTGGCTATTCAACACAAGCACATTCTCCAGCTTCCATACTTGAAGCAATATGCATTCTGTTACAAACCATGACATTTCATGACTTTTCCATATAAGACAAGAAATTTGTGTTGCAGAAAAATCACACAGCAAAATCTAAAAGGAGAAGACACCTTGTTCAAAAATCCTGATGGCTTCTCTAATGATTCATAAATTATGTTACGAGTCCAGGCTGCTCTCTGTTACTTGCAATGAATCACTCCATACGAAGGCACACACTTCAGCCAGTTTAATGAAACTCACCAATCCCATCCTACATGAGCACCTCAAGCCAATAAATCAACCAGCACAGAAGAGATTGGTTATACACTATATGCAACTGAACATGAGTGTGAAGGATAATATTTATATATGCAAAACTGCATTTTCCAAAACTGACAGGTGGGTATACCATTCTTGTATTTCTGTAGCTCAAACAGTTAGAGCATGGTGCTAGCAACACCAAGGTCATGGGTTTGATTCCCAGTGAATACTCTACATATTTATGTATGTAGAGATGTAACCATATCGTATTGGGATGACACTGCAACACCATCATCAACACCAAACCATGTCTCTTTCGTCAAGTGCAAATTAAACATTATTGATTTTTTTTTTTTTTTTTTTTTTTAAAAGTACTGAACATTAGAGGAGGTTGTTATAAAATGATAAAGCTCAATTTCCTCTGAGCAGGGCTAAAAGCGAAGAAACAGTGAGCGAGAGCTATCTGAGCAATGCATGCCTCATGAGACATTCCTGTTATATAGCAGAGCTCGTCTTTTTGTTTCCACCATCAGGATGTGGGAGAGATGCTTTGATCATGGGGTGAAACTTTTCAACAGCTGAGAGCACAAGAGGGCAAGAGGAGCTTCCATCCAATGGCACCGAAGGAGACGAATAAGAAAATGAAGTGCAGAAAGTAGGACATGGAAAGAAAAGCATGCCTGGAATAAACACAGAGAAACCAGTGCCAAGAGCTTTAAATCAACGTATACTGAATCATATTTGAGACAGCCAGAAAAGAAGAAACATGACAAAAAATACAGCGGGACGCTATATTTGAAGCTTTCCAGTGTGGAAAAAAGAGAACACTACGACAACTAGCTACACGCACATTCATGTGGTGTCCAAGGTCAACACTGACAGAAAATAAATGGTTTCATTAGGTATCAGTGTAAATCTGACAGTAATTCTTCCTCATCTGCCTATGGTGGTTCCAAATCTGGGCTGCATTTCACTTTTGTTGTGCAGTCAACTGTAAAATAGGATTTCTCTTGGCAGGGGGCTTTTGCTTCTTAAAAGAGGCCGACGTATGATGCCAGGCATAGCAATGCAACACAATGGTTTAAAGAACTAGCAAACAAACAAATCCAGACAGCCCTCTGAAGGCATGTGAGCTTCCGATGGCTTCAACAGTCTTCAAAGTGTCAAGATTCATGGAGAAAGGGGGGCGAGAGCACTTTTATTTGTGGTAACATGAAGTAAGCTTCACTAAAAGTCAGTGCTGTTTTGAAAGGCTGATATATTAATGGATATGCATATATAAAAATATACAAACACAAAGATTTCTAAAGGAGGAAGCAAAGTTGGAATCTCCTACTTCTCTTCACCTGGCATAGAACACAAAAGTAGACTTAAAATAAACCAGAAAGCAAAAGAGACAAGACCAGCAAAGAACAAAAAAGAAATTCCTCCAATGTGTTTACAAAAATATTTTGTTTGCAAAGTAGCATAATTGATAATACAGTAGCCAGGCTTACTTTCATTAGATGGTTTATTTTAATACTGGCTTGCAATTATTTATTTCAAACAATCAAACAAACAAACAAATAAATAAATAAATAAATAAATAAATAATGGATGGGTATAACTATTATTCTATTTTTTAGATATACAATTACTTTTCACCAGCCTTGACAGAAATAAATAATGCAAAGTTTAATGTTAAAATGGTTTCATTCTCTCTGAACATTTTAGCATGGTAATGATTATGACAATGTCAATGTTTTTGGTGTTGGCGACAGGGCCAGTTCTAGACATTAGGAGACATTCATGTTGGAGGCCCCCACCCCCAATAAAAAGCACTTGAAACAAATATTATACCTAACCTTTTTATTAATACATTTAATTTGGTATATTTTTACTTATACAGTACAAACATTTGGAAACATTACTATTTTAAATGTTTTTGAAAGAAGTCTCTTATGCTCACCAAGCCTGGATTTAGCCTATTTGATCAAAAATACAGAAAACAATACTATTGTGAAATATTATTACAATTTAAAATAATGGTTATCTATTTTACTTTAAAATATATTTCTGTGATGAAAAACTGAATTTTCATCAGCCATTACTCCAGTCTTCAGTGTCACATATGATCCTACATAAATCATTCTAATATGCTGATTTATTATCAAGAAACATTACATTACATTGCTTAATGTACTTTTTCAGGATTTTTTGATTATTAAATCAAAATTTAAATCACAGTTCCAGAATATCACTTCAGTAAGTGCTTTTATAATTTTTTTCCTATCTGGGTATGGGCAGGTTTCCCCCTCCCATTTAATCAGTATTGACTACAGATATTGTCATATTATTAATATCAATAATATGATTATGTATTGCATTATTACCTTAAATATGACATATATTTACACAAATCAAGTGGAACAGAAAGACACGATCGCTACTAAGCAGAAAAAAATTATTTAGTTAGTTGAAACTGAAATTGTAAGTGTTATGTTACACCTGAGATCCTTTATTTGAACCATTAAAAAATATTCTAGTGTGTTTGCTTTTTAACTTTGAATACAAACTTCTCTGCTTTTACTTTTGTAGTTATTTGGGATGCATCGATACCACTTTTCCAGTACTCGCCCGATACCGATACTTTTATTTTTGGCACTTGCCGATACAGAGTACCGATACCAATATTTTAATTGCATTTGTAAATTTTTTAAATATTGGGTACAGAAACCAAAAGAGTATGTATAATGTTAATTGGTTAACATCATTTATCAAACAGATACAGTCAAACCAAAATTTATTCAGACACCTTCAACATTTCTCACATTATCACAGTTTATTCGCTATAGTTTATGGTAATAAAATATGACAAGAACTGACAAGAAGAGTTAAACTGTGTCAGAACAAATTCAGCTTGATAATGTCAGATAACTTTGATAGAAAGGTATGTGATGGATTACACAATCAACCAAAATTATTCAGACACACAACTTACAATATTTTGTCGGGCAACCCTTAGACTTAATGGCAGCCTGTAGTCTCCTGGGCATGCAGTCAACCAGGTTCATGCAAACCTGAACATCAGTTTTTTTTTTCCCACACTCGGTCTTAATAATTTTTGGTTCCAAATTTGTACCAATTTTATTGGTAGTCCACTGTATGAAGAATTTTTTGATATAATATGTCACAGTTTACTTTATTTTGCTATCCTCACTTAAATAAATGAACTATAGTGTCCTGCACCCACTAGTAAAAAATATCAAAAATTATATTTGGTCTCTGAATAATTTTTGGTTTGACTGTATATCCTTCGGTTATTTTCACACTTAATTATGCACATTAAAATGTATTTTACAAGTTTTTGTCACTTTCACTGTTCATTTTTTTTGCTCTATGGTACATAATCTTTAATTTAATAGCATTAGAGCTGCTCCATTGCAGTGGCTTAGTACTGTAATCACGCGTTTTGCTGTAATAATGCAAGGAACCACTCATTATAAATCTCCTAACTGTGATATTTTCAAAAATAGAAGTCGCGTTTTTCTTTTCATCTGAAACGCTGCGATTTATATTCCAAAGCCACTCATATAATGCAGAATCACTCATGAAGCAAGCAAAACGTGCAACACGTACTGGTTTGATTTGTACTGGTGAGAGGGACAAGCGCATTTCACACAGGCTGCTAGTTTCACTTTCGCCAGAAAGTCATGTATGCTTAAGGTTGAAAATAAATTATGTTTATAGTGAATGCCCCTATAAATTGTCTTATATTTACGATTTAGTTTTAATCCAAATGATGCGTGCTATGTGAGCGCGCATCGGACAGCGGTATCAGACTTTTTGACTGAGAGACGGCAGACAGTCAGATTGGGCAGCACAATATCTAAGATGATTACAGTGAGCACAGGATCACCACAAGGGTGTGTACTGAGCCCTTTACTGTTCACGTTGCTAACGTATGACTGTTCTGCGAGTTTCAGTAATAATCATATCATAAAGTTTGCGGACGATGCCACAGTTGTTGGCCTCATCACTAACAACGATGAGTCTGCATATAGACGGGAGGTGGCGCAGTTGACAAAGTGGTGTAAAATACACCACCTTTCCCTTAACACCGATAATACCAAGGAGATGGTTGTCGATTTCAGGAAGACTGGTCATCGGCACCATCTCCCACTGACCATCAATGGCCATGAGGTAGAGATGGTACACAGTGTCAAGTTCCTGGGGGTCCATCTGACGGATGAGTTGACCTCCAGGGACAACACCAAAGCTGTCATCAAGAGGGCCCAACAGCGACTTCACTCTCTCCGCAGACTGAAGAAGGTGGATCTTCCTATCCCAGCCATGATTATGTTTTACAGAGGCACTATTGAAAGCATGCTCACTTACTGTATCTCTTCCTGATTTGGTAATAGCACAGCAGAGGAGAGACATAAACTGAACAGGATAGTAAGGACTGCTGAAAAAATTATTGGTGTCTTGTTGCCGTGTTTGCAGGACATCTACACTGAACGCTGCATGTGCAGAGCAAATGGCATTATAAAGGACTCTGCTCATTTCTTTCATGGCATGTTCACACTCCTGCAGTCTGGTAACTGATAAAGAAGTATCAGATCATGGACTTCTAGGCTGTTAAACAGCTTTTTCCCCACAGCTATCAGACTGCTTAATTTGAGAATGTGAACTGCACTTAAAAGACTGTAGTTTTTAAATTTTATTTTAGTGAATTTTAGTTTATTTATTAGTATTCTTATTTATTAGCTTATTTATTTTTATGCACTGAATTACTGAGGTGTGGACATGTGACACGTAATTTCGTTTTTATGTGAAGCATAAAAATGACAAATAAAGGAATCTGAATCTGAATCTAAAGATCACACAACAGAAGTGCGCGCGCGCTCTATCTCTCTCTCCCTCCCTCCCTACCGTTAAGTAGGCCTAACTTGTGCATTGTTTTGCTTACTTGTTTTTGACTTATTCGACCGAACTACAAGCTTTCCGGTGATGTCTGTGAGAAAGCGATATTCACTCGACAAGCTTGGGCATCTGCGCCGGTGTACTCAATCCACTCAGCGCTTTGTTTTTCAGCCTGCGCACATCAGCTATAAAGGCATTAATACTGAATGTTTAACATTATTCATTGCATACATCTGCTTCGTAGACATCCTTAATCTCTAATAACTCCATTCTGCTGCCTGTTGTCGTGTTTCTTTGTCTGAATATGGCACTTATCACATGCTGTGTGGTATCGGCGTTTGGTATCGGGGCATTTTAACGAGTACGAGTACAGCAGCTCAGTATCGGGCCCCATACCGATACCAGTATTGGTATCGGTGCATCCCTAGTAGTTATTTTGCTAGTCAGCTCCCGACGCGATGTCATTCATTGAACACGCAAATTCAAAGCGCCGCGTCTGGGCACGTCAGCGGCACTCGCGCTCTTTTAAACTCGTAATAAACCAGTGAATGATCTTTCCAGACGCTGATCGACAGAACAAGTTTATATTTAGAATATAAACTCCAAAATAGATGACAACAACTCACACACCTGCATTAGGAGCTATACTTCTTTGCGTGCCTATTTAGCCGTTTGCATCACATAGTTCGCAGCACCTGAAGTATGTGTTCGTTACGCAAACATTCAGAAGGCAGGACCCGATTTGAAACTGCAACCTTAATTGGTTTAATTGCAGATGAGTGAAAATTCAACTATATCCAATGAACAATGAGGCTAGTATTTCTGCCCTTCTTTACTGGTGGACTAGCATATAGGGGATGCTACGGTTATGGAGGCCCCTCCTCAAAGTCCGAGGCCCTAGGCAATTGCCTGCACTGCCTATAGCTTTGCATAGCTATAGCTTTGTATAGCTAGCGCCGGCCCTGCTTGGCAGAACAGATCTGCTACACTGCTGAATTCATGCTGCTGTTGGCTACTGCTGTTGTTGTAGATTATGTTGCTGCTGCTGCTGCAAAGCAAGTACAGGAACTAGTTACTGCCAATACATACGCCATTACAGTGATGTGAGTACTTAAGACATACTGCTGCTGCACAAGTAGGATACATAATAACCTGTAGCAGGTCTATACAGGTGGAGCTGGGGAGGGTAGAGGATTTCAGAGAAGCTCTGAAAGTGTGCTGAAAAATGCTCTAGTAAATGCTAACCAGCCATTTAAATGTAAAGCAGTAAGCTCTTTAGCTGCAGATGAACCAATCAGCTTGTGCAAGTAGTTTAATGCTGTGAATAACATCAGTTCTAGTTTACTTTAACGACCCATCAGCCTGTGCCATCTAGAGTTTTATGCTAGAACTCGGCTTTTTTAAGTAGCCATCCATCGTTTGATTTTTATTTTTTCATTATTTTTGAAAAGCAATGTAAACGTGATTGCTGTTTAATGGATTAAGGAGAAGTGGGTTTCAGCTGGAGAATGCAGGTTATGTGGTCATGCAAACAGATTATCAGCATTCTGGATTTATTACAAGTGAGTTTGGGAAACCCGTTTAAAAAAGTCATTATGTTTGCAGTTCCTTTTAGTGCCACTAATGGTGCATTAACTTCCCAATTCATCTCTAAATAATCTTTTATTCATCTTTATTTGCAGTGAGACAAAAATCTTCTTTTATTAGATAAAAAGCTAAGTTTATGCTATCATTCTTGTTATCCTGTTGTGATTTAAAACAAGCACTATTTTGCAAACTCTTTTTTAACATTTTCTGCTTGTCGAGTATCCATTTTGGACCCTGAGGAGGAAACATGCAAAACTATGTTAATGGGGGAGTAAGAAAGATATACAGCGAGTGAGACATGTAGAAGGGTAATCAAATGTGTAGGCACGATGCCAATGTGTGGGTACCAATTACTGCTGAGGATGGTGGCAGAGGGATTAGAGATGCCCAGCGGGCACAGATGGCGATGAAGTCCTGTGGGTCCCATTCAAAGGTCACCCGCTTTACAATAACCTCTACGCCACCTCCAGGCTATTCATAATTTACAAATCATTCCACATCTTCTCAAAGACAGCCTTTCCCTGTGTTTCATTCCTCGTTTTCTTCAGTAACAAACCCTTCAAAGTGAGGGCAGCTGTGTTATCTAGCGAACAAAGCCGGCACTACACCCTCGCAGGTGAAGTGATGTCATTTCCAGAGATGCTGGCTCTCAGGGGTGTTTCAATAAGACACTTGTGTAGACAGGAGAAAGAAAATAGATGTTATCAGTATCTTTTGTCAAGACATTTCATCAAGGGAGCCACAGTTAAATGTCACATCCCCTTCAGGTTACGCCGAGGGGGTATATGTCGCTGGTCGGCACCCACCAATTGCGATGTTATTATATTGCCAATTTCCTCTCTGAAGGTCATACTCGGCCTGCTGTGCCCCAAATTCACTAAAATGCCTTTTGTCTACAGAGTGATATGAGAATCTCTTTCTCTCTGCCGCTCTGTCCATTTTAAAAGGCTTAAGATGGAAATAATTCTGAAACACAACAGTGTTTATAGGGGTCATATGATGCGATTTCAAGTTTTCCTTTCTCTTTGGAGTGTTACAAGCTGTTTGTGCATAGAAAAGATCCCTGAAGTTGCAAAGACTAAAGTCTCAAAACCAAAGAGATATTCTTTATAAAAGTTAAGACTCAACCACGCCCCCCTAAAACGGCTCATTCAAACATGCCCCCACATGTCTACATCATGGTGTGAGGAAATTTCCAAAACACACTCAAATGTATACACATTTATAAATGTATATCTCTAACCATTAGAAATACTGGTCTGTGCATTCATACAAAAATATTTTATCTTGCGGGTTTCAGTTTTTATCTTTCTTCTTATTCAAATTGAACAGTTTGTGCTTGTAAAGAAAGTAAGAAGCATCAAGTTTATTTGTATAGCACAAATTATAATGTTTTAAATTTGTTTACACTTGGTGTTTGAAATAAACATTATTTATAATGAATGGCACTATAATTTAGGGCCTGTTTATTGGATGCTTATATTTTACATTCTCGTTCTGTATATTGCTAATTTGACGATTTTTAGTAGAGTGAGGGTAACTAAAATACATGTTTGTGTTTATAATCTTTGAATATTTTTGTTTTATTTACATATATTTTGCATTATTTCTGTAAAACTAAAATGTGACTTACCGCAACTTATCTGTTTTTTGTTTTTTTTTCTCTCAACAATGCATTTTTAATTTGGTGTGACTTAGATTCACGTGAGTGTTTTCCTCAGAAAATACAGTATATAGCAGGGCAAGTAGTATATGCTAATCAGTGTAGCACTGTGGTTTCATCAAGTAAAAGTATGTGTGTGTCTGGCCTGCCATGCCCCAGCTTTTGTTGTCTAGAAAGTGTAGCATGTGTGACTGATAGCCTCTCTTTAATGTAGCGTGATAAATGTTAGCGGGGTGATGAATAGACCAAAATTCCCCTTGAGATCCAAACCCTCCTTTACACCTCGTTACCACTTGCTCTCTGATGTCTTAACTGAACCTCTAGGGTTCTCATGTTGACCTTGTGACCAAAACCCATGGGGTGGTGCCTTTCTCTTTACTTGAAAAACGAAGCTTTCCTCTGAAAGACTATGGCACCTGATAAGGGATGATAAGCGACCGTCTGGACCTACCCTATTCCACATTCAATCTCCCATCTGTCAGACAGACATAAATCTACCAGAAGGAGATGGAATAAACCAGAGCTACTGGTGTGCCTGCGTCTCTACATTACTTTCCCAGATTATTAGATAGCATGCCTTGACAATGTATAACAATGATTTTCATTTATAGAACACAGAACGTAATCATGGTAGACTTAGCAATGCTGTAAATATCCACAGTAGCTGAATTCCAGCATGCGCTAGCGCGGTAGAAGCAAAAATAAGCATGATTACAGTGGTATGCTTCCGTGCACTTTTTCCGATGTATTTATAACCTTGCGGCCTGATTTAGATTCTCCATCTGGTCTTTCGCTGTGGGGATGTTTGCGGTCTGTCCCTCTCTTTGGCGACATGGCACCTCTACCCTCAGTTTTTATTTAAGGAGCAGATCCTGATGTTTGTTTTTGTGTCCACAGAGGTTGAGGTTGTACTTCAGTAACAAAAAAAAGATTATTGTTATTATTTTTTTATCACTGTTTTTTTTTTTAGATATGTGCTATGGTGGGACCACAGTATTTCTTGAAGTACCCTTCAGGGTCATCAAGAGACCAAACATTAGTAGTTGTAATACAAATGTGACTAAAATTTAAAAATTCTCAATACTATTTTTGAGACCACAGCAAAAATGAATATGCCAATGAACACACTCCTTTATATTTATGGGTAATTCCTAATATTTGATGCCTTTTAAACATGATAGCATCTAGAAAGTTAAACACTGTGTACATTGTCATAGAAAATTAATGTCCCTTTGTCCTTTTAAAAGCTTATCAGTTAACAAATTATTTAAAAAAAATAATATGGTTATGAATGTCTTTTTTATTATAAGCTATATACTACTATAAGCCTAAAGATTTTTATTTAGGCCTAAATAATAATGTCCGTTATCTCTCAATTAAGCAAACAGTGCTTTGTTGTTTTTTTCTTAATGTTGTTTGATAAAAATAACGGCCAGCAACTACATTTACACTGCAAGGCCTAATGCACAAATCCTATATTTTACACAAATTTATTTTTTTCCCATCTGTTTACATTCACTTATGATAAACTGTTTACATTTTACCTCAGCGAGACAAGCATTTTGACAAGTGCATCTGACCAATCATTTGCACAGTAGCATTATACTGTGAGACAAGTTTGCTTCACGTGCATGTGAGCAATTGTCAGTTGTCTTGAGTCAGTACTTTGTATTACCAATAATAATAATAATAATAATTTGTTACATTTATATAGCACTTTTCTGGCTACTCAAAGCGCTTTACACAGAAGGGGGAAATCTTATCCACCACCAGTGTGCAGCATCCACCTGGATGATGCGATGGCAGCCATATTGCGCCAGAACGCCCACCACACACCAGCTTACTGGTGGAGAGGAGACAGAGTGATGAAACCAATCAGTGTATGGGGATGATTAGGAGGCCATGATGGTCAGAGGCCAATGGGCAAATTTGGCCAGGACACCGGGGTTACACCCCTACTCTTTTTCAAAGGACATCCTGGGATTTTTTAATGACCACGGAGAGTCAGGACCTCAGTTTAACGTCTCATTCGAAGGATGGTGCTTTTTACAGTATAGTGTCCCCGTCACTATACTGGGGCGTCAGGACCCACACAGACCACAAGGTGAGCACCCCCTGCTGGCCTCACTAACACCTCTTTCAGCAGCAACCTAGTTTTTCCCCAGGAGGTCTCCCATCCAGGTACTGACCAGGCTCAACCATGCTTAGCTTCAGTGGGCAACCAGTCTTGGGCTGCAGGGTGATATGGCTGCTGGCAGAAAGCCATGCAGAAAGACTGTTACCTTTAAAAAGCACAAATGATTTAAATTATATATTTATTTACAGATTTAAAAAAAATGTATATTTTGTACTGAAGTACTTAATTATTAGTATTGTCAATATACCATGCATGAATGCTACTTTTATACTAAGCTGAAGGTATAACCTAGGTCATGTTGTGAAAGGTGAGAAAAGAGCACCATGAAGACTTAAGGGTGCCTAAATAAATCAATACGTGGATCATTCCCCCCCTCCATCCCCCCGTTGTTTATATGAAGAAACAATATCTGTGTATGTGCAAGTTAACACTAAACTGGGCTGCATTTATTGCAGTATAATGCCTTTAATTATTATAAACATGTACATGCGTTCCAAATAAATTTAAAAGGAAATGGAGCGAGTGTCTGGTGAAGAGTAACTATATCTCTGGCATATGGTTTGGCACTCTTCTGGCACACAGCAGCAATCAGGGCATCTTGTTGAGTTTATAAGGAGGAGGAAGAGGAGAAGGGGGAGGAGGACAGTATGTGAGTGCTTTATTACACACTACGGTCCTTTATATGTTCCCATTGCTTCTAAACTTCATTTAAATTCTTTCTCCTTTCACCATAAATCTAATTCTCACAGTTTACTTCCTAGACATTATTGGAAAGTATTGCATAGACCGGTCTCATATTTCTTAATTCATTCTTTTAAGGATGATACATTGCATGCAACTCTGAACAAGCTGAGAATAAGATGTTGGTCACACAATAACATGAGAATGGTATCATTATATCTGTTGTAAGAGATTAAAGACCTAAAAAAAAAAAAAAAAAAAAAAAAAAAGGTTTGACAAACACAAATTTCTTTATATTTTGTGTTGAAACAGGAAGTTAGATTAAGCATTAGCACATAGATTGGCTCAAATCTAACTGCCATATAAACTTTGAGAGGTAAAACACTCATCTTTATCAAAGCAGAGCTCACAACACCATGCACCTAATGAAGAAGCATTACTGTTTTTACCAGGTGACATAAGAATGAGCCTCAGTTCTCTTAATGCAATAAAGCATGACTTTCATTCTCTCAGCTGGCTACTGGTTAAATTGATTATTGTTGCATGTTAACCTGCCTTACCAATATATGATGAGTTACCAGTTAAAACCAGCATTGATGTGCCCAAAACATACTGCATACTAGTAACTAGTGATAAACTGGTCATTTAGTAAGCTCAAGCAGCATGAAATGCATGAAAGCTGTCATGTGCATTTGGTGCTCAATCATTATCAATTATTTTTGTTGATGAAGTGTTTCATACACACACATATATATATACACAGGTACATCTCAATAAATTAGAATGTTGTGGAAAAGTTCATTTATTTCAGTAATTCAACTCAAATTGTGAAACTGGTGTGTTAAATAAATTCAAAGCACACAGACTGAAGTTAGTTTAAGTCTTTGGTTCTTTTAATTGTGATGATTTTGGCTCACATTTAACAAAAACCCACCAATTCACTATCTCAACAAATTAGAATATGGTGACATGCCAATCAGCTAATCAACTCAAAACACCTGCAAAGGTTTCCTGAGCCTTCAAAATGGTCTTTCAGTTTGGTTCACTAGGCTACACAATCATGGGGAAGACTGCTGATCTGACAGTTGTCCAGAAGACAATCATTGACACCCTTCACAAGGAGGGTAAGCCACAAACATTCATTGCCAAAGAAGCTGGCTGCTCACAGAGTGCTGTATCCAAGCATGTTAACAGAAAGTTGAGTGGAAGGAAAAAGTGTGGAAGAAAAAGATGCACAACCAACCGAGAGAACCGCAGCCTTATGAGAATTGTCAAGCAAAATCGATTCAAGAATTTGGGTGAACTTCACAAGGAATGGACTGAGGCTGGGGTCAAGGCATCAAGAGCCACCACACACAGACGTGTCAAGGAATTTGGCTACAGTTGTCGTATTTCTCTCGTTAAGCCACTCCTGAACCACAGACAACGTCAGAGGCGTCTTACCTGGGCTAAGGAGAAGAAGAACTGGACTGTTGCCCAGTGGTCCAAAGTCCTTTTTTCAGATGAGAGCAAGTTTTGTATTTCATTTGGAAACCAAGGTCCTAGAGTCTGGAGGAAGGGTGGAGAAGCTCATAGCCCAAGTTTCTTGAAGTCCAGTGTTAAGTTTCCACAGTCTGTGATGATTTGGGGTGCAATGTCATTTGCTGGTGTTGGTCCATTGTGTTTTTTGAAAACCAAAGTCACTGCACCCGTTTACCAAGAAATTTTGGAGCACGTCATGCTTCCTTCTGCTGACCAGCTTTTTAAAGATGCTGATTTCATTTTCCAGCAGGATTTGGCACCTGCCCAAACTGCCAAAAGCACCAAAAGTTTGTTAAATGACCATGGTGTTGGTGTGCTTGACTGGCCAGCAAACTCACCAGAACTGAACCCCATAGAGAATCTATGGGGTATTGTCAAGAGGAAAGTGAGAAACAAGAGACCAAAAAATGCAGATGAGCTGTAGGCCACTGTCAAAGAAACCTGGGCTTCCATACCACCTCAGCAGTGCCACAAACTGATCACCTCCATGCCACGCCGAATTGAGGCGGTAATTAAAGCAAAAGGAGCCCTACCAAGAATTGAGTACATATACAGTAAATGAACATACTTTCCAGAAGGCCAACAATTCACTAAAAATGGGAAATTCTAATTTATTGAGATGCACCTGTATATACAGTAGTGGTCAGAATTATTGGTACCCTTGGTAAATATGATCAAAGGCTGTGAAAATTAATCTGCATTGTTAATCCTTTTGATCTTTTATTAAAAAAGAAAAAAAAAAAAAAAATCACAAAAATCTAACCTTTCATTGGATAATAAGAATTTAAAATGGGGGGAAATATTATGAAATAAATGTTTTTCTCTAATACACATTGGACACAATTATTGGTACCCCTAGAAATTCTTATGAGTAAAATATCTCTGAAGTATATTCCGATTCATATTCACAATTTTGAGCACTCCAGGGTGATTATGAACATGAAATTATCCAGCCATGGCTTCCTGTTTCACAGAAATATAAATAGGAGGGAAAACAAAGCCCAAATTCCCTTAATCATCCATCACAATGAGAAAAACCAAAGAATATATTTCTGATGTGCAGCAAAAGATAATTGAGGTTCACAAATTAGTGAAGTGGCTTTAAGAAAAGAGCTTGAGCAGTGAAATTTCCCATTTTCACTCCAGCATATTCAGTTATCAGACACGACTGGAACTTCAAATGGGACTGGCTTCTATGGTCAGATCAAACTAAAAAATTTTGCTTTTTAGCAGCAAACACTCAAGATGGGTTTGGTGAACAGAGGGATATACTGCTGTATTTTTGATGTTGTGGGCCTATATTTATGCTGGAGGTCCTGGACATCTTGTTTAGACACATGGCATCATGGATTCTATCAAATACCAACAGATAAAAAAATCAATAAGTGATTGACTCTGTTAGAAATCTTATAATGGGCCATGTTTGGATCTTCCAACCATACAATAATCCAAACACAAACCTCAAAAACAACACAAAAATGGGTCACTGAGCACAAAACCAAGTTTCTGCTATGGCCATTCTAGTCCTCTGACCTGAACCCTATAGAAAATGAGTGGGGTGAACTGAAGAGAAGAAGCACCAACATGGAGCTGGGAATCTAAAGGGTTTGGAGTGATTCTGGATGAAGGAATGGTCTCTGATCTCTTGTCAGGTGTTCTCTAACCTCATCAGGCATTATAGGAGAAAATTTAGAGCTATTAAACTGGCAAATGGAGGTTTCAAAAAGTATTGAATAAAAGGGTGCCGTTAATTGTGGCCAATGTGTATTAGAGAAAAACATTTATTTCATAATGATATTTCCCACCATTTTAAATTCTTATTATCCAATGAAAGGTTAGATTTTTGTGAATTTCTTAAATGAAAGATCAAGAGGATTAACAAAGCAGATTAATTTTCACAGCCTTCTTTGATCATATTTACCAAGGGTGCCGATATTTTTGGCCATGACTGTATATATATATACACATATACATACATATATTATCAGTGTTGAAAACATTTGATTAAAAATATATAAATTTTATAAATACAATATAATTTTCTTTGATTCTCTAATGAATAGAAAATTAAATGAATTGCATTTATGTGAAATTTGAAATCATTTGTAAAATACAAATCAGCAATATTAGAATGATTCCTAATGGATCATGTGACACTGAAGACTGGAGTAATGATTGCTGAGAATTCAGCTTTGCCATTATATAAATTACACTTTACAATATATTCAAATAGAAAACAGCTATTTTCAATGTATTTACAACATTACTGTTTTACTGTTTTTTTTTTTGTTGTTTTGTTTTTTTTCAAATAAATGGAGCCTTGGTAAGCTTAAAAAGAGACTTCTTTCAAAAACATAAAAACTTTATTACTCTGAAGCTTTAACAGAAAAAAAATGCAATATTTTATTTTAAATTTAAAATAAAAATAAAATATTTATTAATTAAAATAATAATGAATAATAATACAAATAATAATCTTAAATAATAAAATATTATTTAAGTAATTTAAATGATATACCAGTTTTTACATATGCAACATATTTTCATGACTTTACTTTTTTCTTTTTTTTTTTTTGGTGTGCTCATAGGTGATATTTCATCTTTGTTGAGTTTCAATGATAATTAAAGTAGCCTAAAGCATTTATTTATTTATTTTTTTGGAATACATAAAATGTCACTGAAAAAGGTGTAAGTGAAAAATCCCACCTGTCTTTGTGATAGCCCTGGGCTCTCAAAACAGGAAAAAATACTGAGGGGATCAGCTTGCTTAAAAAAAACAACAACAACAACAAAAAAAAAAAACGCTTTCTGCTTGTCAGTCAGAGAGTCAATCAGATTTTTTAAAATCTAATTGGCTGACATGTCTGTGGGTGGGGTTTTGTAATGAGACGTGGTTGAGGCTGAAGAGAATGAAATGAAAAGAGTTTAAATATTGACTTAAATTTCTTTTGTTTGTTTTTTTTGTATATATACATGTATATATGTGTGTGTGTGTATAGACAGACAGACAGACAGACAGACAGTCACAGACAGACAGACAGACAGATAGACAGACAGATACAGATACAGGTGCATCTCAATAAATTAGAATGTCGTGGAAAAGTTAATTTATTTCAGTAATTCAACTCAAATTGTGAAACTCGTGTATTAAATAAATTCAATGCACGCAGACGGAAGTAGTTTAAGTCTTTGGTTCTTTTAATTGTGATGATTTTGGCTCACATTTAACAAAAAACCGACCAATTCAGGAGAAGAACTTCACTGTTGCCCAGTGGTCCAAAGTCCTCTTTTCAGATGAGAGCAAGTTTTGTATTTCATTTGGAAACCAAGGTTCTAGAGTCTGGAGGAAGGGTGGAGAAGCTCATAGCCCAAGTTTCTTGAAGTCCAGTGTTAAGTTTCCACAGTCTGTGATGATTTGGGGTGCAATGTCATCTGCTGGTGTTGGTCCATTCTGTTTTTTGAAAACCAAACTCACTGCACCCGTTTACCAAGAATTTTTGGAGCACGTCATGCTTCCTTCTGCTGACCAGCTTTTTAAAGATGCTGATTTCATTTTCCAGCAGGATTTGGCACCTGCCCACACTGCCAAAAGCACCAAAAGTTGGTTAAATGACCATGGTGTTGGTGTGCTTGACTGGCCAGCAAACTCACCAGACCTGAACCCCATAGAGAAACTATGGGGTATTGTCAAGAGGAAAATGAGAAACAAGAGACCAAAAAAATGCAGATGAGCTGAAGGCCACTGTCAAAGAAACCTGGGCTTCCATACCACCTCAGCAGTGCCACAAACTGATCACCTCCATGCCACGCCAAATTGAGGCAGTAATTAAAGCAAAAGGAGCCCCTACCAAGTATTGAGTACATATACAGTAAATGAACATACTTTCCAGAAGGCCAACAATTCACTAAAAATGTTTTTTTTAATTTTTTTATTGGTCTAATGAAGTTTTCTAATTTGTCGAGATAGTGAATTGGTGGGTTTTTGTTAAATGTGAGCCAAAATCATCACAATTAAAAGAACCAAAGACTTAAACTACTTCAGTCTGTGTGCACTGAATTTATTTAATACATGAGTTTCACAGTTGAATTACTGAAATAAATGAACCTTTCCATGACATTCTAATTTATTGAGATGCACCTGTACATAGATAGATAGATAGATAGATAGATAGATAGATAGATAGATGGATAGATAGATAGATAGAGATTTTGGTGTAAAATATGATATTTCTTTCTCTTACTTTCTACCTTTCACTCTCTGTCACTGCTCTTTTTTCACTTCTGTCTCTTCTGACAGGTGATGTGTGCCCCCTGCACCCAAACTTGACACAAATCTGCTCTACAGGAACAAACAGAAAACTACATAGACTCCATCCAGAGCTGTGAGTCACTCACTTGTCACTGGTTCTTGACTGCAGAAGAGCAGGCAACAGGCCTTGTAAACCTCCAAATTCAGGGCTCTTTCTCTCATGCTGATAATACAATATCATATAGGATTCAAGTAAAAAAAAAATTAATTAATTAATTAAAAAAAAAAATTAACTACCTTTAAGAAATAAAACGTACTCGGTTACTTTCGTAACCTCGGTTCTCTTAGATATGGGAACGAGTACTGCGTCGTAAGACGCTTGTATGGGAAAAACTGTTTTTTCCTCTTCAACTGAAGCCTTTTCAATCACGCAGTGAAAATGCATGTCCATTGGTTCGTGCAGTGCTATAAAAATGAACCAATGGCTCGGTGGCGGCGACAAGCGAGCCTATGGCTGAGCAGCCCGCCATAGCCCACCAAAACGGGCGGAGACTGTGGCTATATAAGCGGCCGCTTCGTCCGCCGCATCTCAGATTTCTTCGAATGAAGCCACTGAGGCGTGCAGCTCATAGCACGGTCAGGAACGCAGTACTCGTTCCCATATCTAAGGGAACCGAGGTTACAAAAGTAACCGAGTACGTTCCCTGTCGATATTCTCACTCGTACTGCATCGTAAGACGCTTGTATGGGAACCAGTCCAATCACGCCGTGCTATGATGGGGAACGACTCAAAACCAAGACTCCCATGGGAGAAGACCCAAGGGAGTCAATGGAATACATCAAGCACAGGCTGAGCCATCAGGGTCAACCGTGGCCTGGGTGTCGTCCCCTATAGTTTATACCTGGTATCCATATAATATGGACCGTCCAGGTGAAGGAGGGACTTGAACAATGCTGGTCAAGTGAACCCATAAGACTGCCAAACTAGCCAGAGGCAGCAAACTAAGCAGAAAGGACTCTGGCCTGTAAGGCAGGGACGTCCAGGTTGTAAAACCTTACAAATGTGGATGGCGAGGACCAGCCGGCCGCCTCACAAATTTCCGAAATGGACACCCCGCTGGACCATGGGCAATGGGCTCTGACTCCAATGGGGCACTGCAAGCCCAAGGAGGAGTATGCTAAGGTGATAGAATCCACTAACCACCTGGAAATTCTTTGCTTCGTAACAGGGCGATTTTTAACGCGGTTACCGAAGCTGACAAAAAGCTGTTCTGATCTCCTGTATGAGGCAGAACGCTCAATGTACACCCTCAGGGCCCTGACGGGGCAGAGCAGGGATAATTCCTGGTCATCCGTCGAAGGGGAAAGCGCTATGACCTGGGCTCTGAACGGAGTGAAGAGCACCTTAGGTACATAACGCAGCCTTGGTTTCAGGACGACCTTGGAGTCGTTAGGCCCGAATTCCAGGCAAGCAGGGTCGATGGAAAGGGCCTGTAGGTCTCCTACTTGCTTAACCGACGCCAGCGGTAACAGCAGGGCGGTTTTAAACGAGAGTGATCTGAGGTTCGTGGTTTGCAATGGTTCAATCGGGGGGCCTTTCAAGGCCTTTAGTACGGTTGGTAAGTCCCAAGGTGGAACTGTACGAGGACGTGGGGGGTTAATTCTCCTGGCGCCTCGTATAAACTGGACCACCGCACTATTCCTGCCCACCGATCGGCCAGCAATAGGGGCATGGAAAGCCACTATGGCTGCCGCGTAAACTTTGATGGTGGATGAGGAACGCTGTTTATCCAGCATCTCCTGCAGAAACGAAAGAACCACTGATACATCAGAGCTAACCGGATCTAAGTCATGGTCTTGACACCAAGCCGAGAAAACAGACCATTTCAGAGCTTAGAGGCACCTGGTAGACAAGGCTCTAGCTTCTGCCATAGTGTTTAAGACACGCTCTGGGAGGTCGAAAAGCTCCCGTTGAGCGGCCACACATGCAGGGCCCATAACTCGGGCCGTGGATGCCACAGCGTGCCATTCGCTTGAGAAAGGAGGTCCCGTCTTAAGGGAATGGGCCACGGGGCTGCTTCGAGCAGCTGGAATAACTCTGACACCTACGGCTGGTTCCTCCAGAGGGGGGCAATTAGAAGAAGCTTGTACCGTTGTTCCCTGACTCATCTGAGTACCTGCGGTAGCAGAGCGATTGGAGGGAACGCATAGAGCGGGAGGCTGGGCCACTCATGGGCCAGGGCATCCGTGTTCTTCGTGAAAAAGGTTGGGCAATCAGAGTTGTCTTTGGAGGCGAAGAGGTCTACTTGAGCTCTGCCAAAGACTTCCCAGATTTTCTGAACCACGAGAGGGTGGAGCGTCCATTCTTCTGAGGAGACGTTGTTCCTCGACAACATGTCCGCTCCTTGGTTCATTTTGCCCGGCACATGCGTCGCCTTCAGTGAGCGGAGATTGGTCTGAGCCCAAACAAGAAGGTCGTTCGCCAGCGTGCAGAGGCGCTTCGAGACGAGGCCGCCCTGGTGATTTATGTTTGACATCACGGACCTGCTGTCTGAGCGTATTAGCACGTGGTGTCCCCTTATGTCCGGCAGGAAGAATTGACGGGCACTGCACACTGCTAGCATCTCTTAGCAGTTGATGTGCAGACCCGACTCTTCTTCGGACCAAAGACCAAAGGTTGGTTTGCCTTCGCACAGCGCTTCCCAACCCTTGTTGGAAGCGTCTGTCGTGACAACCTTCCTTCTGTGCGCCGTGTCTAAAATCACACCCTGCTTCAGCCGGAGGGGATACCTCCAATGGGCCAGGGCTGATACACAGGCCCGAGTCACCGTTATGCGATGGCAACCATGACGCCAAGCCGCGGAAGGAACCCTCTGCTTCAGCCAGAACTGGATGGGTCGCATGTGAAGCAGGCCCAACTGAAGTACTGGCGAAGCTGCTGCCATAAGGCCCAGCATTTTCTGGAAGGCCTTGAGCGGGCGAGCGGTCCCTTCCTTGAAGGAGGAGCGCCTGACATCTTGGCCAATTTAAAAGTGCTGGCTAATGCTAAACGTAAATTCAGTAAGATTGTTATCCACGTCGGTGCTAATGATGTTCGACTTCGCCAGTCGGAGATCACTAAAAATAATGTTAAAGAGGTGTGTGAACTTGCAAGTACGATGTCAGACACTGTAATATGCTCTGGCCCCCTCCCTGCTTACCGTGGCGATGAGATTCATAGCAGACTGTCGTCACTCAATGGCTGGATGTCTAAGTGGTGCCCGCAGAATAACGTAGGTTTCATAGACAATTGGAAGAGTTTTTGGGGCAGACCTGACCTGTTGAAAAGAGATGGTGTTCATCCCTCCTGGAGTGGTGCCGCTCTTCTCTCTAGAAATATGGCACATAGTCTTAGAGTTCGTACTTGACTAACTAGGGCCCAGGTCAGGAAGCAGACAGACTGGCTAAACCGACCGTCTGCTAGCCGCCTCACGTCACAGAAGTCAGTTAATTCTCAGCACATAGAGACTCCTTCACCTAGATATCACACTATAGAGACTGTGTCTGTTCCCCGTACTAGAAAATACAGAAAACGTCCAAACCAAAGTAATAGTAACAATTTAACTGATGTTCAACAAATAAAAAAAAATGTTTACAATACAGAGAAACAATTGATGAAACTTGGCTTACTGAATATCAGGTCCCTTTCTACAAAAGCACTATTTTTAAATGATATGATCACTGACCATAAGCTAGATGTGCTTTGTTTGACAGAAACATGGCTAAAATCAGACGAATACATTACTTTAAATGAGTCTACCCCCCAAGATTACTGCTATAAAAATGAGCCACGTCCAAAAGGTAAAGGGGGAGGTGTTGCTACAATTTATAGCAATATTCTCAGTATTTCTCAGAGGGCAGGCTTTAAGTATAACTCGTTTGAAGTTATGGTGCTGCGTATAACATTATCTAGAGAAACACGTGTTAGTGATAAATCCCCTGTGATGTTTGTACTGGCTACTGTGTACAGGCCACCAGGGCACCACACAGACTTTATTAAAGAATTTTCTGATTTTCTATCTGAGTTAGTACTGGCTGCAGATAAAGTCTTAATTGTTGGTGATTTTAATATCCATGTCGATAATGAAAAAGATGCATTAGGATCAGTATTCATAGACATTCTGAACTCTATTGGGGTTAGACAACAAGTTTCAGGACCTACTCATTGTCAAAATCATACTCTAGATTTAATACTGCCACATGGAATTGATGTTAGTAGTGTTGAAATTCTGCAGCAAAGCAATGATATCTCAGATCATTATCTAGTCTTGTGTAAACTCCATATAGCTAAAACTGTAAATTCTACTCCTTGTTACAAGTATGGTAGAATCATCACTTCTACCACAAAAGACTGCTTTGTAAGTAATCTTCTTGATTTATCTCAATTCCTCAGCATATCCAACAGCGCAGAAAAACTTGATGATGTAACAGAAACTATGGACTCTCTCTTTTCTAGCACTTTAGATACAGTTGCTCCTTTACGCTTAAGGAAGATCAAAGAAAACAGTCTGACTCCGTGGTATAATGAGCACAATCGCACCCTAAAGAGAGCAGCCCGGAAAATGGAGCGCAGCTGGAGGAAAACAAACTAGAGGTATTTCGTATAGCTTGGCGGGAAAGTACCCTATCCTACAGAAAAGCATTAACCCCCTGGGGTCGGCCGTCTCGTCGGCGAGACAGGCTCATTTTTTTTCTTATCAGTGTGAAAGACACTAAAAATACTCAGTCGATTTTGGTCATACAGATAAGTGTTATAGATCAATTGAAACTTTGAAGTATCTATTTTTTTTCGGGTACACTCACAATTAAAACAAAATGTTGTGGTTTTGGAAAATAAAGAAAACAAACAGGGTGCGCTCTCTGTCTTCGCCGTCTCCGCGAGCTGCTTTTAGAAACGTGTCACTAAAATGAACTGTAACTCGGCGAAATCTCAACACGGAGACATGGGAGTTATATCTATAGAAAGCTTGAAGTGTCTACTTTTAAATGAAGTAAGTTTTATCGAAAACAAATATTCTGTGATAAAGCAATCCGTATGAAACCAACACGATGTTCAGTCTTTCCCGTCTAACTCATTATCTTTAATGCAATCCCGCCCCCTCGCGGCTCGCGCCGTTCATATGTAAATATCCACGTGAGACACGTGCGCATGGAAACGTCCAACATAAACAAAGCGTGAGGAGATCGTTCATCGCGGCTACTGTCCGTTTCTGCAAGAAGACACGCTGAGTAAAGGCTGGATTTCCCTCAAAAGAAGAACAAGATTTCATCGAGTAGAGGAGATCAATATGATGAGTAAGTAATGTTTCTTTTTTGCATTAGTTAACGTGTTATTGTGACATAAACAAGAACACATTTACTAGATAGGTTGTTCCCAAACTACAACATGATGAATGCTAGGCATCTAAGAATGTTTAGACCATGTTTATTATTAATAATCTGTTCACAAATAGATTTTAATAACATGCTAAACAATAATAATTAGTTTCTCAGATGTAAAATATCCTTTTTTATAGTACAAAGCATGTGTGAGTCTATGGCTACAGAATCATATCATAGGCTACTATAAAATCATACATACTAGGCTATATGACAACAAAATCATTGTTGGGTTTTTCCCAAACTATAATTCCTGACTACAATGTTTGAAATCGAGTAAAACATTTTGAATATGAAAGGCAATTCATTGTATTTAAATTGATTACGGCGCGATGATGTTTTCATGCTCTATATAAAACAATAAAAGTAATATGAGTGTACACTGTAACATGATCAATGCTACGAGTCTAAGTATGTTTAGAACATGTTTATTATTAATAGCCTACTCTGTTCAGAAATAGATTTTAATAACATGCTAAACAATAATAATTAGTTTCTCAGATATAAAATGTCTTTTTTTTTAATGATAATACAAAGCATGCGTGAGTCTATGGCTACAAAACCTACAGATGCTCCTGATATTAACATGCTCACAAATGTTTTTTTTTTTTTTGTTGTTGTTGTTTTTTGGTTGTTTGTATTTTAGTGAATCAGGTACCTGAACCACAGATGAATCCTGATGACTTTCTTCAAACTGTTTTCCTCTGAGAGCGCTGTACCAACATCAGATGTTCAACTACACTGATATTCTATGGTAAAACAACCTCCTTGACTACTGATTATATTTTTTTCTTCTTGAATCCATGGAAAGAAGCAGAAACACTTAAATAACACACGTAAATATCAGGTATGATTTACTTGTTTCACTTGTTGGACAGAATCTGTTGCAGGAATGACTCAAAGTCTGTTCACATCTCTGTGGTCAGTGTGCACAATGTGTCTTTGACCTTCATTATGTATGTTTTTGATTATACTGTGTTGTAAATAAAATGCAAATAATTTAAACAACCCATTTTTTTCAGTCTCCTCACATTCTGTCTTACCTGCCTCAAAGTCACAGTCACACTGATGGGCTATTAGGGGAGGGCCCTTTGTCTCTCAGGGGAGAATCACTTAATATTCAGGGCCATTGCCACTCCCTCGCATATTGGCTTTCAATCACAAAACATGTCTTTAAAAATTTAAATCAATATATTGTTTTCTGTGAATGAGTAAGCAGAATGATTTTCACATAATTTTGAAGTATTCTAGCCTACAAGACTAATTACTCAAAAGTCTTATTCAGAACTATTTAGTGTGGGTTTTATGGCCTTATTTCAACTACATTTTTTCCCCCAAAACTTACTAACCACGCATCATATTTTTTTTCTAAAAAATGCAAACATGTACATCCATCAGGGTCACATATTATTGTAGCACAGTTTGTGCTGAATACAAACAAATTACATGTTGGTCAATAGTATGTTTTAAGTAGCTGAAATAAGCACAAATATCAGGGCATGTCAAAACATCTCAAGGGCCCCAAAATCACCTCTTTTGGTGATTTTGGCACTTTTACGCCATGCAATACGGAAATACCCTGTATTGATATGCCACCCCCTCGAATGCGAATCTCAAGAATCGTCTGTGATGGGGGGCTACCTGGATGTGAAAGTATGCGTCTTTCAGATCCAGTGACATGAACCAGTCCCCTGAGCATATTTGCGAGAGGATCTGCTTCAATGTGATCATCCTGAATGACCTTTTTACCAGGGCGTGATTCAGGAGTCTGAGATCTAGAATAGGTCGCAGGCCGTCGTTTTTTTTGGGGACGAGGAAGTAGCGGCTGTAGAAGCCTGACTCGCTCTGGGCTGGAGGAACGACTTCTATGGCTCCCTTTACCAGCAGATTCATCACCTCTGCGCGCAGGACTTGAGTGTCCTCGCTGCGCACTGTGGTGGCGACCACACCGCGGAAGCGTGGTGGTCTTCGAGCGAATTGGAGTGAATAACCTCGTCTTATCGTAGCCATTACCCATTCTGACACACCGGGGATGGCCTGCCAGGCCTCGGCACATGTGGCAAGAGGCTGAATAGGCTCTAAAGACTGGCTGCATAAGGGCAGGACGCTTATGGTAGGCAGAAGAGGATATTTGCTCTCTTTTTGAAAATGTATGCGTTTTATTTTGTCCGCCATCACAGCGGTTGGACGCATGAGTGGGCCCATGGGGAACCAATAACACACTTCGCTGAGCGGGGTGACAAGAGGCACATTAGAGGCTGCGTGCGAGGTGGTCCGGCGGTAGCGAGACTCGGGCCCCTCCTCTTCCTGCCTGGCTGATCAGGAGGACTTCTGAGGCGCCAGAACCAAGGCGATCTTGGGCCGGGGTCCTTGGCGCTTCGGAAAGGGGTAGCATCTTGCCGAACGGGAACGCCCTCTATCCTGCCGATCCTTAGGAGGTCGGGGCTCGGGAGTTGCCAGCGTTGGCTTGAGTCGGCGCAGGTTTGGGGCGACTAGAAGCAGCTGAAGAGCTTGCGCGTTTCGGGAGGAAGTGTCGCATAGCTTGAGACGACTTCTGAGCCTCCGTAAAACGCTCCGCAAAGACCTCCACAGCTGGCCTGAACAGGCTGTTCGACGAGACTGGAGCGTCGAGGAAGGGAACTTTATCTTTCATCTCTGTCAACGTGAGCCAAAGGTGGCGTTCCAACACTACCAGGCTGGACAGCGGTGGCTTTGGTGGCGTGCAGGGCCAGGTCCGTCGCGCTCCTCAGGTCCCTGAGTGAAGCTGCTTCGAGACCGGTCTCCTCACTGGCGAGCATCTTGGCCTGGAAGACGAGTAGGGGGTGCGCCACGATTTAGTGAGCTCGTCGTGGACTTCGGGGAAGAAAGGGGACGAGCGCTGGTGGGGGGCTTGCTGGCGCCCCCGGGAGAAACCACTCGTCCAGCCTGCTGGGAGATGGCTCCTCAGGCGGAGACCACTCGATCCCGAGCTCACTGACAGCCTTAGTCTGGGTCTGGCGCTGCGTGAAGAGGACGGTGGCAAGAGGGTCAGACACCGAGCCCGATAACTCCTCCGCGTCTGAAGCCGCCAGAGAAAGGCTGTCATCCATCTCATCGTCACACCCACCGAACAAGATCATGTCGCTCGCAGCCGCGGAGGGACACTGATCAGGTTGAGTGAAAAGGACCGGCGTTAGCGTGGGATTTCCCCAAGCATGACACACACTCAGCGTGACCGTCATCAGCGTGCAGGGGAGTCCTTACAATGACAGCGTGGCATTTGAAACAACGCTATCAAAATTTGCTCTTTTGTGAGGCTCTTTTAGATAGTCGCTGGATGGCGACAGGGGATAGACCGAGATCTGCGAGCTGAGTGCTGCAAAAGGTCCAATCCGGCTGCTGAGGTGTTTCAACGGCGAATCTCGGCGTCAGCGAAGAGTCAGCGAGGAAGAAGCTTCGTCGCTGAAGAGAAGAAATCTGAGATGCGGCGGCGAAGCGGTCGCTTATATAGCCACAGTCTCCGTCCGTTTTGGCGGGCTATGGCGGGCTGCTCAGCCATTGGTTGGTTTTTATAGCACTGCACGAACCAATGGACGTGCAGTTTCACTGCGTGATTGAAAAGGCTTCAGTTGAAGAGGAAAAAACAGTTTTTCCCATACAAGCGTCTTACGACGCAGTACGAGTGAGAATATCGACAGGGAACAAAGTTTACTTCACATTTATTCTTTTTAGACCACCAAAAAAAATAAATAAAAATACACAAGTCCACAAATATGTCACACTAGCTCACATTAAGAAGAAAATAATTTCTTTTTTCCTTTTTTTTTTTTTTTGTTTTGAGTATGGGTGTCAAATGATCAATTAATTTTATGATATTCTGATTATGACAATAACATTATGGCAATTACTTAATTTCATAATCTATCTTTGTAAAAAAAAAATGTTTGCATAGACACATATTCACACACAACAAATACAAAAATACTAAATTTCTTACATAAAAATGTTTCAAGTATTGATTATATGCTAAATTAATTCAATTACATTTTTTTAGTATGTTACTAAAATAACAATGAATACAAATATAGTTTATTTGTCTAGTAAATCAATCTATTTATCAAATAATCAGTCTGAAATTCTCAAATGATGATAATAGCATATTTGCATTAACAACTACTAAAACAATGCTGGTATGAAGTATTCATAATTTAACATCCCATTAACATTAGAGACAAAGGTCATAAACAAGCCCATCTCCAATGTTACTCTTCCCAGCAGTTATTGTCTGGTCATCTTGTGAACAGTCTGACCTCTCGCTTGCTTCATGCTCAGTCTGCTGCCCTCCTCTACTGAAGACAGATGTGGTAATAAGGTTCAGTCTGGGGTTTCTCTGGACCCCCTGAGATCAGGGCACCAGGTTGTTGGATTAAACATGGATTAGTGTTGACACCCTCGGGAGGGATGATGCCCTGGAGGGTCTGCTGGCTGCACTCGACCCAGAAAACAGCTCTACCGCAATCAGGTATTTGAGACTCAGGTGATTTAGAAATGTTGATGCTTGATCACATTGAGAAAGGGGAGTAAAGGAGCCTCAAATGGGGAAAAAAATAGTTCAGTACATGGCATACTTGCTTCTGCAGGCACAGTACTGCAGAAGGCACTGAAGTGTAGGCAAGCTTATGTCCACAAAATAAGTCTACCTGCTCTCTTTCTGTGCATGAATGGGTTGGAATCCATTGACATACCTGTGAACCAAGTCACTAGTTCTGCAGTCTGCCCTTGACCCTAAACAATTAGCATTACAACTTCAAGGCTGCCCACTGGCTAACTGATCGACAGGGCCGCTGCTGGCCAATTGGGTCCCTTAAGCAGGATTGTATTGTTGTGCCCCCTCCCTTAAATAAGTAAAAAAAAAAGTTAAAAGAAAAGTTAAAAAAAAAGAAGTCAAAAAAAAACACCTACTATAGGTGTCAAAATAGAACTTTAATAAAATATAAAAGTAAATAAATAAATAAATTGTAATTAAATTGTATTATTTACAAATTACAATTGTAGCTCTAGACAGTTACCTATGGCTATTATTATTTTTTAATACAGTTGTCTGATTGATTTTATGGTCTCAAGCATTCAGAAATCACGCAAAAGAAAATTAAGCAGTTTTACTACGAAAACCATGGTTAATTTCTGTAAGGGTTGTGATGTCCACATGTTTTTTGTTGAAGAAATTATAGAGGCTGTGTCATCTATAGCAAAAAGTAAAAATTAAAGATTAAGTGGATATTTGAATTAAATGTTTGGTCAATAGCCTATTAAACAAGGATATGTTCGTCCTGTATAACAGCAGCAATTACCAGGCCTTTGGCTCCCTTTGCAGGCATTTGTAATAACATGTAATGTTGAAAAAAAAACAAAAAAAAAAAAACAATAGACACCATCACAAAATTTGTAATGGTTTTACTGGTTATAATGGGACTTGTATTGGTTTTAATGGAAACATAATGGACCCTGTTGGTCTCTACTGCTAATTGGTCACCTTCTATTGGTGGCTTGTTAAAACCAATAAATCCTAATGGAATATGTCCCAAAACACACTACAGAAAAAAGGTTAAAAGTTTATGGTTTGTAATTTTTGTAATGGTATTTGTGATTTATTTGTGATGGTATTACAATTTTCTGTGATGGTTCTATTGTTTTTTTTTTTCAGCAGGGTTGCCTCATTGTTTTTATATAATGCATTTTAAGTCATTTTAAAGGCTGTTGTTGGCTTAGGTGTTTTTATAACCACAAAAAATATTATCTTAATACTTCTTTGTATATAATTATTTGAAGTAACAAAACCATGGTTAATTTGTGGTTACCATGGCTACAAGAACCATGATTTTTGTTGTTGTTGTTTGTTATATTTGTGTTAAAACCATGGCTAACTTTCGTAAGTGAACATGGAAACTCGGAGAGAATAGGCCTATTAGATGCGTTGGTGGTGGTGAAATTATTACCGACATTAAAACACGTTATTAAGGTCAACACCCAAAAAAGTTTCACAGGATTATGAATAGCCTACCTGAAAGTGACGCACGGGCTTCGTTTTCATCTTTTTATTTATTTTTTTCTCGCCGCTTAATTGTGGATGTCATTTCACGGACATAGTTGTCCATCAATTATGATCATTTGCATTCAGCCGCAGACGTGAGGTGCGAGCGGTTGTGGGTGGGGATGAGGGAATGCCGCCTCACACACATATATAAATAAATAAATAAATATAAATATATAAATATATATATGTACTGCTGATCGAAGTGGTGAAAGGGACAGTAAATGTAGCAGTTTATCATACTTGACCTGAACACAACATTTCTCTCCTAATGGGACAGGGCCAGTGTGCCAGGGTCAAGCAATTATGAGGCCACTGGAGGGCCATGACCTGAGCATACACACACACACAAACATTTATAAGCATTTTATGATGTCCTAAAAGATTTTAGGAAGGAATATTTCCCAACCCAAACTGAAAATTATTATTTGCATTTCTACATATTCCAATTAGATGTTACAAGACCAATAGCAACAAATGCAAATGAGATTTGAGAGCTGCAGCACAACTGGCACAAAACAAAACATCATCCTGCAGTGAAGCAACAACAACAAAGAAAAAAATAAAAAGTAAAAGTGGTGGGTAAACAAAGATCTTTTTGAAAACAAAAAACAAACAAGTAATATAAGAGTAAATCTACAAAGGCATCATCAAACAATAAAATAAAAACATATAAATAAAAAAAAGTTATGTTTTAAGAGAAGATTTAAATGCAGATAAAGTAGGGGATGATCTAATACAGAAGGGTAAAGTATTCCAAAGCCTTGGAGCCTGTATTAAAAAAGCCCTGTCACTTCTGGTTTTCAATCGTGATTTTGGAAAAGTTAGTGTAGCAGCTAGGAAGAGCATCTAAGTAATCTCTGAGAAGAACTGAAGAAATAAATTATCCGAAATGTATGTAGGAGCAAGCCCATGCAGTGCTTTAAATACAAATACTAAAATTTGTAAAAAAAAAAAAAAAAAACAACAAAAAAAAAACTATGTATAGAATGAACTACATTAGTCATGTTGTTATTGTCAAGTGAGCTACAGCATCAGTTGCGCAGCTTCACCACCATTCACAAAATCCCCTCCCACTGCCTCATGGGATAGCAAAGTGTCCATCAGATGCATACTTTGAAATATCATCAGAATTGGTAGGTAATCTGGTAATTTTTGCCTACTGGTTTATGTTTGCCTACTGTTTTATGAATACTATAAATTCAGACATACTACTCTTTTCATCTACTGTTTTTGACCTACAACATAGGGAATAGGGGTGTAAGGGTTCAAATTACTCACGATTCAGTTTGTATCAAGGTTTTAGAGTCACCGTTTCTGTACGGTTCGGTATGTGCTATGTTTAGGGAAAAACTATACTGTCAAATAAAAATAAAATATAAAAAAATGAAGAAAAAATAATCTAACTACAAGCAGCAGCACAAATAAATACAATAGCGATAATAAAATACAATAATAAATAAAAATAAAATAAACAGTGCTTTTCAGGTTTTTTAGATAGGTCTAACATTAGTTTTTAGGTACATAAATTGAGTAGAAATTAATAGAAAAGTAATCAAATGTAAAATAACATTGCATATTTGACTGTATAGGGTAGAGTGGGGAATATCGCACCCCTACTGTTTTTCCCAAAATAACCACAAGATAAAGTCAAGATAAATTTTTATTGTAACTATGAACTACGTTGACAAGAGTGATGAAGAAGTTTTCACCATGAAGCTTACACTGGTGATGTACCGGTGAGAAAACTGATTTATCAGTAAATTATCTAATTTTCGGCAGTAAGAAAAAAAGCATTTTAAAGCTGCTTGTTTTGTAGAACATCACAGTTATACTTTATATGATATGAGAACAATAGGGTCTATAGATAGGGAGTACGTGTTAATTAATAAAAATATAATGATAATTTCAGAATGACATAATTTGTTTCTCAAACATAGTGTGTGGGGTAAAACACCCCAGCCAGGTGGGGTAAAACCCTCTCAGGGGGCAACGGGCAATTACTGTAGTTATTCTGTTCTGAACATCAAATACTTTGTTTTTCCATCAAATGTATTCTAACTAGTTGGTTGAATAAAAATATTTGGACTTTATATTTAAAAATTACCTCAAGTTAGCATCAGGTAGCTAGTTAGCTAGCCAGTTATCATCAGCTAATTTTTTTTTTCAAATAGACTATTAGAATTTTGTAATTCATAATTATTGATTATATTCTTTTTTAATTTTAAGCTAAAGCTGCCTGTACTCTGATTTTGCTGTAAATGTTTAAAGCAAATTGCTTTGTCAGACTGGGGGGCATTTTGCCCCATAGGTGGGGTAAAACGCCCCCTTGGCACAAATTAAATTTTTGTTAAAAATCTAATAACATGAAAACTCTGGACATTTTTCATACTTGGTTTATAATTTATGTCACTGTCACTAAAACTATGATAACTTTTCTGAACACATTTAACTTTTGTTTCACTGAAAAAAAAAAAAAAAATTACACAATCTTTAAGTGGGGCGTTTTCCTCCACTCTACCCTATATTAAAGATTAATCCTTATTAAAGTTACAAAAGCTCTTCAATCAAGAGCAGTGAGTAATTTCCTGGTCTTTTGGTGTTTGATTAACATTAAAAAGTGCTGTCACTTTAAGACAATGCACGGATCCAGTGCATTGATACTGTACATTCAACTGACTATGTCTGCTAGGATACTTACCAAGACGGGCATGTTGACATAATTTTTGTGTGAATTTGTCCATTCAAACAAGACTTGAAAGAGAGCTCAATATTTGTGCGTGTTCTGAGAAGTGGGTTTGCGTGCTTCGGATGAGCGAACAGATCTTACTGTGCACGTGAGTTCTCATTCGTGTCTTCTGGATCTTAAATGTTTAAACTGGCAAGGCTTAAATGAGTTTAGTTTAAACATTAGCAACATGTGCTGTATACGTCTAAACTGCGCATGTGCGTTATCAACACCCGGACAGGGACATGCACAGACATTTTGAGGGGCAGGGGCTCAAGTGGAAAAAAGGGAACTTCTCATATTTATTTTAATTTTTTTCTAAACAAAACGTTAAATATATGCGATAGGTGTACGATATTGACAAAAAAATATATCTCGATATTATATCAATAATATATATCTCAATATTTTCTGGGATTTTATTGATAACGATAATTAGAGGATATTTTGCTGAGTGTGTTATTGTGCTGATATCTTAAGGACTACCGTAGACAGCTGACTCCTAAAGTTTTTGATATTCTTCATATTCTGTGTGGTGATCAGTTCACAGCAGTGATAGAAATTAATAATTTCCAATAAGTTTAAATTGATTTTTACCTTTTATGGGCATTTTTACCTTTATAAAGCCATTTTTTTCTAATGATGTGCATCATCTTTTCAGTCAAATTCTTAAACTGAATCAGTCAGTTAGAATAATAAGTCATTTGGGCTGTTACCAAGCAAATGAAATCAGTATTGACTAAATTACTCTTTGCAATGCAGAGAAAACACAGAAGCTGCATTAGAAGTGGCATTTAGATGTTTACACACTGTTTAATGCAGGACATGAACGTATTTAACCTGCAGTTACAAATGCATTAATACTGTTTTGATATTTTAAACATAAAACGCTGAATACTGATATTTGAAATTATTTAAACAAAAAAAAAAAAAAAAAATGAAAAGATACTTAAAACGTGAAGTTAAAACTGTCAGTAGGTGGCAGCAAAGTCACTGTTAATAAGTGAATCATTGCGACTGAACCGAATCATTTAAACGGTTGATTCATTCAGGAACAAATCAGTGTCATGTTGCTCAGAGACGAAAATTGGAATTATATTTGTTGGCGAAATAGAACAAAAATAGTCAATATTGTGTCTAAAATGTAAGTGTCTTAATATTAAATTATTGTTTATTGAACTTCTGTATAAAATCAATATCACATTTGTAATCATGCTGCTTTTTGGTGGAAAAAACATCAGTCTTCGCGTGATAACTATATGAAATGATATAAATATATACATTTCTGCCCCCATATCTTGAATTTTACTAAAATACTAAATGCATTTTAATAAAGTGAATCATGCAGTGAAAGAACGCACGCTGGTCTAACCTACTAGACTTCCTATTGCCTAAGCTAAACTTTAGCTAACTTACATGGTAGCTCTCATGAGTCATGGATGTGAGCAAGACAAATTAACTATATTTGCCTTTTGTCTTTTGGATAATTAGCTGTAAATTCGAGGTACAGGTAGCTTCGTCTGTTGTTCATCACCACTCACCTCCACACCAAGACAAACACAACTGGAGAGGGAGGGAGGCTCTCTGTCTGCCTGTGATGCGCATGTGCAGAACAATGTGTGCTACACTGCTGTGCTGCGGAGACGTGGAGGGGAGAAAGTCTCAACATTTCCCGACCCGACCTGATATTTTGATTTTTTTATTAGTTTGACGGAGAAAGCCTTGCGCAAACAGACACACACGCACACATATCTACATATATTCATTTATTAAAAAACAAACAAAAAAAAACTCCCCAGAAAAAAGGGCACTTTCTCTTGAGGAAGAAAAAGGGCAGGTGCTCAAGCCCCCTTTTATGTCTATGTGTGCACGTGCCTGCACCCGGGTGATGATGGCATAAATATCTGGCCATATTCGAGCATACGGCACTCATATTGAACAAAGAGTGACTGGTTTGTCCACGTTTTTTTTTTTTTTCTCCATTGCTGTTGTTTTAATGTTTTGGGAAGCCAGAATGCGTATCCATTGACAGAAACACACATTAGCAAAATGCTGTCTGTTTTACGTGTTGTTATTTTTAGATGCATTGTCAGATTTAATTTGAACCGCAGTGCAAGTGCATGCGGAACTGTGGGTGGAGAATAGTACGGTTCGATTTTCTTTTTTTTCTTTTTTTTATCGAGAACTGTTTCACCCCTAGTATGGAAGTAATTGGATGAAAGGATACAGATCTGGGACGACATGAGTGTGTAATATTTGAACTTAAATTAACTTGATTTTTTTTTTTTAATTTACATTAAATTCACATTTTTTGACTCTTGAAATGTGGGCTCTTTTACAGAACCACTGAAGACCTGTATTTTTACGAATGCACTGAAGATCTAAAGCTTGGAAATAGCTCAGCTACTTGCAAATTAAAATCCAGTTGTCTGTGAGCAGAATTTCAGTGGACACATTTCTCTCTTCCTCCAGACAGCAAGTACGCCACCAGGTTCTGTATCTGAGTGCATGTGCAGCAATCCAGAGACATCTCACCAGTAACAAATAGAGGGCATCCCTGACTCTGCAAATGGACAGGACAGGGAAGAGGACTGATCTCTTTTTACAGATCAGTAGTGCTTGAAAGTGCTTGCGTGGATTTGCCCCAGGTCATTCTCCTCCGGGAATTCTGGGAAACAGAGTACTCCATAATACTGGAACTAAAGATCTGGCCTCAGCAAGAATAGAGTCATGGAAGAGATGAGAGCTTTGATAACATTTATAAAGCTTTAGTTCACCCTCTTTCTTTTTCTATGTCTCAAAGTCTTTCTCTCTCCCTTTGATTCAATTTACTCTGTCAGCTAACAGGTGTCTCTAGGGAACTGCCCTACCAACACTGACACAATACTAAGAGTACCTGAGCATTTTAGCTCCAGTCTGTTGTGATTGGTCTACTGGGTGTAGCGCATGTCAATAACGGAACGCCCATCACCACTTACTGTGTGTTCACACCGAACGCGTCGAGAGCGTCAAAGTGGCCCGAAGTCATTCGTTTTCAATGTGAGCCGGCGACGAGCAGCGGCGAGAGCGGCGCGGCGCGGCGCGACTTGGCCGGCGAGAGCGTCGAGGAGAGTTGAAATCAGGTCAACTTTATGGTAATGAGCTATGACGCGGTTGGGCGGCAACCAATCGGAATGTAGAAGTCCACCGTTTGAGAGGAGTCCAGAGAACGCAGTCCTGTAATCTTTGGTTCCGACCACATTAGTTCCCAAGCAAAATGGAGCAGAGGCTGATTATTCCTGTGGCGGGTTTCCCAGTAATCTACGACTTGTCCCTGTTTGTGTACAGGGACATAAAAAAAAAAAAATTAAATAAATAAATAAATTTTAAAAAATGCGTGTTCCTGGTGAGTTGCTGATGTGCATTAACGTTATATATTTTCTGAAAATAAGTGGGAATTTCATGCTAATTTCAGCGCCAGAGCATGCAAAACAGTGTTACTGCAGCAGAATATTTCTGACATATCGACACATATTGGATTAAACGAAAACAGGTGTTGTAGAGAGCTGAGACTATTTATTTTATTTAATTATTTATTTATTTTTTACATCTGATGGAGACCAGAGGTGTATGTCACATATTTTAAAAGAAAGCAGTCACTTCTGCCTATTTTTTTTTCTACAAGGAAAAACAAAAGTGTTCTATAACTGGTCTAATGATATAATAGTATAATAGTCCCAGTTCACTTTTAAACCTTTAAATCAATTTTCTTCATTATACTTACATTAAGTAATGTTTATACCTGATTATACTTCAGAAACATTTTCAATGCAGGACTTTTAGTTGCATCAGAGTTTTTTTACAGTGTGGTATTAGTGCTTTATACATTATTAAGTAAAGGATCTTAATACTTCGTCCACACAAATTAATGTTAATGTTAATTAAAGATCAAGGCTAGTAAATGTCTCCTATAATGTTGAAATTAGACTAGCACTTAACCATGAATACAAAAGCTACACCACACAAATGGCTTTTAATTGGTTTATTTCGTTAGCAAACTTGTAACTACAATAAAGTTATTTCCATCGATCAGTTTTTTACTATCACATTTAAAATATTTCATGAAGTTAACTTATACCCTTGTGGTCAGTCTGCACAAGATCAACATGCTTATTTGCTTTGCGGCTCCTTTAATTACGAGATAAGCATTCGATCTACGACAGAGCGTCCGCCAATCTTTCTACAGCGTTGTTGGCAGCGCGTCCAGAGCGACTTCTGACGCTCTCGACGCCGGCGGTGTGAACGCACGGTTAGCCCACAACTCGCTGGTAAACACCCAAGCTGCCATGGTATATGCCTTAGCCCAATGCAGAAACGCATTGATAAAGCACTGCGGTTTGTACACCAACGTATTGCTCTATTCTTTATCAGAACTCCAAATAATAACAACGACAAACATTCACTATTCATCGACACATTTCTAGACAATTGCGAGCGAGCAGATATTGCTGTTAGCCGGTTAGACGGAGACCTACAAGCTGCGCGGAGCGAACACAACACACACAACTAAATTACGTATTTTGCATGCTACAGTACAGAGTGCATGACAGCAACAGTTTTTAAAAGAATTACTCCACTTTCAGAATAAAAATTTCCTGATAATTTACTCACCCCCATGTTATCCAAGATGCTCATGTCTCCCTTTCTTCAGTCGCAAAGAATTTATCAGTCACAACTTATCTAGCGTAACCATCTGTAATTTTCTTTAAAAAAAAGAAAAGTTTATACACTTTTTTTTTTAACCACAAATGCTAGTCTTGTCTAGCTCTGCGAGGCGCATGCGTACTTTGTCTGTGTACAACGGTTCAAGACAGGGTATGTCTAAAAACTCCCAACACTCCAACTTCAAAATCGTACTACATCGTTGTTTTACCTTTTTTGTTTGCTTTTTGTAAAGTGTGTTTGACCTTCCTTGCACATTCACTTTGTAAACACTGAGTCGGTGCTTCTGCAGCGATATAGGATGATTTTGAAGTTGGAGGAGAAAATGAGTTGGGAGTTTTTAGACATACCCTAACGGATTTACTCTCACAGTGCAGAGCACAGCGTCTTCTCCACAGGACTCCGCTACGGTGTTTGAGGGAGGGAAGGTTCAAGTTTTCCCGGGTCTGCGCGCGCAACAAGTGGGCGGGCATAAATATGCTAATGTTTCATGTTTACGTCACCTTGAAACAGCTAAAGATTCGTTTAAATAACGACTCGTTTTCATGACTCGGAGTCGACTCTTTCTTTTGAAAGACAATAACTTTATACACGGTGCACTTTTAGATTTAAAACGTTGCAGAATGTTTTCATTCACTTAGAGCTGTGTTACACACTGCATGAAAGGTAATTTTCAAAAATCCATAATAGGGGCACTTTAATCAAAAACATACAGCATACAGTATACCATGTGTCATCCGATTCTCGAATAAATGAGATTTATAAGCAGTTTTTTTTTTTTTTTTTTTTTTTTTTAAATGAAGCAAAAACAATCAGTTTCTGTGAGGATATGTGCATTCCTACCAGGTCTCATTTAACCTACAACAATGACAAACCATGGTTCACTGCAAAACTCAGACAGCTCCTTCAGGCCAAAGAAGATGCTCACAGGAACGGGGACAGATTCTTGTATAAACAGGGCCAAATACACACTGGAAAAGGAGGTCAGAGTGGCAAAGAGGAAATATTCTGGAAAGCTAAGGAACCAAGTCTCTTCCAGTGATCCTGCTTCAGTGTGGAAAGGTCTAAAAGACATCACCAATTACAAGACACCATACCCCAGCACTGTGGAGAATAAACAACTAGCAGACAAAGGAGTTTTATTGCAGGTCCAGCACACTCCCTCTTTGAACTGTTGCCGTCTGGTCGACGCTACAGAGCTCTGAGCACCAGAACGGCCAGGCACAGGAACAGTTTCTTCCCTCAAGCAATCCATCTCATGAACACTTCCACACAATAAACGTGGAACACACAACACTATTATACATTATTTATTTAACACATACTTATTTACATTTCAAATTTGCACATATCATACCTGTACATACATAACTGTCTAGATTATATATTGTGTTTTTGCTATTTTGTACATTGTCTATTTTGTATATTTGTATATTATTCTTTTTTTTTTATCTGTGTCCTGTCCTGTCGCTGTCATTCTGTTGCACTGTGGAGTTTCTGTCACTATAACAAATTCCTCGTATGTGTAAACATACCTGGCAATAAAGCTCATTCTCATTCTCATTCTCATTCTCATTCTCTCTCTCTCAACATACAGAGAGATGAGTGTAGTCTGATTCCTAAACAAATGACTAAACATATGCTTCACTTCTTTTGAGTGGATCAAAAAAACAAACAAACAAAAAAAAAACATTAATAAGTATTATATTCCTTTCTTCCGGAGAACACAAAAAAACTGACTTTCCCAGTATTTGCAAAAACAGGTTTTTGAGACCTGCAGAAAAAAAAAATTTGGAATGACATTAGGACAAGAAAATTATTTTTGGCTGAACTACCTCTTTAAAGTATGTCCGTCAATAAAACTAACTCAACACACAAAAGACAACCTACAGATCAAGCATTTTTTTCATCACACTGTTGTAATCCTCACAACCCAAACCAGCCTCCTCAAAGCTACAAATAACTCGCTCATTTCAACCTTAAGGTCACATTTTTACTTTAGTGTTGCAAGCCAAAGCTCACATAGCTGGAATAACCTGATGGAAAAACCACATGAACCACACCCACATGGGCCCCTCCCATAATGCATCTGGGTTTATTGACTGGCTAAAAAGCAGTCTCTCCATCACTAGTCTCAGCCTCAGCCTCTCACGCCCACGGAACGTTGGCTAAACCAGTGGTTCCCAACCACATTCCTGGAGGCCCCCCAACACTGCACAATTTGCATCTCTCCTTTGTCTAACACACCCATTTCAGGTCTTGGAGTCTCTATTAATGAGCTGATGATCTGAATCAGCTGTGTTTGTTTAAGATGACATGGAAAACATGCAGTGTTGGGGGGCCTCCAGGAACGTGGTTGGGAACCACTGGGCTAAATGTCTGATGCATATGGCACACTTAGCTGGAAACACTTCAGGAGTTTCAAAGTCGTCATCGGATTGGTTGAATTATACAGGATTTCCGGGAGATGTGTGTGTCGCGTTCTTTAATGTTCCACCTGGAAACAAAAATGCCGTGGTACCAAACCCCCTCACGAAAGAAGAAAGTTGTCGTGTTTACAACTGTGACGACGAGCGCTTACCAGGATCAACTAAATGCTGGAGTTTCAAAAGTATGTGAAAAATTTAAATTTTTACACACTGGTCTGTTATTGTGGTGACATTTCCACGCCCTGAAACATGACGCGCCACAAAACGAAACGTGACTGGTTGATTTACCTGTCAGTCATATGGCCTATTGGGCGGGCCTTGGCCATTCAAAGTGGACAAAGTTCCCAGACCTTCAGCCGTCAGTCTGAAGGTCTGGCTACGCGAGACTACTCCATCACTAGCGAGGTCTAAGTGAATGACGTTCTCTTTTGAAACAGAGAGCCGGTCTTGATTAAAGACATTGCAAAATAGCAATTTTGCTCTTGAGTGCATCACTTCAAGGATGCAGAAAGAGTGGATATTATCTTACAAACAGTGTAAGAGTGTTGTGCATTATTGTCTTTTCTCCCTCCACTTGATTGGAAGAACTGAACAAAAACATGGACTATTAATGTATGCCAAATCTAGCCAATGCATTAGTTGAGAGTTAAAGAGAATGCCTGGTTCACACAAACCAGGAGAATATTTAGCCCTCTGGCTCAGTCAGTGCTCATTATATAAACACTTTCTCAAGTCTTAAGAATGACAGGAATCCCAATCCAAACACAGCATTTCACAGGGCTTAGAGCAGGCTGCAGAGTCAACGTAATCAGCTGCTAGACTTTCGCATAAGCCTATGACATTTCATTTGCTTTTGTTGCTCTGGCTGAAGACTTATTACCTCATTAGATGGGATACCTCACAGCAGAAGTGAATCTCAAGGCTGTAAAAGGTCATAGCGATGTTTAACTCTGCCATTTAAACATCACTCCCCCATTTATCTGCCTCTTATCTATGGAAATGTGAAGGTGAGTATGTTGGGTGGGATGTGAGAAACAAATGCGTGATGAAAGTGAGAAGTTTGACTTGTACTAAAAGTTTCGTATCAGGATGCTTGTAGGGGCTCATTGGTCTAAGGCAGAGGTGTCAAACTCCGCACCTGTTAGGCAGAATTTAGATCTAACACACTTACCTGGAAGTTTTAGTGAACCCAAAGACTTTGATTTGCTGGTTCAGGTGTCCAATTAGGGTTGGAGCTAAACTCTGCAGGACATTGTTCTTTCAGGAACAGGTTTGGACACTGCTGGTGTAAGGGTAAGCTTCTCACTTTGGGTGCCAGACATTCTTATTTAAATTTCCAGATGAGCCCTAGTTTCAGCCCAAGGAGTAAAGATATGAGCGAGTAACTGATACCCTTTTTCCACTGCAATAGTGTTAGAGTTGTTGCTTAGCTGCGGGATCTGCTGAATTCTCTTAGAATGCTCTGGCCTGCCTTTGCAACATTGTAAGAGGTGAAAGATGATCCAGCAGACTATGGTACTACATAACCTGCCCAAAAATGAACACAGTGGCCTTTGTTTTGGGAGTCGTACAAGTTGTGACATTATTTTAACCTCTAAAAGAATTTGTTTCTGTGGGCCCCCTGGCCTTTGACATTAGTGGTCAGAGGTTCGAAGCCAGCAGGTTTTTGAGGACATGGACAAGGAATATAAAATGTTTTTCAGGTTGAACATCACAAGAAATGATCCTTGACTTCTTACCATCGTGCCCTTGAGCAAGGCATTTAAACTGGTGGTTTCAGAAGGAATGTCCCTGTAATGTTCCTTTTCCTAACATTGTAAAATCACAATTTTCACTACAATCAGTTGTGAAGCTAAAAAAACAAACAAAACAAAAAAAAACATAAAAAAATTAGCTTTAAGGAGAAAAAATACCTCACTGTTGCTTCCATTATTTGTGATTTTTGTAAAATTGACTAATGTTTGTCAATTGGCTCGTAAATGAGAGCTTTGAGATTCTTTGAGAGTCACTGTTATAAGCATTGATGGTAGGGATGCACGATATTATCGGACTGATATTGGAATCGGCCGATAATGGATTTTATGGAAGGATTTTCCGGACTATTTTCAAATAGAATTGCAAATTGTATTTTCAATTGCGTTTTCCATATGTGGACGCATAAATTGTGACATAATCCAAATGCAATTGCAAATCTTGCATTACCATTTGCATTTCCGCTTTCGCGAATGCACAGTGACTGCCAAATTTCAACTGAAAAAGCAAAGTCTATTTGCAACCGTATTTCCCATGTCTTACGAGTTATGAACCTGTCATATTTAAATAGCAATATTAATTACCACATTTGCTTTTTCACTCTCTCTGCGCCACGCATGTAACCTGCAAAAACTTAAATGGAATCGCAATTCCTTTTGCATTTGAATTTCCGATATCTACACTGAAAGCTGTCAATCAATGTGAGGGGACAGGACTAAACTAGGGGGCGTGTTTGTTTTGGGAGGTGACGTCACTCACAGACGACCGTGCCGAATGCTTTGATTAATGGAGGTAATCGGTAAAGCCTCCACTAAAGGCAGCTGCCAATCAGTTCGTGCCTGTGTTAACGAACAGACAGTGCAACCTTCTTGGCACAATACATAATTCTGTCTTTTTTACCCCAAATACAGCGATTATACCCTGATAACAGAGCCACAAACGGTACGCACAATAGGTCAAAATTCACTATTACCCAAACGCTTTTCACCTGTCTCAACATCTCTCACTGTTTACACTCTGATTGATGCAAGTGAGAAAACAGACAGTGCAATTCTACACTTATTACAGTACATTTTATTCGTAAGCAAACAAAAGAGTGCCATTCTATATTTATTTATCCATTTTCCACCTTACTTTATATTTTATTCAACAATTTTAATCTGTTATGGAGTTCGTGTCCCGTGGCACCAAAGCTTCACCAAAAGACTTTATTTTTGTCGTGATCTCTACATAACAAAAGTTGCTTTCTCGTTATCACGACTTATTTTTCTCGTGACCTCAACATAACAAAAGTTGTTTCTAAGTTTCACAACTGCGCCAGCAGGTGGCAGTATAGCACTACTGATGGGGAGTATCAACTATATCAACTGTATCAAATATAGCCTACTGTACGTGTTTGGGACAGAGCACCTTCTTCGTGATCACTATAATTTAGAATCAGAATCAGCTTTATTCGCCAAGTGTGCGCAAACACACAAGGAATTTGTTTGTGGTTTTTAAGAAGCTCTTGGTACATACATGCATACATACATACATACATATCTGACATGAGAACAGAAACATTTAAATAAGACTTAACAATAAATAATAATGTGTATGAATCTGGAACAGAAGATTTATGTACAGATTTGTGCATTATTTACTCTATATATACAGCTGTATAGAAAATATGCATATGTATTTGTATTTACATAGTACTTGAGAGAGAGGCAATAATTAGAGATGGAGAATGAATTACAGATCACAGATAATAATTCCTGTGTTAGCTGTTTAGGCTGGAGATGGCATGGGGGAAAAAAAACTGTTTTTATGCCTAGATGTTCTAGTGCACAGAGATCTGTAGCGTCTGCCTGAGGGGAGAAGTGCAAACAGGTTGTGTCCGGGGTGAGAGGGGTCTGTGATGATGTTACCTGCACGTTTCTTCACTCTGGAGTAGTACAAGTCCTGAAGGCTGGGCAGGTGGACACCAATGATCCTTTCTTCTTTTTTATGCAGTTTATTACTGACATTTAATTAACCTATAAATGTTAAACATTAGTTCAATGATGTTATACAGTGTTGTAGCCTTATCTTTTGTATTTTCTACATTTCTTTGTAGGAAACCACACACACACACACACACACACACACACACACACACACACACAACAGCATCCCAAGCTTGTAACGCACATGCTATCACAGCCTATCCTACATGACTAATAAAAACCACAAACAAATTATTATAATATATTATTATATATAATTTTATTTTAAACGAAGTGAGTAAATTGAATTAAAGTAAGTTGAATTCAAGTAGCTTAAGACTTTTTAGAATAGGCTCTTCTCTGCATTCTTCTGAAGGCACTCTGCCTGCGCTTGCGGTGTTGAACATGTTAGTTACACAAATAAAATGTTTAGCGTAGCCTAACTATGGACAAAATCAGCAGTGTTTGATTAGCCTATATTTATTTTATTTATTGTAGACGTTATTTCTAAGTGAAGCAACATTTGCTGAAATGTCCACAAGAAGAGCGCACGGTCATCTGTCGATCATTTACGCTGAGTTTGGTCTTTTAAAAACACTCTCAATTAACACATTAAGCCAGGTTAAGCGTTTTAGAATGTCCCTGTCAAGGCTGCATTTGTTACTATAGCAACAGTAGACTAAATTAAGTCATGATCACAAGAAAACAAGAAAGAAAACATGATAATATGCATGGCCGCTTAGAACTTTCGTACTATTACAGATTAAAAGAAAGGAATAAAATGTACTGTAATAAGTGTAGAATTGCACTGTCTGTTTTATCACTTGCATCAATCAGAGTGAGAGAAACAGTGAGAGATGTTGAGACAGGTGAAAAGCATTTGGGTAATAAGTGAATTTTGACCTATTGTGCATACCGTTGTTTCTCCCACTGTTAGCAGGGAATAATCGCTGTATTTGGGGTAAAAAAGACAGAATTATGTATTGTGCCAAGAAGGTTGCACTATCTGTTCGTTAACACAGGCACGAACTGATTGGCAGCTGCCTTTAGCGGAGGCTTTACCGATTACCTCCATTGATCAAAGCATTCGGCACGGTCGTCTGTGACTGATGTCACCTCCCAAAACAAACACGCCATCCGTGCCGAATACGTAAGCCATCCGCCGTTATACGCTTGTATATCTTTGAATATTCATTGATTATTATGGTGAATGTGAGATGGCTGACTCATCAACGTATCTGGAGCGGTCGAATAGGGATCTACAAATATCTATGGTTTGCTCGTCACTCCACAGAAGTCAGCAGAGCTCACTAGAATTTAATGCAACATGGACTAGAACAGCGTGCTGAAAACAGAGCTGATTTTGACAGGTTTAAAAAGGTGTTTTTTGCACTACCATTGAGAATTTTTAACCAAAGTATGTTATAGACTTTTCATTAAGACCCTAAAGAATCATATTAGCTTGTGTAAAATGAGCATCCGATGACCCCTTTAAATGTAAATATCGGCATTAGCCCGATATGAAAAATTATGCCAATATGTCTTGCCGATAAGAGGAATACATTAACTCACGTGTGCTCAGGGTGTGCTAGTGATTAGATCACTTCAACAGAGTGGCTCGTTCTTGAAGCAAAGTTTTGTCTGAATGATGGTTAGTTTTGGATAGCTGCATTTAAACTGAGAATGCACGTACAGAATGAAGCTTGGTGTGTGATAGAGTGAACAGTAATGGCAAGTGCAGCGGCAGCAGTGACAGCCTCCCCCGGGTCCTAAGGCCCGTTTGGTAAGGAGTTTTAATCTGGGGGCGCTGTTGGCCTACTTCTAATTAAATTAAAAGTAAAATAGCCTACACAAGTAACATTTAGACTGTGTTTCTGATTAAATAAAGCAGTAATTGATGTCATAAAATAATGAGTATATTTTGATTTAAAGGTCAGAAGCTATAGCTTGCATGAAAAAAAAAAATCACATGACACTTGTAAATTAAATAATTTTATATATACTGATTTATTCATTAATGTGTAATATGTTTTATTTTTTAAACAAATCATAAACTCTAAAAGATTTTTACAACTCTTTTGCTTTAGACCATCTACAAATGTTAAATTTTATAAATAAATAAAATGTTAGGGTTAACACTGCATCTTTCTGGGGGAAAAATGCAGCGATTGATATATAGTTTATTTATAGTTATTTTCAAAGCTTCAATGTGCTGTCAAAAAACCTTCATTATGGTTTATTTAATTCTAACAAATAAGTTTTTGTTAAAAACTAACCAAATTAAAAAATATTTTGCTTATAATTTCTGCACAGGAGAGACTTGGTGTTGTTTCCAAACAAAAAGGAAATATATCGGTATCTGTATCAGTATCGGTATAGGCCAAAATGATTTGAAAAATATCGGCATATCGGATATCGGCAAAAATCCAATATGGCGCATCCCTAAATGATGGTCCATGCCTCTTGGTCCTGCTTGAGTGCCTATTTACTTGAAATTTCCATTAAATGATCAACTCCTGGATGCCAAGGACCCTTCTCTTCCCAAGTCCAAGTACTGTTCATTCCCATAGTTCTGTTCTACACAACGTTGACTCAGTCAAGAGGTTTCAAAGTTTGAAAACACTGCCAACAAGCATACAAAATGCATTGATATGTATGTGCCAAAAGCATTTTAGTCAGCATGCAAATACCAACATCATACTGATTCCATTTGTCATTGTGATATCTCCTCCTCTCACCCCCACAAGAAACTGACCCGAGCTGTGGCCTTCGCAAACGCCTTCATTGGAGAAACTGAATGGCTGGAAATGAATGAAATATGGCTCAGCGGATCGCAAAGCCCATAATGATGGGAGACTTGCCTCTACAATAGCCGAGGGGCCGGCCCTAGGCACTATCAAGGGCTCCAAGACCCCAAGTGTGTCCTCTTTCTTATTATCAGTCTCTTAGCCCCGAACTTCCCATTTAGGCATTAGTGGCCTGCCGTGATTGAGTGCATCGTGGGCCTTCTGAAAGAACCAGGCTTTTGAGATCCCACCTCCCCACCTGCATCCCACTGCATGGTTATCTCTCTGTCTCAAAGAAGGGAGCCATTATCGCCGAGGCCACATCCAGAGCCACAGCAGTGTAAATGCCTATTATGCTGGCACAAGGGTCGCTGCTATGGGCAGTTGGGATAAATCTGTTCTATTTAGAGTGAAAAAAGCAGCCTTACTTGTCAAAAAAGTAAAAGGGAAAGAACATTCAACTTTCACAGAGTAACTTTACTGCACAGCTGCAGAACATGCATTCTTCTAAAAACATTTTTGGTGCATTATCATCATCTTGTAGTATAATTGGTTAACATAATTTCCATTAATAGTGTTTAATTATCATCATGACACCTTTTTTATCTCATTTACAATGAAAACAAACCTTTGTCAGCAAACATTCCATGTGTAATTTCATAAAATTAACATTGTTTTAAAGAATGTGTTATTGTTGATGAACTCCCTATTTATTGTTGACCATTTTTGACCTATCCTGTCCTTTCTGGAATTTCAAGTTCTTTGTGACTTGATAAATGACTAGTATAGTGTCAGCGTTGAGGAGGGTGAGAACCGCCTGCCGGGGAGATGGGAAAGGTGAGTATGTTAAAGTAACGCTAATGGAATTTTCAAGTGACAGCCTAGCTAATGATCATATCTTGCCTGTGCCAGAGAAGATGGGCTCTAACACAGTGAAGCCCTGAGCTTCAGACAAGCATAAGTCTCTCTAGAACTAATGACAGCTTAATTACTACTTATTCTACTGTTTCCTATAACACCAAGAGAGGCTAACATTTGCTGATTTATCTACTTCATGATGCTTTTAGTTATCACTTAGATCAGAGTTCTCATTTTAATATAAGGTGATCCTCCGCAAATGTGTAATACCAGTAGAGCAAATGTACTGTAAGAAGAACCACTGCAGTGGTTTGTTTCATCACTGCTAACTGCTTGGGTTTTTCTTGATATACATAACCTGTAGACTATCCCATATTACACTAATATAGAGAACTACTAAATCATTAAAAAGTTTTTTTTTTCCTTCAGTAACATCTTATCTCAATAAAGACAGCAAGTGAGCCAAGATTACATATGTTACTTCCCCCCCAAAAAACAGTGCATGACACTCACATCTACAAGCACTGAATCATGAGAGAAAAAAAATCATCAGTGTTATTTGTCAAAATTACTTTACTGACATGAATTTAACGCACAATGACTCACACACAAAATATTTAGACTCAACAATCCATTAAATCCATTATTATAAAATCTGCCAAAGTCTTGCACTTAAAATATTAATATATCCAGCTCACTTTGACTTAAAATAGTCTAGAAATATTTGTTGAATAATGCGTAATACATTCACATGCAGTATTTATACATTAAATACAGTATTAAATGCAGTATTTGGATTCAGCACATATGCATGAATTCGTGCTTTTTGGCTGAAACTGGTTCTGTGGGTGACACATCTGTCCTAGGGCACTGCAGTGTAATGCAGTTCATTTTCCTACTGTTTTTGCAAATCGCTCACTGTAACACTCACAACATGGACAGATAAGGAACGCTGGTGGACGTTAAGGATGTTAAATGTATATTAAAAATGCTTCATGTATAAGGAGTTTTATTTTTATGAGAGCAAAATGTAAAGAGGCTGTTGTGCATTGACTGGTGCTAGAATGTAATGTTAATATTTTAACCCTTTTTTTCAGATAATGTATAGCATAGCCTACATTGGTACATTCTACAGTTGGAACTGTTTGGATAAAAAAAAAAGGTATGTACCACTATATGTACCATCAGATTATCTGCTAAATCAAATAATGACTGAAAGATTAATTGATTATCAAAATAATCATTTGTTGAAGACATTCCTTATGCATGAGCCTGTGATGTGGATGTGCTTGTCATATTCTACTAAAAAAGGCAAAACCACCTTGTAGTTCAATGGAGTCTAAGTGTACCCCGTACATCGTAAACTTTTTCCTGTTACAGTTTATCACCCCTATTGTTAAATGAAGTTGCTCCTGTTGTAAGAGCTATGGTTTGTATGTTAACAAAATTCAGACACCCCATTGTCTGAGATGGTACAATGCTTTCAGTAGTGCAAAGCAGTACAAAGCAGTACAATGCTTTCCTGTAGCTCAAATAGTAGAGCATGGCGCTAGCAACACCAAGATCATGGGTTTGATTCCCAGGGAAAGCAAGAGCTGATAAAATGTAAAAACTGTAACTTGAATGCTATGCAAGTCGCTTTGGATAAAAGCGTCTGCTAAATGCATAAATGTAAATGTCTCAGTTTCTCACACCTGTTCCAAATTGATGACCACTGCTCAGGATGTGATCCTCTGAAATGATGCAAATGGATTCTGGGTCAAAGCAGTAATTTCTTACAGTGTCATAAATCGATTGTCTCTGACTTCATTTCTTGCTAAACATTGGTTGCCACTAGCAATCTTGAGGCAGTTGTTGGATTTGTTTGACAGCTCATAGAAAATTCAGACTCAAAAGCTCCATCTGGTAGAGTGTTTACTGCTCAGTACAAGGTGTAGACAGTAATTGTACCTGCTACATGCAGTTCTAACTGTCAGATACTGTTTACTTGTAACAAAAAATGTCCCATCTGGCTACATTTGGAGCACTTGACCTGATGTGGAAAACAAGGATTAAATATAGATTGCACAAACACAGCACAGACAGAAAGAGAAAGAGAACATTGTTCAGTGCATGTCATTCAGACACGTGAAAAACAGAGTATAAAGGAAGTGAAAGTTCCTGCATCTCACATTTCACTGGAACTATAAATACAGGTCATTTCACAAAACAAGCAGCTGGAGGAGTTCAGAAGTGACTGAAATCAAACCCACATCTCCATATCCCTGACTGAAGTTCAGGACAAAAGCACTGGCTGTTCTTCAAAACAATGAATGTCACGGATGCTTCTCTATTACAAAATGTCACTGCTGTCTAGGAGAAACCAAATAAGATATTCCTGTTAGTCTATATGAAGCTTCAACCTCATCCATAGATCTTCTGTGAAAAATGACTCGTATATGAAGTTCATTCTGCATGGACCAATATAAACCATAAACCAGTGTTAACCCATACATTATGAGAAGGACCCTTTAGGGACATTAACTGAACATTAAGCTGAAGAGGAGAATTCTATAAGTGTTGTGTTACAGGTTCACAGGTCTTCTTGGATCACGTTTTGAGATATTATTTTTATGTATCCTTGTGCTTCCCCTGCTGTGCGTGGTCAGATCAGGATCACAAACTCAGCACACAATATTGGGAATATCAGTCATATTAATGCCTTGTTATATATATATATATATATATAAAAAAAAAAAAGAAAACAAAAAAGAGCTAAATTTTAAATTTAAAATTTTTTTTTTATAGATTTTTTTTTTTCTTTAACATTACAGTGATCCTGGTGTGAAAAGATGTGTGTTTGTAATAAACAAATCCATCAAGAACTTTTTTTTTTTTTTTTTTTTTTTTACATAAATTCGAACCCTTGCTTCTGGTCCTTTATCCATATTACTTTCTCCAGCTTTTCACTTCACAAGATGTTAATTGATGGACTGGAGTTGGATAACTTGTGAATTATTGTGATGTTTTTATCAAAGGTTTTCAACTGTCATTCTGACGGCACCCATATTGCAGAGGATCCATTTATTAGCAATGATGTAATGCTAATTTTGTCCAAATCTGCCCTAAAGAAGAAACAAACTTATCTACTTTTGGGTGAAATTTTCCTTTAATGTTTTTGAAAGAAGTATATTACATGCTCACCAAAGCTGCACTTATTGTGAAATATTATTACCATGTAAACTTTTTAGTTTTTTTTTTTTTTTTTTTGGTATGTTAAAAAAAATAAATAAATAAAATTGAATGTAATTCATTCCAGTGATGGCAAATTTGTATTTTCAGCAGCCATTACTCCAGTTATCACATTATCAGAAATCAAATCTAATATGCTGATTTGGTGCTCAAGAAACAATTCTTTTCATTATCATTGTTGTGATGCTTAATATTTTTGTGGAGTCCATGGTACATTTCTTTCAGCATTCTTTGAAGAAAAGAAAGTTTAAGGGAAGACAATAAGTTTTTTTAACAGTTTAAAAGTCTTTACTGTCACTTTGTAACAGAACGTGCCTCTTCAGAATATACGCAACTCAGAATTGCAAGGAAATAGTCTTTTAATCCAAATAACAACGGGAAAGTGTGAAACAACGTTTCCAAACACAAAGTTACATTAAGACAGGACCAAGAACTAACAAAACAAGGGACTATAAGTACTAAACTAAATGAGGACTAATGAGGTAATAAAATGACAACAGGTGAGGAGTAATTAATCAAAAACCATGGAAACAAATGAGGAACTGAAACAGAAGGCAGGAACACAGGGAAAACAAAACCAAAACGGACCATAAACGTAACACACTTTAGATCAATTTAATGCATTCATACTGAATAAAGAATTTGTTTATTGATTTATGTATCTAAAATAACATCTTACAAACTTTTGAATGGTAGTGCCACACCATTTTACTGTATATTTAACACCTGTTTTTATATGGTATTTTTTTTTTTTTTTATTTAGAAGTCTAAATCTTACAATGTAATCAAAAATATAATCACTATATAATCAATCAAATATAATCAAACAAAAATATAATATGACTGCATTTTTGCAGAACATTTGATTATGGCTAGTTTTTGCATTAAACATTTAGATATCAGGACTAATAAATCTCTATTGTATCATTTCAAAGCATAATGATACAAATACACATTACAAAAAAGTTCATTTAAAGGGCTAAGTACTTTTAGAAGCAAACAACTATCATCTGTAAAACTATGTAATAATACATGATGGCAGAAAGATTTGAGTTAAATATAAATTTAGTTAGGCCAAGATTTTAGTTCAGCACTGAAAAATATCAATAAAACTAGTTCCACTTAATTATTTAATTTCATATTTGTGTGTATTTTTCTGCTTATTAGAAAACGTACTAAAATGTACAATACTGGTGTATTTACAGCATCTAAACGTACAAATACTTACGTATTTTCAGCATTTCAACATACAATACTGAAACCAAAGCCTAAGACACCTAAAATTTAAATTATGTATGAACAACTTCAGAGACTTAGAAATGAATCCTTATGAATATTGAAAACGCGGCATTAATTTTATTATTATTGTATTTAGTTGTCATTACAATGGCATTATGTTTTCAATTGCATTATTAAATTGTTTACTCATTTACTTAATATGAAATGATAACATTTCATTCTGTTCTGTGTGATTTATGCTGCCAACTCATTTTGAAGAATACATAATGTTAAACAAGACTACACTTTAAACTCTTCATATGAATAACATTTCTGCAATCGTTTAACCATTACTTATCATGTAATATTTGCTTTGTTTGCCATGGGACACAAAAGATGTTTTCTCCGACATGCTGTGACTGAGCATAGAACTATAAAATACACCAAAAACACAACATAATTACAAAAGGAATCAATTTTATTTGTGCGCTGTAATCCAAATCTTCAGAATCCATACTGACTGCGAGGAACAGAATCAAACTCAAGCCTTTATTCAGCGATCTTCATTTCCATCCTGAGCAACGACCATAAGCATCAAAACTCACACTGACACGCTCGTTACAAATTCAAAAGCTGCCACTTCAAGAAACTATATGATAGATTTTACAGGAGGAAAATCGAATGCTCACTGGCTCTCGCCTGCCTCATGACAGATTGTGACATGCTGTGTTTCTGGTGAGGCGTGTTTGAATGAGAAATGCATGCTTTCACGGAGTGGATTGGGATAATAATCAGGATAATATTTAGAGCAATTAAAAAAATAAAAAAAAAAAATTAAAAAAAACTGTTGTATTCCACCAGAGAGGACTGCGGCTGCAACGCATCGTCAACTTTTGGTATGGCTTTTGACATTTTTGCAATAAAGAAATTATTGTGATTGCATTTATCTGTCTGTCATGTTTTTCTTTATACTGTATAGAATTAGTTATGGTTAGGTTTAGAGGTAGGAGTGGGAATAGCGACTATAAAAAAATATTTTTAATGCTATATTGTTAATAAAATTGTAATTTCCCTGCATATTTCAGTCAATTACGTTTTACATCTTTTTATATTCGCTATAAAATGGGTAGGTTTAGGTTTGGGGGTAGGTTAAGGGATCTAAAAATCTAAATCGCTTATCAATAAAATGTTAAAAATGCACTGATACAAATATCTTAATGATATAAAAGATGTAGAAATATTTTATGTTTTTTAAGCTAAAAATACATAGCAATTTTTAGGTTTTAAGCATTGAAATATGTCCAAATGGTACATTTAAGCATCAATAAACATACAAAAATGTATGTTTTGTGCTTGTAAACAACACATACTAATACTTACGTACAAACAATGAGACCAGGCTGGGAATCAACTGTGAGTGTCAGTCGAGTCTCATGCATGGTTCATTTTAAGTTTACTATTTCTGTGTTTTGTGTAGTAGGTGAGAGCTAAGAACATTCTTTGTCACTGGAAACTTGTTGTCCACAAAGGTTTTGAGGCAGTTCACAAGGATTTGCAATGGAGTGTAAAACCAATGGAGATCTGCAGTGTGACATGTAAACTTGTGGATGGAGCCTGTTGTAGCACTGTAAGCACTGACAGTTTGCTGGACACGATCAAGTATGTGTTCATGCCAACTGTTGCTCACCCACTAGACGTCTGTGCCCTCCTGCTACCATGGAAACAAGATCCCATAATAATCACAAGCCTACCCAATTGCTGCCCACCAGCGTTTAGGATTTAGAGGGCCAGCAAAGGAGAGAATGAAGACAGATAACAAGATCAGAATCAGAATCAGAATGAGCTTTATTGCCAGGTATGTTTACACATACGAGGAATTTGTTTTTGTGACAGAAGCTTCCACAGTGCAACAGAATGACAGTGACAGAACAAAAACAGATAATAAAAGAAAAAAAATAGAACAAGTAAATAAGGAATAACAATATACAAATTGACAATTGTATGTACAGGTATATTACAATAGACGGTTTTGTATGTACAGGTATATTATGTGCAAATTGAAATGTAGACTATGTATGTGTGTTAGATAAGTGTATAAGTGTATAAATAGTGTGTGTTCCACAATTATTGTCAAGTGTTCATGAGATGGATTGCCTGAGGGAAGAAACTGTTCCTGTACCTGGTCGTTCTGGTGCTCAGAGCTCTGTAGCATCGACCAGACAGCAACAGTTCAAAGAGGGAGTGTGCTGGATGTGAGGTGTCCAGAGTGATTTTGCGAGATGCAAATGGTTCAAAGTTTCTCCTTATGAAGCTATATCATGAAACCGAGAAGAGAATTATCAAATATCACAAGGACATTTATTTGGTAAATTGGACAACCATTGTAGTCCATACAGTTTTTAAAGTATCTAACAGTTTCAACATCCATGCAAATCCATTAAATTGTATTTAATTAATATCAAACACAGTAAATGTAAATAGTGTTTGTTCACAAAGAAGTTTCTGCCACAAACTCAGGCTGTTGCTAAGCTGCTGCTAAGGTTTTCTGGGTGTTTTAAACATGTTGCTATGTGGTTGCTAGGGTGTTCTGAGTGGTTGCTGGGTGGTTGATGACACTGATCACACTTTCTATTCAATAAGCCACAAAAAAATAAGCACACCAAGTTAAAACTTATTAGTGGCTTGTTCAAATCCTTAAACCTAAGTGTGGACAATAATAATGCTGATGACTAATAATAAGCAATTACACATCTGTAACATATGCAACCTTTAAAAAAATAATTTCAGTTGACTTAAAATTACTCTTGCACAGGGTTTTGCCAGTAACATATAAAATTACACACAGCCTTTTCTCACATCTCCATTAATCTTATCAGTATACAGTCCACATCGGCCCTAAAAATATGAGAAGGAATTTCCAACAACAACAAACTGCTATTGCTTATACTTGCTGTGAAACCAAAAATAAGAGATTTAAATAAAGCACTAACCACTATTTTGTCAAAAGTCAAAACTATACTACTGATCAAAAGGTCAGGGTCAGTAAGGTGTCTCTTTTTTTTTTTTTTTTTAAAGAAATTATTCAACAAGGATGCGTTAAATTGATTTCTATTTCAAATAAATGCTGTTTTTAAAACTTTCTATTCATCAAAGATTTAAAAAATAATAAAAAAAAATAAAAAAATAACAGTTTCCAGAAAAAAAAACAAACAAACAAAAAAAAAAAACAGATAAGATGTTTTAAACAGATAACAAAAATAAATGTTTCTTGAGCAAATCAGATTATTTCAGCTTTGCCATCAAAGGAATACATTATATTTTAAAACTAACTGAAACGGAAACAATGTTACTTTTAAATTTTAATAATCTTTCACAATATAAATGTTTTTTACTGTGTTTTTGATATTATAAATGCTGCCTTTGTGAACATAAATGACTGCTCAAAATATTTTACAAATATCTTACCAGGCCCAACCTTTCACTGGTAGTGTATATGTAGAGCACTGAAAGCACATTTTTTTCTTGACAGGGTAATGCATGATAAAGTTAATAAAGAAAATTGACTGTGGGGCTGGGTTTGTGCTACAGTAAATTGGTTTGAGGAATAAAATCATATGCTACCTACCTACATATTAGCAATATCAGTTAAAAAAAAAAAAAAAAAAAACTAAAAGCGACCGGTTATTTTGGAAAAAAATAAAAAATAAATAAATAAAATGTCTTTCAACTTTGTGGAAATATGTCAACACAAGAAAGAAAATTACATTTCATGGGGTCTTTGAAATATATGAGTGCCTGTGGTGTTTTTAAATGGAAGTCGGTCACTAATGCATTGATGAAGCTCACAGAAGCGTTTTACACCAATCACACAGAGCTACACTGTGTTATATTACCATGGTGACAAATATGCATTTTCTCGCATAAAATGATATTTCAAGAGCTGTCAACTTGTGCACTTATGGAAATGAGCATGCATTGTGGAATACAGAACCTTAAATTACAGCTTTCTCAAATATCGACTTACACAAACATGGTGCCTACATATTGTTGCAAAACTAAAAGAATCATTTTCTTTCATTACAGACATTCAGGCATTTAAATATATTCACCTACTCACATTCACCCGAGTCTTAGCCAGCTGTCTTATAGTTTAGCCCAAAACACCTCCCCCTCAGCGATACGCCTCAGTCATCAAAGGTCAACTAAGACACGTCTTCTTCCATACACAGCTGGTGGAAATTTATGCCACCCTAACATATAAATACGTGCAACATTTGAACTGTTTCCTGAACAGTATCTATAAACACCTGTTTAATAGTAGGGATGTGTGTGTTGCTAGGTGTGAGGTTTCACAGGGTGTTTAAGGTGAAGTTTAATAAGTCTAGCGTCCCACTCAGTGCTGAGTGGTCATGTGGAGGTAAGATGATTTCAGGAGAGGTGTGAGTCAACATGTATTCATTCTGAAATTTCTTTCTATTCTATAATACTACTATCTATAATACTACCATTGTTATCCTATGTGAAGTGCTGCTATCTGTACATCTGAACTGGTTTAATTTTCTCTTTGTTTCTTTTCAGACAGTAATTCAAATATCTCCCTCAAACAATAATATCTCCACTCTCACAAACAAATAGGAAAGAAAAATCAAAATGATGATTTCTTTAATGTCTTTACCATCGCTTCAAGACAGCATTGAGATTAAATGGTCAGCAAATCATCGCCTTGGAATTATAAGGTTCTATCACACATTTTTGTCAAAACTGAGTTATTCAGATATTCTTATTCTGTGACAACTTATTTACATTATGTGATGTGTTTTTTAAGTTGTGTACATTTTAGGACTTTTTATTTAGAAAACAAAAAGGTTCTATCTACAAAGTCGATGTCACAGTGCTGCTACTGTGTTGGAACGAGGAGACGAAGAGCACGCAGGAGTTTCTCAGAGAACATATTTATTCATCCAAATCAAGACTTACTAAGAACAAGCAGGAACACACACGTAGCAGGGGAGTTTGACGTTCAATGCCGGAACTCAGAACAAGGGACAGACAGGACTTAAATACTAAATCAAACTAAACACAGCTGGACACAAATTAACCAATAATGACAGAAACAGGAATAGAACCAAATATGGGCAAAACAGGAACACAACAGGAACACACATGTGACAGATCGCCCCCCTCCCGGAAGGCACGTCCCGCGCCGTAACAGTACCAACGGGGAGGGGGGGTGGGCGCCCTGGAGGCTGGTGCAGGACGGGAACACAGAGGATGCCTCCGGAGGGATCAGGCAGACACTGGTGGCCATGGCGGGTCAGAAGACTCAGGTGTTCATGGCAGGTCAGGAGACCCGGGCGGCCATGGCGGGTCAGGAGACTCGGGCGGCCATGGCAGTGCAGGGAGCTAAGGAGGCCATAGCTGGACCTCGCCCCTTGGCCTGGCCACTACAGCCGGAACTCTACTACCCCCCCCGGCCCCAAAATAAATCCTTGGGGAGACTTACGGGTCCAACTGGGGTCTTTGAGATATATGAGTGCCTGTGGTGTTTTTAAATGGAAGTCGGTCACTAATGCACTGATGAAGCTCACAGCCAGAACTCTACAAACACAGGAACAGGAGCCCTCCATGGGCCAAACATAGGAACTTGAGCCCTCCGTGGGCTAAACTCGGGAACTGAAGCCTTCTGTGGGCTAAAAACAGGAACAGGAGCCCTCCGTGGGCTAAACTCAGGAACAGGAGCCCTCCTTGGGCTAAACACAGGAACTGGAGCCCTCCGTGGGCTAAACTCGGGAACTGAAGCCCTCCGTGGGCCAAACACAGGAATAGGAGCCCTCTGTGGGCTTAACACAGGAACAGGAGCCCTCCGTGGGCCAAACACAGGAACTGGAGCCCTCCGTGGGCTAAACTCGGGAACTGAAGCCCTCCGTGGGCTAAAAACAGGAACAGGAGCCCTCTCAGGGTTATCCACAGGAACTGGAGCCCTTACTGGGCTGGGCACGGAAACTGAGGCCTCCTCTGGGCCAGACATGAGACCCACAGCCCTCCTTGGGCTGAACGGGGTACAGGGACCTTCTCAGGGGTGTGCTCAGAAACCGCTTCCATCGAGGCCTCTGGAGAAGCAGGTGGCTTGGGAATGGCCTCTGTGGCCGTGACAAGAGAAGCAGTCCGCTTGTTCTCAGGAACCCCAACAGACATGACAAGACAGACAAGACCGACAGGAATTCTGTGGATAATATTTCTGTTAGCATGACTTGACTCTGATCTGGGGCTAGAGCCTGCACTGGAGCGAGCTCTGGGGCTGGAGCCGACACTGGATTGAGCTCTGGGACTGGAGCTGACAATGGAGCTAGCTCTCGAGGAGCTGTCACTAGATGGCGCTCTGGAAGGCACTTTCGAGGAGCAGGCATTGGAGGGCGCTCTGGAGCTGGAGCCCACAACATCCCCTCATACTCCACCACCAATCCTAGGGGCACATGTGAGGTGGGCGGCGGGCTTGAATGAGCCGTGGACAGCGGCGGGCTTGACAGCTGAACTTGACAGAGGAGTGGGCGGTGGGCTTGGATTAGCCACAGCCGGCGGGCTTGAGCAAGTGGCGGCGGGCTTGACTGCGGAGCCACGAATGGCGGCGGGCTTGAGCGAGTGGCGGTGAATCGTGCGACCTCCATGCCGTGGGGAAAAACCAGGAAAAATCAAAAACTTTCAAAAACGGGAAAAACACGGGGAAAAGGAGCGCCGCTTACTTTTGTTTGGTTCCGGTATTCTGTCACGGTGCTGCTACTGTGTTGGAACGAGGAGACGAGGAGCACGCAGGAGTTTCTCAAAGAACATATTTATTCATCCAAATCAAGACTTACAAAGAACAAGCAGGAACACACACGTAGCAGGGGAGTTTGACGTTCAATAGCGGAACTCAGAACAAGGGACAGACAGGACTTAAATACTAATCAAACTAAACAAGATAACTAAACACAGCTGGACACAAATTAACCAATAATGACAGGAACAGGAATAGACAGGAACAGGAATAGAACCAATTATGGGCAAAACAGGAACACAACGGGAACACACATGTAACAGTCGAACTCTAATTTGGTTCTATAAGGTTCTATCTGTGAGCCAATCAGCACTTTGAATGCAAGAGGACCAATCAGGATCAACGTTCTTTGTCATGTCGCCGGACTGCTCCATAACAGCAGGAAAGATTAAACATTAAACAACAATAATTATGTGTCTGCAAAATCAATAAGTGCAATTCACCTTTATTCCATAAAGTGGCACTGTTTAAAACATAATGATGACGTGATTTTTCACTCATAATTACCGCATGCATAAAACAAATAATCATCTGCAAAAATTGAACTGGCTCGAATGGCTTTACTGCACAGCAATTACTGTATATAATGAAATATAACTGTCACTGTCATTTTATGGTGGATGTGGTGAATAGCGATCAAAATATTGTAATTGAAGATGCTGAAAACGATAGTTTTGAGAATATATTGAGATCGCGAATATGAGCCAGATGCTGAATACTGGGGAAATGCGCTCTAACGATGGCAGTGATGGTAAAAATCATCTGCTCAAATCGAACCCTTCTAAGTTTCAAATGGTAAGAAAGTATGCTTTATTTTATTCTTTTTTATTCATTTTTTTTTAATTGTTCTTAAAATATCAGTAGAGTTTTATGCTACTGCAGCAGTTAGAGATCCATCCGTGCTGGATATAGGCCTAAGTCTGGGTCGCTAAAGACCCGAATATGTAGGCTAATGATTGGCGAAATATTCATGCAGTTTAAAGTCTTAAAATTTCTTAAATTTTACAACATTAAGCCTTAAATATCAAATAGTCAACAATTTAAATGATGGGGTCTTAATTACAACAATTAACGTCAGCATGTTATCTCGGCCATACTAATTTAAAGAGAATGCCATTTTCCCTGTCCCACTTTTTGTGGAATAAAAAGCAGATCGTCCTGGTCAGATGGATTAGATAGCTGCCTTAACTGTTCCTGCAATAATGTGTTTAATTACCCACTATAATCCTACCTAAAATGAACATCTGCACTGGACAAAATATTTAGCATTGCATTATTATGCCTAACTTAACCAAGAAAAAATTATTTGTCCTAAAATATGGAATAACTGTGATAAAGAAAGCATTAAATTTACCTTTCTCATACATGTTGACACATTGTTACAACACTAATTTTATGTTTTAAAACAAATTATAAATAAACTATTTGTATTTCTTGAAAATTGTTGCTTCAAGTAATGTTTTGCAAGATAGAACCTTATAATTCCAAGCGGAAAATGACTTTTTAGAATTAGAAGGTTCTGTCTGCATTTGACCCGTTCCAAAAATCCCCATTTAAAAATTTGAGAAGATTTTAATATTGTACATTTAGAATACATTTAGGATCTCTGTCATTTTCATGTAGGAAAGAGACTTGTTCCCCATATCATTTTTGCAATATGGAATGCAAAACTTTGAAGCTCAATATCTCAAAATCACTCAGAATGCAGATAGAACCTTATAATTCCAAGGTTCTTTTCCAGTAGTCTCTTGTTAACTCTTGTTAATTTTTTTTTTTTTAAAGAGATCTCAGCAACGTTTCAAACTGTTCTCTTTGTTTCACAAAGATAACATCTGCAAATCTGTAATCACAGTCAAAAATCTCAACATGAATTATTCCAAAACCAAAATATCTAGCATGAGAATCCTCTAGTTTTTGTAGAGATCTTAACAATGTCTCATATTGTGCTCAGGTTTGACAAAACAACAAAGTCTGCAATTAAAATCTCAAGAAGAACCCACATTTTTCTCAAATTATTCCAAGACCAAATTTTCATATGAGTCTGCAAAAATAGTCAAGTCAATCACCTATTTTTCTTAGCACTTTATGTAATATAGATTGTCAAAACAGCTTCACAGGGATAATCACTGGAAATTAGCACAATCAATTATGGAAACTCAACTTTGGAGACAATTCAGATACTGCTATAAAGCAGTTCTATTATAAGTACTACAAAAAGCGGCACTGCCGTTATTCAGTTCGAGTCAGTTCAGTGTTGAGCCAACACAGTTCAATGTCGGTGACAATGTTGCAAGTTGAGAACTCTATTAAAATCTCCTAAAACATGAAATATTTTCATCAGGAAAGTCACACATATCCTCTACACCCTCATTTGCATTGATTTGAGAATTTAACTGCAGTTGAAATGCAACAAATCCAACAACACTTTATTCCTCAACATAATGCAGCTCTAGCTGGGCTCTGGCCAAACAGCACTGAGATTTGTCCCCAAAACGGCATCTCTCATTTAGCCCTGTGGAGCTGCATCACAGCAGGTCACATCAACACCTCTGAAATTATTAGTTCCAATCCATTCACATATAGACTAAGCCTTTAAAATGACAAGAGTCCAAGATGCCCAAATGCAGATTTAGATTCCAAAACATTTTCAGAACAAAATACTCTTCTTAGGTGACAAAGGGCTGCTTAATCACCTGTATTTGTAAATCAATGTTTGAACATATGGCCATGTTATATGCTGTTTGGATGAAGTGGAGAGAGATGGAGTGTAAACTGAGGGAGGTGGTGAGGAGGGCGAAGTGCCTTCCTCTACCTCACTGTGCTGTGACAGATGACTGAGCCGTCGGAGCTCTCCGGATGGCTGCTGACAGGACTGCATTTCACTAGAGAAGTGGTCACTGCAGCGCCCCTGTCATTTTACAAGGAGTCACTGCAGAGCAACACAGGGTAAAAACCTGTGTGGTTATTTGTCTTCTGTTTAACAATGTGCTTGCTGCTCTTTTCCATGTCAATGGAGAATAATTACACGAAGCTTTCCTTATACATTAAAAACATGTAAGTTTACCAATCTTAATTCTATTCTTTAAAAAACAAGTTTTGTATAATAAAAAAGTTTTCAAGGTCAAATATTTTAAAACAGAATTATGAATGAGCACTTAATAGCTTGAAAGTTTGCAATTTCAACTAACTATGCTTTGTCATAAAAATATATTTTCATTATATTTTTATCTGCATGTTTCTGTTTGTTGGGGACACCAAATGACTTTGTTTTTGGCAGACAAAATGCTTTATTGTTATTATTATTATTATTTTTTTTTTCTAATTTTAAAAATATTTTTAAAAAATGAATCAGGTCTTTTGGAGAATATGCATAGGACAGGTAAACAGGTAAACAGAATATATTCACAGGGAATAGCTGGAGAAATAAATAACAGGAATAGAATAAACGCAGGAGTACACAAGAACGGGTAAGTAATCAATGGAGATCGCTTTTTTGAAACAGGCAAGTCATTTGTTCTTACAGGAGTTACACAGGAGAGTCTATATGTTTACTCAAAAAAAGTATTTGCACTTTTGAAATGTTTTGCATATAGGTGACAATGTGCCTAAACGATTCTCATATTTTTAATATATTCAATTAATGGAACGCATGAAACAAAAAATTAATTAATTTACTTATTTTAATTTATTTATTTTAATTAAGATCTGTTGCCATTTTAGTATTATTTATACACTATAATAACATTTATTAATATTTTGAATTAGCTTACTGTACATTTTTATTTTGTTTCAAATGTCAATTTAGCGATATTATTATTATTATTATTATTATTATTATTATTATTATTATTATTATTATTATTATTATTATTTCCGTTTTAGTCATTTTAGTTTATTTCACCTTATTTTATTCAGTCAGTAGCCAAGGCAACATTTCTATTTTTTTGTTTCATTTTTAAGTTTTTCACTTAATAATTACATTTCATATTATTTCAGCTTCAATTAACAAAAACAACTGGCAATAGTTTTAGTTTTATTTAATAATAATGACACTAAAAAAAACAAAAAACAAACAAACAAAAAAACACGTTCCTATAACACAATTGATCAGTTTCGCACCATACCTAACAACACCCATTATTTATGATAAAATCACACTAAACACAGCCTCTCTGCTTATTGCTTAAATACAGTACATTCCTATAGACCCAGAGCTGTTCTTCCCAAGGTAATTTCACAATAAATATGTCAATTACAGGTAAAACGGTTCTATATATCAGCTGAAAGAGCTTTGAGTTGTTTTAATGATCAACCTCTCAGACACTCTCATTTTTTCAAAACTGTACAGTTTACTTCCATAAAATAGAAAACTGAAAGCACGGTCCATAAATCAGCCATGAAACAAATTTTCCCTTCTACTGCTCCTTTCATTTTAAGGTTGGCTGTGCAATAACAATCCCCTTATGTCAGCGCGGTTCATTTTGCAGAGTGCTGAGTGTGAGGAAGCAGAGTGGTGTGGTGCGCTTGGCCCCGTGCTGCTGAAAACAAGGACTTAACAACCTAAAGAGCTGAAATAACACTTCCTGTCTGTCCTTTGCCAGGCCAGACTTCCTGTTTGTCTGAAATAAATCTTTGCTTAAGCTGGACATTCCACCATGAGTCTGTTTCTCTCTCTATTCTTTCACAAGCTCTCTCTTCCTCTGTTTCTATTTTATTCTCTTATGCTCCCTCTCTTGAGCTGCTCGACTAGCCCATGGGTGACAGAGCTGTGAGTGAGAGAGGTTAAAGAAAGCTGAAATAGAGGGCTGGAGATCAGGTCACAAAGAGATAACACCTCCTGAACGTGGGTAATTGAAAAGTTTAGGAGGACAGAAAGGGAAAGAAAGAGAGCTAGTAAACGACAGATGTGAAAGACAAACAGTACACGGTCAAGCACAGATAAAGAGGAGAAATCACACAAGGCCAGCTGCCTATCATTTCATTCATTCAACCAGTTCTCCTTTAAATTTTCTATAAGAGGTAGCCTGCAGTCTGCTTTAGATGAAGATTAAAACAGTTCAAAGAACGAAAACAAAAAATGCTGTGCTGTTATATGCACACACACATTTATATACATATACACGTATACACATACACACACACACACACACACACACACACACACACAGATATTTACATACACAAATAACGTTTGAAATGACTTCTGTTTCTCAAATAAATAAAGCAGTCATTTTATTTCTTCAAAACCAGCCTAAGGAGACCTCAGAACTTTAAAAGCAAAGAAAAAATAACCTTACTGGTTTTGCTCATTACAAACAATTTGATTTTAATTCTTGATTTTAAACATAGGCCTACATGGCAAATAATGCATTTCTGCACTGCACTGGCTTCCTATTGAACATCGCATATATTTTAAAATCCTGTAAAGCTCTAAATGGTTTTGCTCCTCGGTACTTGACTGAGCTCAGTTGAAAATAACTAGAACTATCCACACCATGTTTGTCTGGCCAGAGAAGATCTGGCCCCCGGACTGTTCACTTCACAACAGAAAGCATTTTAATCAGATTTGACTCAGTATATTTTGTCTGACAAACAAATCAACTATTCAGTACGAGTTACTCGGCCCCATTCCAACAGTACATGGTCAGCAATTCTTCACAGTGTGAATCATAAAAGCACCCAACAATGAATCACTTGAGTTTTCAGTATGACGTCAAGAAAGTGTCAAAGAGGGATGTCAGACAGACAGATAAATCTATAACCCAGAACTTTAAACATGAAAGGGAAATTTAGGATAATACAGGTGCATCTCAATGAATTAGAATGTCGTTTATTTCAGTAATTCAACTCAAATTTTGAAACTTGTGTATTAAATAAATTCAGACTGAAGTAGTTTAAGTCTTTGGTTCTTTTAATTGTGATGATTTTGGCTCACATTTAACAAAAACCCACCGATTCACTATCTCAACAAATTTGAATACTTCATAAGACCAATAAAAAAAACATTTTTAGTGAATTGTTGGCCTTCTGGAAAGTATGTTCATTTACTGTATATGTACTCAATACTTGATAGGGGCTACTTTTGCTTTAATTACTGCCTCAATTTGGCGTGGCATGGAGGTGATCAGTCTGTGGCACTGCTGAGGTGGTATGGAAGCCCAGGTTTCTTTGACAGTGGCCTTCAGCTCATCTGCATTGTTGGGTCTGGTGTCTCTCATCTTCCTCTTGACAATACCCCGTAGATTCTCTATGAGGTTCAGGTCTGGTGAGTTTGCTGGCCAGTCAAGCACACCAACACCATGGTCATTTAACCAACTTTTGGTGTTTTTGGCAGTGTGGGCAGGTGCCAAGTCCTGCTGGAAAATGAAATCAGTATCTCCATAAAGCTTGTCAGCAGAAGGAAGCATGAAGTGCTCTAAAATGTCCTGGTAGATGGCTGCGTTGACTGTGGACTTCAGAAAACACAATGGAACAACACCAGCAGATGAAATGGCAGCCCAACTCATCGCTGACTGTGGAAACTTCACATTGGGCTTCAAGCAGCTTGGATTCTGTGCCTCTCCAGTGTTCCTCCAGACTCTGGGACCTTGATTTCCAAATGAAATGCAAAATTTACTTTTATCTGAAAAGAGGACTTTGGACCACTGAGCAACAGTCCAGTTTTTTTCTCCTTAGCCCAGGTAAGATGCTTCTGACATTGTTTCTGTTTCAGAAGTGGCTTGGTAGCCCTTTTCCTGAAGACGTCTGAGCGTAGTGACTCTTGATCACTGACTCCAGCTTCAGTCCACTCCTTGTGAAGCTCTCCCAAGTGTTTGAATCAGCTTTGTTTGACAGTATTCTTAAGCTTGTGGTCATCCCTGTTGCTCGTGCACCTTTTCCTACCCCATTTCTTCCTTCCAGTCAACTTTTCACTTAATATGCTTTGATACAGCACTCTGTGAACAGCCAACCATTCAGTAATGACGTTCTGTGACTTACCCTCTTTGTGGAGGGTGTCAATGGTCAGATCAGCAGTCTTCCCCATGATTGTATAAGCTATTGTGTAACCATTTTGAAGGTTCAGGAAACCTTTGCAGGTGTTTTGAGTTGATTAGCTGATTGGCATGTCACCATATTCTAATTTGTTGAGATAGTGAATTGGTGGGTTTTGTTAAATGTGAGCCAAAATCATCACAATTAAAAGAACCAAAGACTTAAACTACTTCAGTCTGTGTGCATTGAATTTATTTAATACACAAGTTTCACAATTTGAGTTGAGTTAGTGAAATAAATGAACTTTTCCACGACATTCTAATTCTTTGAGATGCACCTGTATATGTACTTTGATGAACAATTCGCTTACGATGAACAATTCTCCCAATGACTCATCTAACGTCTTTTAGACAAAAGGACACAATGCAGGAAGAACCTGTTCTCTGATCCTCTGAAATGTACTACAAAAAACACCATGGAATTACTATTGTACATATCCAAAAACATGGTATTACATTTTCTTAGGTGATATGCATGTTACATTAAAATGAATTCAAATCCACTGCAGCGCCTGAATAATATGTCCATTAGTTTGACTGAGGAAGGTTTTCCATTAGGTTTTATTGGTTCAATTCCAGCTGGCAAACACACACACAAACAAGCACACATTAACACACACAAACAATGCAATTACCCATGCCTGTTTATCTTTATCCTGTGCAGAAGGACACATGCTAGTACATTTTTAAAAATAAAGAACAAGAATGAATTATAAAAGTATGTCAAAAATAGATAAATGATAATAATACATAATACATCAATAAATAATATTTAGATAATTTTAAATAATTAAAAAAAACAATTACTTATCAAATTTCCAAATTAAAAAAAAAAAAATGTTTCTAGACAGTTGATCACAGAAAGTTGATCATATAAGCAGCCAATGAACATCTGACTCAATCTTAAAGGGATAGTTTACCCAAAAATGAAAATTTGATGTTTATCTGCTTACACCAAGGGCATCCAAGATGTAGGTGACTTTGTTTCTTCAGTAGAACACAAACAAAGATTTTTATCTCAAACCGTTGCAGTCTGTCAGTCATATAATGTCAGTCAATGGTACTCACGGCTTTGAGAGAAAAAAAAAAACATACACAGACAAAACCAAATTAAACCCTGTGGCTCGTGACGATATTGAGGTCTTTAGACACGGAACGATCGGTCTGTGCAAGAAACTGAATAGTATTTATATCGTTTTTTGCCTCTGATCCGCCGCCCGCTCCACTCTATCTACAATCTCAATTAGGAGTGTCAGTGGTCCATTTGAGAGTTAGGTGGCGGTAATGCACTTATAAGTCTGTGATCCGCCGTAAAGCAAGAAGAAGAAGAAGACGCGTCACGTGCCAGCTGATGTGAATGCGCTCAGGACAGTTGGACCGGGTGGTGGATCAGAGGTAAAAAAAAACGATATAAATACTGTTCAGTTTCTTGCACAGACCGATCGTTTCGTGTCTAAAGACCTCAATATCGTCACGAGCCGCAGGGTTTAATTTGGTTTTGTCTGTGTTTTTTTTTTTTTTTTTTCTCTGACATTATATGACTGACAGACTGCAACGGTTTGAGTTAAAAATCTTCATTTGTGTTCTACTGAAGAAACAAAGTCGCCTACATCTTGGATGCCCTTGGAGTAAGCAGATAAACATCAAATTTTCATTTTTGGGTGAACTATCCCTTTAAGCCCTTTGAGCGATTTCATAGATTTGTGTAATAAACAGAACAAATCAAACATCATATTCACTGTTAAACTGATGAATCAGTTAAAAAAAAAAAAAAATATATATATATATATATATATATATATTTCTATTTCTATTTATTCTATTTATTTATTTTTTATTTCTGTTAATTAATTTTTATTGTTTTAGTTTTTTATGTTTTTCATCTAATATTAATATTTAATTTTATTTCAGCATCATTTCATTACCAAAAATTATGTTTTAATAATATTACTTTAAGTTTTGGTTAACAATAACAACACTGGTTTAGAACAAGGGAGTGAGTAAATAATATTGTTAATAGTAATAATTACAGATTTTTTTTTTTTTTAGTAAACTATAATTTTTGAGTAAACTATAATTCATGTGCATAAAAGAACCTCGAATCAGTTCTGACCAACAAGACCATGACAAGGAACCTTTGATTTATAAAAGATGAGATTAAATTGCATAATTCTGGAAGGGCTTTCCAGTACTTCACATCACAAAGGGAAACATCATTCATCTCTGAAAGAACAAAGACAGACTTTTGAACAAGAGGGCAAGAGGAGGGATCTAATCAAAGATGCTTTTGGTGACACATAAAGGGCTTATCGAACTCATTATCAGTAAAATGGGCATCAGATGAATCAATGTGAACCGCAGGGAGGTGCTGCCTTTGCCAAAGCCCCGCTGCTCAGAGCCCTCACTACCAGACAGCACTCATTAACACACCACAATACAAATGAAAGGGACTCAATTGGTGAGGACAACCGCGGTCCAGTGATTTAACATCAGGGTACTGTTTTGTCTCTCTCTCTCTCTCTCTCTCTCTCTCTCTCTCTCTCTCTCTCTCTTTCTCTCTCTTTCTTTCTTTCTCTCCCCCTTTCCCTGGGTCACTCATCTTTCTCTCAACCCCTGTCTGGTGCTTTTCACATCGCTCATTCACTCTTGTTCTGTCCTGCATACTTCAATTTAACTTCAACTCAGCAGCTAGTTCAATGTCAAGAGTTCAGCTGCTGCTCTCCAACGCTCTGTTAACTTCCTGGAACCCATAAAACACTATTTGATAAACCAGACATTATGACCACACTGTCTTACATACACCTACCTAGTAGTATAGTAAAACCATGTTTTGTGGACATTATATAATAATTACTAAGTGATATAAATTAACAACGTACAATAGGGTTGGGATTAGGATGTGGTTTAGTTGCTTGTAATAATATAATGTTATTACTAAAGTATTGTTAGTTAATGTAACATGTAACAGGGACACTGTAAAATAAAGTGTTACCCAGCTTTCTTTGAAGTACTTTTACTAAAAATGTCATAGTAATACCATGTTTTGGACATTGGTATTTCTTGAAGCATGTTATATTATTACCAGTGCCATTGTAATATTATGATTGTGTGAACACTTAAAATGATAACACTATGGTAATGCTATATTTTTGGACATCACTGTAGCTATACTTAAAAGTATTTGGCATTACCATGGTAGCACATATTTAGAAGTAATAACACAAAAAGGGACTGTGGTTAACAGGGTACATCAGATGATAATACGGTATATTTGAAATACATCATGGTACTGAAATTTATGTGAAATTCATGCAATGCCATCACTTTACCATTTTTACTACCACAGTACTTTTTTGTAAGAGTCAAAATTGTTGTTCTACATTCATTATTGTATTCTTTGAACTTGATGTACCTTTTATAATCATATCATCCATAAGATTTTTGAATGTTTATGAAAGACGTCTCTTATGCTCACCAAGGCTGCATTTATTTGATCAAAAAGTAAAACTATATATATATATATATATATATATATATATATATATATAGGCTTTTCGAGGCTTTTGCATTGGAACTCTATGTTATCATGTTTTTATTGTGTTTTATTGTGTTATTTACCTGTTTTTTTTTTGTTTGTTTAGTTATTTTTTAAACTAGTCAAAAAAACAACAACTGCAGTTTCATTGAGATTAATTGGAAGGCACAATGAAAAAACATGATTTTTGAGAATTGTTAAAAACGGAGTTATCTGTTTTTGCAAATGAACTCTTCGTATATATATATATATATATATATATATATATATATATATATATATATATATATATATATATGCATGTATGTATGTATGTACTGTATGTATGTGTGTGTACATATATTAGACATGTGCCGGTGACATTCAGCAGATGGCGCTGAACAGCAGAATACAGCTGTTACCCCGGAAACCCCTTAAACAAAGCAGCTGCTACTTTCTAAAACGTATTTAAATGATTTAAACAGACATTCAGATTTTTGTATTCACAGTGGTGTTCATCACAACGCCAAATACTTTAATATTTAGACTCAATAGGCTATTTATTTTAAAACTTTTTTACATTTTAATCTGGACTACAACATGCCCTAGATATGGTTTGAAAGTGTTTTGATTCTTTATTGTTCAGTCACACTTTACATTAGGGTTTCATTAGTTAACATTAGTTTATTCATTAGTTAACATAAACATAACATAAACAAAAAAATTCTTCTAAACATTCATTAATCTTAGGTAATTCCAATATTTAATTACACATTGTTAAAATCAAGTTTCAACTGTTTTTTTTTTTTTTATGAACCCGAGCTAACGTGAACTGAGTTGTATTTTTTTTTTTTAAACAAAGATTAATAACTTTTAAGATTAATAAGCAAATGTAGCTTTTGCTCATTGATGTTAATGCATTAACTAAGTTTAACTAATGAGATCTTATTGTAAAGTGATACCTATTGGTCTTTTTTCTTTTGCACTTTAATCTGTGTAATTTTTAACTTTATTCATTTTATTGTGTATTGCTTTATCGTATTTCGTATATTTTAATGTTATGTTTTTGTTCAACCCCTTGAATTAAAGCTTAAAGTCTGCACTACAATTTCATCTTGATGAAAATTGTGTCAGTGTCCAAATATATATGGACCTTACTGTGTGTGTGTGTGTGTGTGTGTGTGTGTGTGTGTGTCTGTGTGTGTGTATGTATGTATATATATATATATATATATATATATATATATATATATATATATATATATATATATATATATATAACATTATAGATGTCTTCTTTACCTTAAATTAAAGTGTATAGGAATAGAAACATTCAAAATGTCTACTCAGTCCTACTCACATTCTCTAAAGACCAGCAAAAGCTCATACGTCAGTTTCATGATAAGTACAAATGACTAATTGTCAGTTTCTATTGATTGTAAGTGAAAAACTGCTGATAAGGGGCATGATGCTTGCTTGCATAAGCCATGAGGTACTACATTACTCTGTGTGATGAAGGCAGTGCTATGGGCAACATGACAGGATGTGATGCGTTCAGCAGCCCTGCAGTCCTGTAACCTCCTTGTGTCTTGGTCTCTTAAGTCAAATCCCGCTGTCTGCTAGTTAGAAGCGACAGCGACACCTCAGCTGTCGTCCATGAATGAATGATGACGCACCTGGGTAGCCAACTGGAGATCAGGTGAAATCTGCCCTGACATTGTTAGCTTTGGGGAGAATCTAATGTCAGAATAGTTATAAGGGAAAACCTGAGGACAGCACATGAACACACAAAAAAGACAAGATTTTCATTTACTAAATCATTATAATTGAAAACAGACATTGTTCTAACAATTGTCTATTTATATTAACAATTTTTTTTTTTATAGAAAAGAGTTTTATGCAAATTATTTGCATTTTCATGAATTTCAAAGGGTGAGTGGGACTGAGTCACAAAACCATTTTTTAGTCTGTCTTTTTGAATTCAGAATATAGAATATATTTAGCTCACCTGCTGTGCTTGCTGGTTCAAATTAAAAATATGTATTAACAAAACTTCTAATACATGTATATTGTAATAAAACCTGTTTTGAGATGCATTGTTCCTGAAAGTTGCAAGCTGTTAGAACTTCAGAGTTTTTACCTTATGAAATTAGATTTTTAGTGTAGTATGTAATAAGAAAAAACTACAATAATTAAAAAGTTAATGTTATTTTCAGCATCATCGTACTATTCTAAGGTTCTAAAGCATACAGTTAAAATGCTTATAAGTCAGGAACATGAAACCCATTTTATATCCTTATATTTCTGACTGAAACTGGATATTCAAAGAGACAAAAACATGGCAAACTTGGTTATATCCATCTTCAGTGGTATTTATAGTGAAAAGAGGTTGTCACATAACAGAAAAGAAGCAGGTGATTGGCGAGCAAGGTTAAAAAATTAGAGGCATTCATTTACATTTACATTATTTATTTGGCAGATACTTTTATCCAAAGCAACTTGCATGCCATTCAAGGTATACTTTTTATTAGTTCATGTACTCCCTGGGAATCAAACCCATGACCTTGGTGTTGCTAATGTTTCAATGAATTGTGCACGCTTATACAAGAATATGCATTGTGAGGCTGAATTTAGACTTTAAAAAAGAGTGATTAGCAGTTGCTATGTGAATTTGCACATAAACTGAGCTAATGAGAATGAACATGAGATAGTGTCTGTTTGGCTGACACAACAGAGAGAAATTGGTTGAGTTAATGAATACAAAGATAAATGAAGATAAAGCATTTTAAACATCAGGAAACCAAGAGCCACACTAGAATTTTCCACACTTTGAGCCACTGCAGTATAAAGCAAACTTCTTTCTAAGACGCTCCACGCAGTATTTGTTTCACCTTCTCTGTCGTGTGCCAAAAGCCCCCAAGACTATCAGAGCAGCAAATAAAAGGCACCTTGCAGGCGAGAACTAAACAAACTGAGTTTGGAATTACAGGCCCCAGCTTCCAGTCTAAACTCAATCAGATTCCCTTCCCTCTCTCCTCACTGAGGCAAAGGCACCCTGAATTAAACTGAATGGAATCAGTTTTCACTGAACTAGAGACAAAGAAAAAGGGGCTTGAACTTGATGACCTCTTCATTATGATATGAATATGAGAAACTTAAGAACATTCATTACATGAAAATTATATCAGTACCAATCAATAATGACCCTGATATACAGTCAGGTCCATAAATATTGGGACATCGACACAATTTTAAAATTTTTGGCTCTATACACCACCACAATGGATTTCAAATGAAACGAACAAGATGTGCTTTAACTGCAGACTGTCAGCTTTAATTTGAGGGTATTTACATCCAAATCAGGTGAACGGTGTAGGAATTACAACAGTTTGCATATGTGCCTCCCACTTGTTAAGGGACCAAAAGTAATGGGACAATTGGCTTCTCAGCTGTTCCATGGCCAGGTGTGTGTTATTCCCTCATTGTCCCAATTACAATGAGCAGATAAAAGGTCCAGAGTTCATTTCAAGTGTGCTATTTGCATTTGGAATCTGTTGCTGTCAACTGTCAAGATGAGATCCAAGAGCATTCACTATCAGTGAAGCAAGCCATCATTAGGCTGAAAAAACAAAACAAACCCATCAGAGAGATAGCAAAAACATTAAGCGTGGCCAAAACAACTGTTTGGAACATTCTTAAAAAGAAGGAACGCACCTTTGAGCTCAGCAACACTAAAAGACCCGGAAGACCACGGAAAACAACTGTGGTGGATGACCGAAGAATTCTTTCCCTGGTGAAGAAAACACCCTTCACAACAGTTGGCCAGATCAAGAACACTCTCCAGGAGGCAGGTGTATGTGTGTCAAAGTCAACAATCAAGAGAAGACTTCACCAGAGTGAATACAGAGGGTTCACCACAAGATGTAAACCATTGGTGAGCCTCAAAAAAAGGAAGGCTAGATTAGAGTTTGCCAAACGACTTCACAGTTCTGGAACAACATCCTATGGACAGATGAGACCAAGATCAACTTGTACCAGAGTGATGGGAAGAGAAGAGTATGGAGAAGGAAAGGAACTGCTCATGATCCTAAGCATACCACCTCATCAGTGAAGCATGGTGGTGGTGGGCATGTATGGCTACCAGTGGAACTGGTTCTCTTGTATTTATTGATGATGTGACTGCTGACAAAAGCAGCAGGATGAATTCTGAAGTGTTTCGGGGAATATTATCTGCTCATATTCAGCCAAATGCTTCAGAACTCATTGGACGGCGCTTCACAGTGCAGATGGACAATGACCCAAAGCATACTGCAAAAGCAACCAAAGAGTTTTTGAAGGGAAAGAAGTGGATTGTTATGCAATGGCCAAGTCAATCACCTGACCTGAATCCGATTGAGCATGCATTTCACTTGCTGAAGACAAAACTGAAGGGAAAATGCCCCAAGAACAAGCAGGAACTGAAGACAGTTGCAGTAGAGGCCTGGCAGAGCATCACCAGGGATGAAACCCAGCATCTGGTGATATCTATGCGTTCCAAACTTCAGGCTGTAATTGACTGCAAAGGATTTGCAACCAAGTATTAAAAAGTGAAAGTTTGATTTATGATTATTATTCTGTCCCATTACTTTTGGTCCCTTAACAAGTGGGAGGCACATATGCAAACTGTTGTAATTCCTACACCGTTCACCTGATTTGGATGTAAATACCCTCAAATTAAAGCTGACAGTCTGCAGTTAAAGCACATCTTGTTCGTTTCATTTGAAATCCATTGTGGTGGTGTATAAAGCCAAAAATGTTAAAATTGTGTCGATGTCCCAATATTTATGGACCTGACTGTATGCTTAGCTGATTTTAGCACAGATAATTTTATCTCATACTCTGGAAAAACTATACCACAGACATGAAAACAAACTTTATGCATGTAGCATGTATGCATGCAAAGCGCCTTACGTTTGCATGTAGAACAAAAGTCCAAAAGTCTGGGGTCAGTTTTTTTTTATTTATTATTATTTATTATTATTTTTCAACTGCTGAAAAATTCTGCTTTGCCATTACAGAATTTTTTTGTTTGTTTGTTTTGTATTCAGTGTATGTATGAACTCAAATAGATTTTTTTATTTGTATTATTTCACAATATTACTGTTTTTACTGTATTTAATTTAATTTAATTTGTATATGCAGCCTTGGTAAACATAAAACATTATTACTTCTTACAAAAACATTAAAAAAATCTTACAGACCCCAAACTTTTTAAATAATTAGAATGGCTATTATTGCTGACCGGTGTTATAGGGTAAGTTTCACAAAATTTCTCAAGAACTCTAGAACATGAAATATTCATGCCATATTCAGTCATATTTCAACCTAAAATAAAAAAAAAAAAAAAAAATTATATATATATGTATAAAAAAGAAAAAGAAAAAGTTTGGAGTGAAATGTGACCAGGACATGTCTTAGAGTTTCACCCTAAACCAAATACACTGTAACTCGCCAGGCTGACAGTCTATTACTCACCTCCAAGAAACTGCATGCCTCCCGCTGCACGTCCGATGGTTCTGGAGATGAGTTCTGATATGCAGCAGCCCATGACCGCTGTGAGTGCCACCAGCAGCAGCAGGCCGCATCCAACCCCCGTCACGACAGTACAGATCCGCCACTCCATGCTCGGGATACCCTGAAAGCTCGCATAGCGCCCGCACTGCTCCAGCATGATCGTAGCCTGCCTCTCTTCGTCCCGAACAGGGTACGAGCACCGCCGGAAAGTACCGAAGGAAACTGGCTTATCCATTTGTGAGCCCAGCAGCCAGTAGGGCATGAAGAACCCAATGCAGGAAGCTGCTGCGCTCAGCAGGGACACCAGAGCCCAGATCATCCCTGTACACGTGAGGCTGGATGCCATTCTAGAGAAATGTCTTTAAATATTGGCCACAATTCCAGAAAAGAGCTTCGAAAAGAGGATATCAGACACACACACAAAAAATAAAAAATAAAAATAATGATTCCTTTTGCCTTATTGGAAAGAGGATGTCTATCTCCATACAGTCTTCACCATTGTTCTGTGAGCCGTCACCTGAGAAGAAGCAATAAAACACATTGTCCCCTCAGTTTTCACAGTAAAGATTCACAATTCCTGTTATATATGCAATAGCATTCATATACACTACCAGTCATAAGTCTGGGGTCAGTAGCATTTATGTATGTATGTATGTATGTATGTATGTATGTATGTATGTATTCATTTATTTATACTTTTACAAAAAAAAAAAAAAAAAATATTTCAAATATATTATTTTTTTCTAGCAATTAAAGAATCCTGAAAATCATGGTTTATTGTAATCAGCACAGCTGATTTATACAAACAACCCCCAAACTTCTGAACGACAGTCTGCTTTTTAAGTTTAGATTATGTGCCCAAATGTATCTGGCCACTTAATGTTATAATTTTACTGCAAATTTTCTTTCTTACAGTGTTAGTGATTAGTTGTAAATTTCAGTATGATATGAAAAATATATTAATCAAAGTTTTATAACATTAACTAACATTAATTAATGATATCAAGCTTCTGAAGTTTAATTTAATGTTTGTTATATTGTTAATTAAAGTTGCCACCCAGCTTCTTTCATATAAGGCTGAGTCTAACATCTAATATTTAAACAAAAGTTTACAGGTGGATACTACCAAAGGGAAAGAAAAGAAAAGAAAAGAAAAGAAAAGAAAAGAAAATGGCTAAAAACGTTTCATGTGGTAACATCTATATTCAATTATTCAAGTATTTGATATGACTAAACGAATCTGAATACAGTGAGTCGAACAGAAACTCATTTTAAGGGTTGGAACTCCTTATGGTAACAACTGAACATTTTCACTTTTCACTGTATGAATCTTCACAATAATACAGTAATTATAACTCTTATTAATAAGACATAATATGCATGATATTTCAGCTGTGCTCATATAGCATATGCATTTACATTTTAGGATGTTAAGAATTATTAATGTAATCATAGGTATTCATAATATGAATGTAAATTACTATAAAGTCTCAAACATCTAATATTTACAGAAAAAAAAAAAATCCTACAAAGCTCAACAGACTAATCATCTATTATTAGTGCCACTTCATGACAGTCCTGTTATAAACAGCTCCCATGCAAAAGACGCCATCATGCAAACCATAAATATTCATAAAAACACCGTATGTGATAACTTACATAGATATATTCTGACTGGTGTGTTAATTTAAAATTCCTGTCCAGCTTCGTGGGACCGTGGAGAAGAAATAAACTTTGTCCGCTGAACGGGGCGCAACTCGCGTTACGCGCGCAGAAAACATGCAGTAAATTCCTTACATGGAGTCTGCTGAGATCTGCTTGTGTCCTTCTGTTTATTTCACTGTCACTCCTGCAGGAAAGCGCTAAAATAATCCCAGTGTATTTCAGAAGACACAAGAAATGTTGAGCTGTGTCCGTGTCCACGCACCGAGCGCAGTGTGCGGCAGAAGGCAGACTACAAGAGTCCGAGGCGCGCTCGTTTACTCGAGGCTCCTCCCACAGTCCTGCTGCCTTTTAATCACAGCGGGGCTAGCTGTCACACTTTTTATTCCAGTGTATATTTCACACATTTATTTATTTTATTTATTTATTTTAAAATCAGTTTCTGTACAGACACGTGAAGTCTTTACTACAAATAAATAAATAAATAAATAAAATAAAAAATACATAAAAAAAGATCATATTTGCTTAGGTCAAAAAGATGCAGTTCATTTATCTTGCATAGTACTTACAGCTAGGAATGTTGTATTACTGTGGGAGCTTGCTTTTCAGTGACTACCTGGATTTAAAAAAATAAATAACAATAAACAATAAGAATAAAAACAAAAGACAGAAAGAAAGAAAGAAATGAAATGAAATAAAAGAAAAGAAAAGAAAAGAAAAGAAAAGAAAAGAAAAGAAAAGAAAAAAAAGAAAAGAAATAGTCTACATAAAGCAAGTGTTCAAGGATCACCAGGGGCCACAAGTGAGTACTAGGGGGTCAATAGAAAAGTTTAGTAAAAGAAGAATAAAAGAAAGAAGAGAAGAAGAAAAAGTTTTTTGTTTTTTAAAGTACAATTAAACAAGTAATAAATTAAGTTACAAATAAAGTAATAAATATAATAAGTAATAAATATAATGTTTTTTTTTCTTTTCTTTTTTTTCAAATAATAAATAATATAACTAACAGAAGTATAGTGGGTAAAAAAAAAAAAAAAAAAAAAAAACCCATAAGATAAGATAACGTAAAAAATAAGCAATAGATGTAACTTAAATAAACATAAGAAACTACATTCGTTTCCAAATAATATTTACACATATTTACAATATTATATTTTAGAATAATATTATTAATATTGTATTTTTTTATATTTAGATATAAAATGATAATTAATACAAATACACACATACACATGCATACATATATTCCTTTATGTTTTCCTTAGACTTTACTATGGCAATGAGCATATGTGTTAGAAATTAAAATAAATTCTCTAAGTTAGGACCTGACTAATGAGTGTAAAATAAGCCATTGACTAAAAAGCAGTGTAGGGAGAGTTGTGATGGGGCTGATAGGATGGAGGAGATGGAGCATGTGTGTAAAGCTCAAGAGATGCTGGTGCAAAGTGGTGCATGCTGGAGGAGTGACCACAGCTGTGAATAATTCACAAAGGCATCACATCCAGAAACACCACAGAGCGTAACCCCGTGACTCACCTCCTTTCTCCATTTAATCCCTCTGAAGAGAAATGGGCTGAAATTCAATTGTTTTTGCCCTCTTGGGTGCAATATCTGTAGTTGTTGTGATTATTCATTGTCAAAGTAACTCCCTTTTTCCCTCTGGCAAGGTGAAGTTAATGTCAAGGCACTGGTTTGAAGTGATTTGTTGCATTTTAACAGCAGTTATAGGTGCCATTGGATGGGGAAATAAATTGACAGCAAGTTGTGTCACCTCAAAAGACCACTGTTTTTATTGCGTTTGTGAACTTAAGAGTTCAGGTGGTTAAATCACCCTGATAAAACAAACAAACAACAACAACAACAACAACAACAACAAAACTTTCATTCAGATCTCCCAGATTATTTTATTTTCATTTTTATTTTATTATTATTATTTTATTAATTTTTTTTTGACATTCGAGACCCTCTGTTGGCTTTTACTGCTTACATCTACTTTTTTGTTTGATGTTTGAGACCTTCTGTTGAATTTTACTGCTTACATCTTTTTTTTTTTTTTAAATATTGAGCAAATGTTTCTCCTAACTCTAAGCCTCAAATATTTCTGCATTTCTACTTTTTCATTAAAACATTTATTTTTTTTTTCCTCATAAGAATCATTAGCTTCTCTCCACGATAATTTCAGGTTTTATATTTATGGGGACTTTATTAGCCTATCTTTATGCACATTATTTGGTCCCTTTGCAAAACCTGACCCACATTACGCATTTATACGCTATCTAACTAAATGAGGATTTAGGATGAGGATTTCATTAGGATATTTTTTAAGAATAACATTATCTATAATTAAAAATATAAAACTCCCAAACTAAACCATAAACCTGAAATATTTTATTAAAATATATTTAATAATATAAACAATATAAATGATATAACAATAATTATTATAATAATATTATATCAATATTATATCGTTGTCATTATATATATTTATTTATTTATTTATTTATTTTATAAGATATGTTTTATTCAAATATATAAACATACTTAAAACATTATTATTGGTGTGTTTAGAACATTAGAGCATGAAACCTTTCACTTCAATGACACCCTCAAAGGTGACACATTTCTGGAGTTTTTTTTTTTTTTTTTTTGGGCAAATGTCAACAGCTCGAGGCGCGGAACTAATGTGTCGACCTCTTGTTGTTGCAGTGGGACGATTTTCTGGTTACTCAAAACAGCTTCCTGGAGGTTGACGTGGATGTTGATGATGGCAGAGACTAAAGCAGAGCTGTCAATTGATGCTTCAAACCTTCACACCTCTAACAGCAGCGGGAATGCGTCCTCACAGCCCAACAACCCTCTATCCAGAAAACTCAACAAGATCCTGGAGACCAGGCTGGATAATGACAAGGTTTGTGACAGTCTGTTCGCATTTGCTAACTTGTTAGATCGCAGTGCACCTGTCACTACAAATTGTTTGCACGTATAATTAATTTAAAAAATAAATAAATAAAATAAACATAATTTCTGAGTCTCAAATTTATACGGCAAATAAATTTCAGTAGCGTGGTGTTCTGCATGTCAAACCCTTACAGAGAAGAACATTTGTACATGGTTATGTTATAACATGGTAAATCTTTGGGGTTTGACAAAGTAATATGAACACTAATTATTGTAGGGGTGAATATAATTTGTGTAGGCTATAGTGAAAAAACAAATGTTTCAATTATCTTTCTTTTTTTTCCTTTTTTTTTTTAATTAACTTCTCATTGTCTATATTCTCTAGGTTGTATTTCAGTTGTGTTCAGGAGTGCTTAGTAAAAGCCATGGGTGAAATAGGAAACTTGTCAGACTTCCAAAAAAAAAAAAAACAACAACAAAAAAAAAAAAGAGGCCAAATCATGGAAGCCCGTTTAGCATGAGCATCTGTAACCTTTACAGCTCAACTGTTAAGAATGCGATTAAGATTATATGCTCAAACCTTGACAAGACTTCATTAGTGAAGAATAGTGGGCGAAAAGTAACCGATAGGGGTTGTGTCCCAACAACACAGAACTACTGCAGCAAAGTGACAGCAAAGCTTAATAATCACATTGAAGACATTTTTCCCCAAAAAACCAACCACATAGAACTTCATAAATCCAGCATCCAAGAAAGAACACTTAATTGCTAAAAATTTAATCACAGACACTACTGCTAAAAGACGATGTTATGATAATAAAATCTGGACAGTTGGAGCACCAAGATGAACTTCAACATCTACACAGGCCAGCTCAATCACATGGTTTGACTATTATCAAACCACTGTGGATAGATTTGGAAGGAAAACTCAAAAAACAAAAGTTGTATGAATCCATTCTAAGAAGGTTGGAAGTTGTATTAAAGGCAAAGTGTGGTAAAATGCTATAATAAAGAAATATTGCATATTTCCCAGTTGTTGAAAATATTTTGTCTAACCCATTTATAATACTTGTAAGTAAAACAAACTGAAATTATTGTACTAGGTATTTATATGGTACTCCAAAATAAAGAATACTATGGTACTGCCATGTTTGATGTCTGAAAAATATTTTTAGTTTTTGTTTTTTTAGTATGTGGAGAAGCATGGTATTATGATGTTTTTTTCATACATGGTACAATGGTAATGTAATGTGTTTTGTTTTTTTTTCCAAACATAAATCATGGTACTGTATAATGTAACCTAAGGTAAGGGTCAGTAAGGTTTTTCTTTTTCTTTCTTTCTTTCTTTCTTTTTTTTTTTTTTTGAAAGAAATTAATGCTTTTATTAAGCAAGGTCACATTAAATAAAGAAGGAGTAAAGATTACTACATTGTTACAAACTTTCTATTAATCAAAGAATCTTAAAAAAAATATGTCATGCTTTCCACAAAAATATTAAGCAGTTTTCAACATCGAAAATAATAAGAAATGTTTCTTGAGCATTAGATCAGCATATTAGAATGATTTCTGAAGGGTCATGTGACACTGTTACTAGAGTAATGGCCGCTGAAAATTCAGCTTTGCCATCACAAGAATAAATTAAAATTTAAACTATAATAAAATAGAAAACAGTTATTTAAAATTGAAATAATGTTTCATGATATTACAGTTTTTACTGTATCTTTGATTGGATAAATGTAGCTTAAGAGACTTCTTTCAAAAACATTAAAAGAATCTTATCAGCTTTTGAACATTAGTCTATATCGAACAACCACAGAATTACCATACCATCGTTGTACTGTACCATTGTACTACTATAGTACATTTATTGGCGAAGGTGATTGCAGTAATATTATTTTGATCAGAACATGCATTATAAATTTTGTAAATGAAGTTATGTCATCTGATGTTCATAGGCAACAAGCAGCCGATGAACAAGCAGCAGTGAAGATTTTGTTGCTTCACTTATTTTCTATTTTTGTTTCTTTCTAGGAGATGCTGGAAGCGTTGAAATCTCTCTCTGTGTTTTTCACTGAGAACAGTCTGAGAACCAGGAGGAACCTCCGAGGAGACATAGAGAGACGCAGCCTATCCATCAATGAAGAGTTTGTACGAATATTTAAAGAAGTGAAGGAGGTAAATTCACAGTGACAGTTCTATACAGCAGCTCAAAAATGTATAATTAAAAAGTAGTATATATATATATATATATTTATAATTAAAATCATCCTGTATCATTATATAACGTGCCAGTGAGACTTTTTTTAATGATCAAAAACTACTATTATATTTTGAATTAGTTATAGTTATAGTTTTTATTTGAATTTTAGTTAGTCTTAATTTATTTTGTTGTGTGTTTTTGTATTTTTTTTAAAAGTTTATATATATATATATATATATATATACAGTGGGTACGGAAAGTATTCAGACCCCCTTAAATTTTTCACTCTTTGTTATATTGCAGCCATTTGCTAAAATCATTTGTTCATTTTTTTTCCTCATTAATGTACACACAGCACCCCATATTGACAGAAAAACACAGAATTGTTGACATTTTTGCAGATTTATTAAAAAAGAAAAACTGAAATATCAAATGGTCCTAAGTATTCAGACCCTTTGCTGTGACACTCATATATTTAACTCAGGTGCTGTCCATTTCTTCTGATCATCCTTGAGATGGTTCTACATCTTCATTTGAGTCCAGCTGTGTTTGATTATACTGATTGGACTTGATTAGGAAAGCCACAGACCTGTCTATATAAGACCTTACAGCTCACAGTGCATGTCAGAGCAAATGAGAATCATGAGGTTAAAGGAACTGCCTGAAGAGCTCAGAGACAGAATTGTGGCAAGGCACAGATCTGGCCAAGGTTACAAAAAAATTTCTGCTGCACTTAAGGTTCCTAAGAGCACAGTGGTCTCCATAATCCTTAAATGGAAGACGTTTGGGACGACCAGAACCCTTCCTAGAGCTGGCCGTCCGGCCAAACTGAGCTATCGGGGGAGAAGAGCCTTGGTGAGAGAGGTAAAGAAGAACCCAAAGATCACTGTGGCTGAGCTCCAGAGATGCAGTCGGGAGATGGGAGAAAGTTGTAGAAAGTCAACCATCACTGCAGCCCTCCACCAGTCGGGGCTTTATGGCAGAGTGGCCCGACGGAAGCCTCTCCTCAGTGCAAGACACATGAAAACCTGCATGAAGGACTCTAAGATGGTGAGAAATAAGATTCTCTGGTCTGATGAGACCAAGATAGAACTTTTTGGCCTTAATTCTAAGTGGTATGTGTGGAGAAAACCAGGCACTGCTCATCACCTGTCCAATACAGTCCCAACAGTGAAGCATGGTGGTGGCAGCATCATGCTGTGGGGGTGTTTTTCAGCTGCAGTGACAGGACGACTGGTTGCAATCGAGTGAAAGATGAATGCGGCCAAGTACAGGGATATCCTGGACGAAAATCTTCTCCAGAGTGCTCAGGACCTCAGACTGGGCTGAAGGTTTACCTTCCAACAAGACAATGACCCTAAGCACACAGCTAAAATAATGAAGGAGTGGCTTCACAACAACTCCGTGACTGTTCTTGAATGGCCCAGCCAGAGCCCTGACTTAAACCCAATTGAGCATCTCTGGAGAGACCTAAAAATGGCTGTCCACCAACGTTTACCATCCAACCTGACAGAACTGGAGAGGATCTGCAAGGAGGAATGGCAGAGGATCCCCAAATCCAGGTGTGAAAAACTTGTTGCATCTTTCCCAAAAAGACTCATGGCTCTATTAGATCAAAAGGGTGCTTCTACTAAATACTGAGCAAAGGGTCTGAATACTTAGGACCATGTGATATTTCAGTTTTTCTTTTTTAATAAATCTGCAAAAATGTCAACAATTCTGTGTTTTTCTGACAATATGGGGTGCTGTGTGTACATTAATGAGGGAAAAAAATGAACTTAAATGATTTTAGCAAATGGCTGCAATATAACAAAGAGTGAAAAATTTAAGGGGGTCTGAATACTTTAGGTACCCACTGTGTGTGTGTGTGTATATATATTTATTTATTTATTTTTTCTATTTAGCTTTCATTTATATTTATTTCAGTTTTAGTAATTTTAGTGCTTGTCTACATCTTACAAGGTACATTATATTCAAATTACAAAGTGTATTTATGCATTTCACTTTTATAGTCTAGCTAACATTGAAACTATTTGGTTTGGGTTGGCAAGATTTTTTTTTATTTATTTTTTTTGTTTTTAATTAATAGCTTATTTCACTAAGGACACATTCAATTTATCAAAAGTGACAGTAAAGACTTTTACATTGTTACAATAAATGTATATATTTCAAATAAATGCTGTTCTTTTGAACAACCTATTCATCAAAGAATCCAGAAAAATTATCAAGAAATAAATAACATTTTACAATATATTAAAATAGAAAATAGACAAGTTGAAGTACTAAAATTACTAAAACTGAAATAAATATAAATGAAAGCTAAAGAGAAATAATAAAAAATAAACATAAAAATGACTAAAACACAATAAAATTAATTAAGAATTTAACTAAAACTCAAATAAAAACTGTAAAAATAAACAAATTCAAAATATTAACAAAAGCGATAATAAAATAACGCTGATATGTGGCTTTGGAGAAAAGCATCTGAATAAATGTAAAGATGATGCTGTTGAGGTGGTTTACACAATAAACTTTGCATACAACCTCTAGCACTAGTGAACTTCTGCTGCAATATAGGACTTGAGTGTGTCTTTCTGCTTCAGGAACTAGAGAGCGTTCATGAAGATGTTCAGGCCATGAGCTCCTGCTGTGAAGAAATGACCAACAGGTTGAAGGTAATTATGCATGTTTGCATTTATTTAGCAGATAGCTAAATAGCATATTTCTCTTTTGGAAAATCATAATTTCATTACTGCAATTATTAGCAGCCTACTAAAGATTATTGACTATTTAAAAACTTGAAAAGCATTTCAAGGGATTGAAAAAGATATTTAAATTTATATAGTTGAAGGGCCAACATGCTCTTTTTCTATAACTCAGCTTCCATGTTTTGTGTCAACAGGCAGCCAAAGAACAAACACAGGATTTGATTGTGAAAACCAACAAACTTCAGGGAGAGAAGTGAGTCTGATATAATGCTCTAAGGTGTTTGAGTGATATGAGGTTTTCAGAGCTGATCTGCTGATCTGGAGAGTGGATTTGCTTATGGCATGAATTTAAGCAACATCAAAAGTCTCATTGCTGTTGCACTAAATATCATATGGAATACTACTTGGGCAATCAAATTCGATGAACTAACTATTATATACAAAGCTAAATGTACAGCAAATGAAACATACAGAAAATTGTTATTAGTTAATTTAAATAAATTCTTAAATTAAATTTTTAAACATTTAATAATAATTTGAAATTGTGCAATATCTGTTAACTTTTAATGAGCAAAGCTGGAAATGCCTACAATATTGAATTGAGCAAAGCATGTAAAGTCTGTCAGTGTGGACAGACTGACATTTTGAATGCATTGCTGTAATATTAGCACTGAACTACTTTTTTACTTTTTGTACTGTTGGTACTGTTGCTTTTTCTTAATTAATGGGCATATTTAAAAATTTCTGAATTAAAACATATACCACACACACACACACACACACACACTTGTTTCACTATCCTTGTGGGAACTTCCATAGGCGTAATGGTTTTTCTACTGTACAGACCGTATATTCTGTTGCCCCACACCAACCCTACACCTAAACTTAGCCCTCACATGAGACTTTTTGCATATTTAGATTTTCAAAAAACTTCATTCTGTGTGATTTATTAGCTTGTTTACCCATGGAGACCTCAATTTAGGTCCCCACCGTGACACGAGTCCCCACCTGAATATTAAAAACAGGTACACACACACACACACACACACACACACACACACACACACACACACACACACAAATGTACATATACAGTGCCCTCCAAAAGTGTTGGAACAGTAAAGACAAAATTGCTCTGTTGGCTGTGGAGTCAAGACATTTACAATTATGATTAAAAGATGAATATGAGACAAAACTACAGAATGCCACATTTTATTATTAGCCGTTTCAACACATACATGTTTTACCAAATAAAAAGAACAGCACTTTTAGAGTTCATCCCACTCATTGATGTGAGCATAAGTATTGGGACAGTTGAACATAAGGCAGATATAAAAGATTAAAAGCTATTATTTAGTTGCAGCTCCCTTGTGCACAATCACAGCAGTGAGTCTGTGACCCATAGACATCATCAGACTCTTGGTCTCATCCTTTGAAATACTTTTCCCAGCCTTTAATGCAGCCATTTCCAATTGTTGCTTGTTTTGGGGAGTTTCTGCCTTTACTCTCCTCTTCAGCTGGTGAAATTCATGTTCAATCGGATTTAAATCTGGAGATTGACTTGGGCAATCTAAGACTTTCCATTTCTTTGCCCTTATAAATTCCTTGACTGAACTGGCAGGGTGTTTTGGGTCACTGTCCTGATGCAATATGAAGCACTTCCCAATGAATCTGGTGGCATTTTCTTGAATATTGGTAGGCAAGATGGTTTTGTACCCTTCCAAATTCATTCTGCTACTGTCATCATACATTAAGTCATCAGTAAAGTTGAGAGGGCATGCCCATGCCATGACACCACCTCCACCATGCTTTACAGATGAGGCTGTATGCTTGGGATCTTTTGCAGTTCCCTTTTTTCTCCACATTTTAGCTTTCCCATCACTTAGATAAAGGTTCATCTTTGTCTCATCGGTCCATAAACACAGTTCCAAAACTCTTCTGGCTCACCTTTGAACTTTTTTACAAACTCTAATCTTGCCTTTCTATTTTTGGTGCTGGTCAGAGGTTTGCATCTTGCTGTGTAGCATCTGTAATTCTGTGTCAAAGTCTCCTAAGGACAGTAGATTGTCAGAGCATCACCCCAGCTTTCTGGAAGTTGTTGGTGATTTTACAGACACGTCTTTTAGGGTTCATTTTCACAGCTTTTATGATTTGTCTGTCATCAACTACTGTTGTTTTCTCAGCCGATTAGGTAGTTGTTGGTTGCTGGTGTTGCTGGTGGTTTCCAAACTCTTGATTTCTCCATGCCCTTTTTTTTGCTATAGCTCTAATTGACTTCCTCTTTTCTTTTAGCATCCAAATTGCTTGCTTTTCTCTCAAAGTCAGCTCCCTCATCTTCATCCTGGTTTGTGTGTGTCATCATCGAATGCAAGATTCAGAATGCAGAAATAATTGATATAACTGATACGACACATTCCCTGCTTTTAATATCTGAAGAATGAATGCAACAGGACACAGCTGATCACTTAGAAAGACCTGTGAGGAAACTGTTCCAATACTTATGCTCACATCAGATAGGGGGATGAAACTCTAAAAGTGCTGAACTTCTTAGCTGGTAAAACATCTATGTATTGAATCACCCAATATTATATTCTCATATTCTAGTTCATAGTCTCATATTCATCTTTTAATCATAGTTGTAAATGTCTTGTCTCCACAGCCAACAGAGCAATTTTGTCTTTACTGTTCCAATACTTTTGGATGGCACTGTATATTACAGTTCAAAAAATTCGGGGTCACTTTTTTTTTTAAATACACATTTACCACTGAGCATCTTTTGGTGAGGTCAATGAATATATATATATATATATATATATATATATATATATAATATATATATATATATATATATATATATATATATATATATATATATATATATATATATATATATATATATATAATATTGAATATATACATCATCTTCTGCTGGACACATTTTATCCCTGCTATACTTCAGTATTGCATTTCCAATTAATATTCTCTTCTTATCTGTTTTGCTGCTTGTTGTGAATGCAACTGATTGCAATCTAGCTACTGATAATGAGACAATGTGATGCACAAAAGTTAATAATGACACTGAGAGAAGAGGATTCTGGTATATGCGACTAGGTTTTTTGTAGACTTGATTGGTTGAACCAAATCCTGACTGGAAATGTGGGTTTAGTCAGATACACAAAGTAAAGGGACAGAATGATAAATCGAGGCTCTAGCTTCAGCGTATCTTGTACTTTCTGCCACCCACAGATCAGGTTTATGGCCTTCACTGGAGAAATGTGCTTGTTTATGGCCATTGAGAGGCTGCCAGTGAAAGTCATTTGGGTGGAAGTGATTGAAAAGAGGGTTGATAGGGCATTGACACTGCTGGGCTGTGGTGTGCCATGTGGTGAACCAATTAGATGCAAAGAGAGACAAATAGCTCTCTTCCAAAACCCAGTGAGCTGCCTTGCTGTCTTCTTTCTATGGGCAGCTGCCTTCTACACTGTAAAAAGTGATAAGTTTACTTAACTTAAAAAAAAAAATTGAGGAAACCCGTTGCCTTAAAATTAAGTAAATAATAATTTTAAAAAAATAAGTGAATTGTCAAGTTCACTTAACTTTTTTTTTTTTTTTTAATTATTATTTACTTAATAATTTTAAGGCAACGGGTTTCCTCATTTTTTTTTTTTTTTTTTTTTTTAAGTTAAGTCAACTTATCACTTTTTACAGTGTAGGCAGCATTTATGTGTCCACTAGTTTGGAGCTGAGTGGGTGTTTTCAGTTTAATCTCTATGGGAGATGCGGGGAAGGCTTATGCGGGGAATTGTGGGATTGACAGCGGAGTGTAGCATGCATTTGAAAAGCTGTGTATGTTATGAAAATGGGGGGACTGTGCATAAAAATGGTTGTAATTCCTAAACATTTTATATTATATTTCTGTTCAACCCCTTGAATTAAAGCTTAAAGTCTGCACTACAATTTCAGCTTATATATATATATATATATATATATATATATATATATATATATATATATATATATATATATATATATATATATATATATATATATATATATACATACATACATACATACACACACACACACACACACACACACACACACACACACACACACACACACACACACACACACACTCACTCACTCACACACACAGTTAGGTCCATATATATTTGGACACTGACCCAGTTTTCATCATTTCGGCTCTCTATGCCACCAGAATAAAATTAAAATGAAACAATCAAGATGAAATTGTAGTGCAGACCATGGAGAGGATTCTCTGATCAACCACCACTGTTGTCCTCCGTAGACATCCAGGCCTTTTTATGTTGTTGCTGAGCTCACCAGTGCGTTCCTTTTTTGTCAAAATGTACCAAACTGTTGATTTGGCAAGTCCTAATGTTCCTGCTATCTCTTCTACAAATCTCTATTTATTTTGATTTTGAAGCCTAACAATTGTCTGTTTCACCTGCATGGAGCGCTCCTTTGACCGCATGATGTGGGTTCAGAGCAGTAGCTTCCAAATGCAAATGGCACACTCTTAGAATCAACTCCAGAACATTTACCTGCTAGTTGATGTAGAAATAACAAAGGAATAGCCCACATCTGTCCATGAAATGGCTTTTGAGTCAACTGTCCAATTACTTATGGTCCCTTGAGAAAGGGGAGGTACATATTAAAAAGCTGTAATTCCTTAACCTTTCCTCCAATTTTGATGTGAATACCCTCAAATTAAAGCTTAGAGTGTGCACTGCAATATTTATATAACTGCAACTTGAATATGTTTTGGTCAGCAGCTAAAATAATAAAATTTGTGCCTGTGTCTAAATATATATGGACCTAACTTTAGACACACACACACACACACACACACACAGAAATACACAACCAACAACCATGCATTTTTTTAAATGCTCACAAAACCAGTAATTGTAAAGTATTATTTACATTTAAAATAAAAATGTTTTGATTTTAATGTCTTTAAAAACTTGATTTATTCCATTGAGGGAAAAGCTGAATCAGCCATTCAGTAGCCATTACTCCAGTCTTCAGTGTCACGTGATCCTTTTAGAAATCATTTTATTTTTTATCAGTGTTGAAATGGTTGTGTTGCTTAATTTTTGTGGAAGCATTTTTTCCCCTGTATATTTTGATGAGTAGACCATTTAAAATAACATCATTTAAAGATTAATTTCTATCTATTTTTTAGAGAATTCTTTCCAACTTAAACTTTTAAACTGTAGTGTATAAAAAATTAATGTAGCACTGAACTAGTTGATTAATCTGTCCATATTTTTTTGTTGAGTTTACTGCAATATATTGTGGGATTGCATTCTTATGAGAGATAGTGTTGCAGCCTTAGAAACTGGCTTACAAAGAGGTGTTAGAAGGCAACATAACTTTTGGAACAAATGACAGGCATGCATCTATGATGTCTCGGTAGGTTTTCAACTAGGTTTTCTGATTAGGTTTTGGAACAGAGGTGTAGACTTCAATCAGGTAGGAAACATTGTGATGAATCAGAACAACATCTTTTGATTAAGAGATGAACTGAAAGATGGAAGTTCAGAGATTTGAGTGATTAAACTAGTCTGAGATTGGAAGAGGAATTAGTCCTGTTGTTTGAGAACCAAGAGTCCACTGTATCAATGACCTTGTGGAACAGCCCCTGATTTTGGCACCAGAACAGATGCTGACAGCTGTGATGGACAGTTGGCATTTCTACGCTCTATTGCCATCAACCGTGTACTCATCCAGCAGAAAAGTTTGACTAAATCCACAGAGTGACACACAAAGGCAGACAGGTGGGAGAGGAGAGAGAGAGAGAAAGAGACATTGATGAAACTATAATGAGGTCATTTTTCTGGAATGTATTGTAATGGAGCGCTGTCAGGAAATATTTGTCCTGGCCAATAAAAATGCTTAGCATTAGTTTTGTGCAATTCCCTGAGGTTTCAAATTCATTCATGAAAATTCATTCATTTTATCACACTTCCGCATTCAACAGATTTGGAACTCAAGATGGCGGCGCGTGCACACGCTGCGGCTTCTCTCTCTCCCGACAGAACGGTGTTTTCGTGTTTTTTATCTTGTAAATCGAAGTGTTTTTGTACGTCTTCGTCGCGTCTATCTGTCTTTAAACGCGCATACAGTCGTGAGTTTCTGCTCGACGTCGGCAGAACCACATTTTTAGAGTTAAACCTCGCGCACGCCGAAGAGCTGCGGGACCTCGGTCTGCTCCGGAGGCCTACAACATCACCGACCCCCACTACTGCATCTCGCCCAGAGCGGAGGCGCCACAAGCGGCGCGAGAGGAAGCAGAAGAGGGGTAAGCGCGGAGGTATCCGGGCTAGGCTAGCGGCTAACCCACACAAGCCAGCTATCCCCACCATCGTACTGGCTAACGTACGCTCTTTAGACAATAAACTGGACTACATCCGACTACTACGCTCAACTCAGAGGACTGTAAGAGACTGCTGTGTTTTTGTTTTCACGGAAACATGGCTCAACAACAGCGTTCCGGACTGCGCCATTCAGCTCGACCAGCTAACATGCTATCGAGCGGACAGAGCTCTCGTCGAGGGAGGTAAGACCCGCGGCGGCGGGCTTTGTGTTTACATTAATGACTCGTGGTGCCGCGACGCTGTTGTGGTCTGCAAACACTGCTCGCCCCTGGTGGAGTTTATGACTATTAAGTGCCGGCCGTTTTATCTACCGAGGGAATATACAGCCATACTGCTCGTTACTGTATACATCCCTCCCAACTCCAACAACAACAGGAGTGAGGCACTTAATGAACTGTACCAGCACATCAGTGAGCAGCAGACAGCCCACCCAGATGCTTTTCTCATCTCAGCTGGGGATTTCAACCACGCAGACTTAAAGAGTGTGTTCCCAAAAATACAACAGCACGTAGACTTTCCAACACGAGGAAACAACACTCTGGACTTTGTTTACACCACCCAGAGAGGAGCTTACAAGGCCCTTCCCCTCCCCCATCTTGGCACCTCAGATCACATCACTGTCATGCTAATGCCTGCATACAGACCGGTCGTTAAAGTCACCAAACCAGTTCACAAACAGATACAAGTGTGGCCGGATGGGTCGTCAGAGGCACTTCAAGACTGTTTTGACACCACTGACTGGAATATGTTTAAGCAGGCTGCCACATACAATAACACCACAGACCTCCAAGAGTACTCAGAGACTGTCACTGCCTACATCACCAAATGCATTGATGATGTAACGGTCACAAAGACCATCACTGTCCGGGCCAACCAGAAGCCGTGGATGACAGGGGAGGTCTACAGACTCCTGAAGGCTCGGAACGCTGCCTTCAGAGCTGGAGATGAGGTGGGCCTGAGGACAGCTAGGGCCAATCTATCCCGCGGCATCAGAGAGGCTAAGAGACAGTACTCCAGGAGGGTAGCCCATCGCTTCAGCGACACTCGGAGCCTGTGGCAGGGGATTCAGACCATTACGGACTATAAGCCCCCACCGCGCACCTGTGACAGCACCATCCCCCTGCTGAACGAGCTGAACGCCTTCTTCGCTCGCTTTGAGGCACAAAACAGCACCACTGCAGAGAAGACCCCACCTCCTCCCGGCGACCAGGTGATGACGCTGTCCCCGGACAGCGTGAGGAGATCCCTCAGCAGGATCAATGCACGCAAAGCTCCGGGTCCTGACAACATTCCTGGTCGTGTACTGAGAGACTGTGCAGCGGAACTCACTGATGTCTTCACAGACATTTTCAACATCTCGCTGAGTCAGGCTGTTGTCCCCACATGCTTCAAGGCTACCACCATTATTCCAGTCCCGAAGAAGCCATCTCCATCCTGCTTCAATGACTACCGTCCAGTCGCACTTACTCCGATCCTCATGAAGTGCTTTGAACGGCTAGTCATGCATCATATCAAGTCTGCCCTCCCCCCCTCCCTGGACCCCTTCCAGTTTGCATATCGGTCCAACCGCTCGACCGATGATGCCATCGCCACTGCCCTCCACTCAGCACTCACACATCTGGACAAAAAAGACTCGTACGTCAGAATGCTGTTCATAGACTTCAGCTCAGCATTCAACACAATCATCCCTCAACAGCTCATTCACAAACTGGTCCAGCTGGGGCTCAACACCTCGCTGTGCAACTGGCTGTTGGACTTCCTGACTGGGAGACCTCAGGCAGTACGGGTCGGCAGTAACACATCCAGCACCATCACACTGAACACAGGGGCCCCCCAAGGATGTGTGCTGAGCCCCCTCCTCTTCACTCTGCTGACCCATGACTGCACACCGTCACACAGCTCCAACCTCTTCATTAAGTTTGCGGACGACACGACTGTGGTGGGTCTCATTAGTAACAGAGATGAGACAAACTACAGGTGCGAGGTGAGCCGCCTGGCCGGGTGGTGCAGTGACAACAATCTCTCTCTGAATGTGGAGAAGACGAAGGAGATTGTTGTTGACTTCAGGAGAGTGCACACTCAGCATGGTCCTCTGACCATAAACGGTGCGACCGTGGAAAGAGTGAGCAGCACCAAGTTCCTGGGTGTGCACATCACAGAGGACCTCTCCTGGACTGACAACACCGCAGCACTGGCCAAGAAAGCACAACAGCGTCTCTATTTCCTCCGCAAACTGAGGAGAGCCAGAGCCCCGGCCCCCATCATGTGCACCTTCTACAGAGGCACCATCGAGATCATTCTAACGAGCTGCATCACTGTGTGGTATGGCGCCTGCAATGCGTCCTGCCGCAAGACACTCCAACGCATAGTGAGAGCAGCTGAGAGGATTGTTGGTGTCTCTCTCCCCTCCCTCCAGGACATCTACAACACCCGTCTCACCCGCAAAGCCCTCTGCATTGCGGGTGATCCCACCCACCCGACACACAGCTTCTTCAGTCTGCTGCCATCAGGGAGGAGACTGCGGAGTCTCCAGGCCAGGACCAGTAGACTGAAGGACAGCTTCATTCATCAGGCTGTCAGGAAGCTGAACTCCCTCCCGACCTTGCCCCCCCTCCCCTCTTTTGCCCCACGCACCACTGAACTCTGACCCCCCCCCCTTACACACTGTGACCCGCACCAGTCACTTAGTGCACCACTGGACTGCCCACTACCTCAGTCAGTATTGAACTGACCCCACTCAACTACCTCTTCTGTCACTTTAAACAGCCTGATAAGCTATTTTTGCACTACACTCTTTATATCTGCACAGTTTTCGTTTTGTTAAGCTCTTTTTGCACTACACTCATATCTGCACAGTTTTGTTTTGTTTAGTTTTGTTTATTTAACCGATTTGCATTTCATCTGCCATGTGCCTTATGCCACTTAATCTAACTCTTTTCTACAGTGTCCTTATTTGTATATCTGTATAGTTTGTTTTTATATTTTAAACTGTATTTATTTGCATTCTACGTCTACTGTTAGTGTTTTATTGTTAACTGTATGCACCATGGGTCTGAGAGTCACGCAATTTCAATTCTCTGTATGTATGTGCTGTACATGTGGCAGAATTGACAATAAAGCAGACTTTGACTTGACTTTGACTTTGACTTCAAAAAGCGGAAGCTTCAAATAGTAGTGTAAAATAACTTCCGCTGTAGCCGGTATCAATGGCAGTGCCCATAGCACGGGATTATTGATTTATTGATGAACAGTTCATCAGACACTTAATCTAAACACATAAACCACAGTTTAAAGTAATTATTCAGGTACCATGAAACAAAGAAAAATTGTTTCATGTAATACTTGGAGGATCTTACGGGGCTTAACTGGAGGTCAGGGGCCCTCTCTGGGCTTAACGAGGAATCTGGAGTCTTTCCTGGGCTGGACTGGGGATCAGGAGCCCTCTCTGGGCTGAACTGGGGATCAGGAACCCTCTCTGGGCTGAACTGGGGATCAGGAGCCCTCTCTGGGCTGAACTGGGGATCAGGAGCCTTCTCTGGGCTGAACTGGGGATCAGAAGCCTCTACTGGGCTCGACTCGGGAACTGGAGCCTCCCCTGAGCTCGACTCGGGAACTGGAGCCTCCCCTGGGCTCGACTCGGGATTTGGAGCCTCCCCTGGGCTCGACTCGGGAACTGGAGCCTCCCCTGGGCTCGACTTGGGAACTGGAGCCTCTCCTGGGCTTGACTCGGGAACTGGAGCCTCTCCTGGGCTCGACTCGGGAACTGGAGCCCTTCCTGGGCTTGACTGGGGAACAGGAGCTGGAGTCTTCCGTGGGTTATCCTCCAGAACATGAGCCCCAATGGGGCTAGGCTCGGAATCCGAGGACCATTCTGGGCATGACTGGGGCTTACCAGCACTCCGTGTGCTGGCTGAGGCGTCAGGGGCCCTCTCAGAGGTAGACTCGAGAACCGCTTCTTTCGGGGCGTCCTGAGAAGCAGGCGGCTTGGGAATGGCCTCCTTGGCCATGACAGGAGAAGTTTCCTGCTTCAGCGGAACCCCCACAGACATGACATGACATGACATGACAAGACAAGACATGACCGACAAGACCGACTAGAATGGGTTCCGGAGGACTGGACAAGACTACGGGGGGCATAACCTGACTTGGGACAGGCACTGGAGGGCGCTCTAGCAGGTGCTTTCAAGGAGCGGGCACTGGAGGGGGCTCTGGCTGGTGCGTTCTAGGTGCAGGCACTGGAGGGTGCTCTGGCAGGCACGTTCGAGGTGCGGGCACTGGAGGGCGCTCTGGCAGGCGCATTCGAGGTGCAGGTACTGGAGTGCGCTCTGGCAGGCGCGTTCGAGGTGCGGGCACTGGAGGGTGCTCTGGCAGGCGCGTTTGAGGTGCGGGCACTGGAGAGAGCAGTGGAGCTGCAAACCCCGGGGGCAGCTCCATGTCCAGGAGCGCCGAGGGAGCAGCGGCCAGCGGGACCAATAAACTAAACAAAAACTATTCAAAAAACGGGAAACAAAACACGGCGAAAAAAAGCGCCGCTTACTTTGTTTAGGTCCAGTATTCTGTCACGATTCACACGAGGATGGATACCAGGAACGGGGAGACGTTGAATAAATCAAACTAAAGTCTTTAATGAAATCAAAACAGGTATAGACAACACAGGCTGGAAACACTCACGCGACAGACAGAGATGACGTTCAATACTGGACAGGAAACACAGGGCTGGACACACTATAAGTACACGACGTAACTAGATAATTAAACACACACAACTGGAACATAATTAACTAATAATCACAGGAACAGGAAACTAACCAAATATGGGCATACAAGAGGAAGGGAAACACAAGACACACAAGACAATCCTGACACTGGGTTTGAGTGCAGTGATTGGAGATTAATCATAATAAACATGCCACAACAATAAAAACAATATCATTAAAAATAACTTTTAAAAAAAGTGTATTCCGATTACTCCTCCGACAGTAACTTGAGCAGATCCTTGTTTATCTCATGACTGTGGTGACACTGGCAGTGCTGACTGTTGCCTTGCTCACATAATATTGCACATTTAAAATGGAAGATGATGCACATAGGCTATTGTGTAAGGCTAAATGCGTAGTTTGAAATATTGATGTTTATTGTCAAGTTCAACCAAGTTAGTATAATTTTATTAAAATTGCTGACTGGCCATTGACAATAATGCAGGCGGAAATTCGATTATGCTACTAATCTAAGCTAGATGTGGCAACACACAGGCTGTGCAAAAACTTGTAAACAACCCATATGCCTTAACAATATGCAGTTGCATAGAGAAAGCGATTGCACAGCTCCGATAGCATACTAGTTATATCGCATCAGCCTACCACAAGAGAATGTTACACTTTTTTTTTTTTTTACAGTTGTTATAACTTACGATCATATCTACTTTAAGAGTTAGGCAGTTAAAAACAATGGTGTGCTTCCGAATACAGACAAAGTCCCTTTAAGACAAATCATTTCACTCTTAAGGCAAGTCATTTTCACATCTTTGCAACTTCTTTCGGGAAGCTATTTCAGTCATCTAAGTACAGCTTCTATGTCTTCGAATAGGAAAAAAAAAAAAAAAAAAAAAATCTCCAAAGCTGTTCACCAGGCGTACTAATAAAATTTCATACTATTTTTCTTATATTTCATTCTAGACTATTCCATGTACTTGTGTAGTCCTAAGCGCGTCTCAAACACTGACTGTTTCTATAGCAACCAGAGCTTCTATTGGCAGCTGCAGTGACACGATTCCTTTACCAATAGCGAATATTTATTAGAATATTTAGAAGGCGGAACTGTTGTTTGTTGTCCCATTCGTAAGTAATATGAGTGCACCATCTTTGAATATCTAAAATCTCTGACACATCACAGATGTCAAGTCTGTTCTTTTACTGATTTCCAGATTTCCAGTTATGTTCTTTTACACAGTGCAATTTTTACAGCTTAATACAATAGGAAACAAATAAACACTGTACAGAACGGCAGGTGTTTTTACTATTTTTTTTGTAATTAAATAGTGTGATATCATTTATCAGCTTCATATCGACTATCAAAAAATCATTGACCACTACACTAAAAAATCATATTGGTTGACCACTACTTGTGTGTTTTGCAGCCCCTGACACATGACATTGATCTCTTAAAAACTAGTTCAACTTAAAAAAAAAAAAAAAAATGTATTTTCATTCCACTGCCCTGTGTCTCATATTTGAAATGCAAAAATGTGTTCTGTATAAATGGCCAGAAACCTTTTTAATTTTGAAGGATGTGGCAACGCAAACTATGTCTCCAGCATATGAGTAGTACAGCAGCGATTCCCCGACTGCCCAATTCTCAGGGTCAGCAAAAGAGTGGAAAATGATTATAAAATACTAAATTGTGACTGTGATTGAATAACATTAGGTGGACTAAAATGCTAAAAAGTGTAGGATGAACTTACTTTACATCTAAAAAGATCTGTTTTAATCCACTGTCCCTATGGAATCACATTCAGTATTCTATGATATATAGTGTCCCTCCTCCTTATGTTGTCCTACTGTTCTGTTGGGACATTGCCTGTCTCAGTGACATTTCATCAGACAGATGGGATTGTGCCTGCTTTTCCGGCTGCTTTTTAACCTTGCCTGACCGTGTCTGTCCCCAGAGGGACAGCTGTGCAAGGGACAGGTCAGGTCATGGCTTGTCATGATTTCATAGAAGACAGAAAGTAGGATCTCATATATTAATACACACCTGCTGGTGTGCAGTTTTCTAAATCTGGAGATCACCCTGCCAGATGACCTTTCTGTATCTGATATTAAAAGAGAAAATTGTGTTGCAAAAGCACCTGCAAAAAGAGTTGAGTATTACAACATGCATTAATTTATTAGCTTTTATAGCTCTTCTAACTAAAATCACAAACTTAGAGGCTCAAGTTTGAGAGAGAAATGATAAATTTATGAAGTTTTGATTCTTTAATCTACAGTGCTTTGCTGCATGTTATGTATAATGTTATCCCGCACAAGTCCAACTTATGGACAAGCAAACAGACCAACACCTGGCAGAATTGTTTTTCCACAACCTTCATCACTCCCTCTCATTGTCACTTCCTCATATCATTTAAGCTTTAGTTGGTGTTGAGAGACATTCTCAGAAAGAGGCAGGAAGGGATAATGTTGAAGGCTGTAGCCTGTCACCTGTCTAAAGTCCGAAGTGACATGATGCATCATATGTAATGCCCCCGACTAAAGATTTTCCTACTCAGTCCTTCATTTAAGCCATTAGTTCACTAGTTGCACATTTGCACATTTTTGTTCTGTCTAAACCTTGTTTTGTTGTCCTGGTTTCTAAAGGGATCATTTTAAGTCATTTGATAAACTGTGGTTTCTAATTTGATGTCCCTTTTCTTTGGTAGTGATATTGCTGTAAGTGGAGACTTGCAGTGAAAATTCTGATATCCAGAAAAGCCTGTTATCTGATTGTGCTAATTAAGCTGGGACCTTATTACCAACCCACACAAATGTTCTCTGTCTTTAATACACCCCCATACACAGCAAATAAATGAAAGTCAATAAGTAGGCAAGCCTGCTGCATTGTATTCTGGGCTTCTGCAGATGTTATTCTGGGTTGAGGCATTGATTAATGTCTTCACCACTCATTTTCTGTAATATGTTGTGCTTGATAATCAGTAGGTTTGATTGGAGGAGGCGTTAGCCTGAGGAACGAGTCTCAGCATTAACAGATCAGACATCAATAATTCATAACATCATTTATCAGCCATTTTTCTCTGTGGTAACAAGGTTATTGCGGTACATCATAAAGCTTACAAACATTATTAAATAAATGTATAGTGGTGAAACTATCACCACTATTGAGCTCAGTATCAGTGAGAGTGGCTTTGCTTTCAGTCTCCAGGCTCAGATGATTGATTTGATTTATTATTTTAATTATTTGTTTTTGTCGCTTTGTTGACTTATTTGTTGTTTGATTTTATATATATGATTTTATTTCTTATTGTTTTTCATTTATTGTTTTATTTATATATTGTTTTGATGATTTATTGGTTAACACTTTATTTTGATAGTCCACTTTAGACATTCTACTAACTATTACTATAATGTCAACTACTAATCATTGGAGTATTAGTAGACTACTGTATCTGCTTAATATCTGCTGGCACTTTCATTCCCTAACGTACATTCTACTTACTATAAGCAACTATATGTCAATGACTGGTAGTTGACATGTAGTTGCAAATATACTTAGTAGAATGTCTAAAGTGAATTATTGAAATAAAGTGTAACCTTTTATTGTTTTGATGTTTATTGGTTGATTGCATTTTCTGTGCTAATTCTGGAGGTAAATTGTCAATAGTTCTAACACAGTGTAATGTTTGTCATTAATATTTAACACCATTAAATTTGATGCAGTTTTTATTTATTTATTTATTTTTTATTTGGCTAAATTGTTTCATTCTGTTATTCTTGTTTTCTAAAGATTGGCCATGGTAAGAAAATTTCTTTTACCATGGTGCTGTAGCGAGTAGTTGAGCAAAAAATGTTCATGGCTCATGGCTGTGAGTACTGAAACAATTATATGTCCTGAGCTTTACAGACTGCTCTTAGGTTTTCATCTGTGATTTGTGCTTTTTTTATAGTTATATTTCTTGACTTGTGGGATGGTTTCACCCTTTTTCCAGTTCACTTTGATTTTTCTTCTCCTGTGACATCCTGTGGTTCTGCAGTGATCTTTTGGGACTAGCAGTTCTCATTAATAGCTCATGAGGAGGATTCAGAAGATGATTGACAAAACACACTCCTTAATCACAGTTTGGTGTCTGATGAAGTCACTCATGCTCATCTGAGCCATAAGTTCACAAAACTGTCTGTTCCACAGTTGCACTCCAGTGAAATAAATGTAGTTTAGTCTTACAGAATTAGTTCTAGATGTGTCACGGCCATTCAAACCCTCAGATTTTTGAGCCAATAAGATTTAATGCAGTTTCTAAAAGAAGAAAAAAGAAAAAACACATTTGATAATTAAGTTCTGCAATTATTGTAGGTACAGCATAAACAGTGCCCCAAAGTTGTCACCTTTTAGTTCATTGCACAGGTTTTAAGCTAAAATCTATCACTTAGCCTAGGAGTTTTAGCATACTGGTGGTTGGGGGAATCATTATAGAGCCCTGCATATGGTGCCAAAAAATATACATGTATAAAAAACATTAAAGGGGTGGTTGATTGTGATTTCACTTTTTTTAACGTTAGTTAGTGTGTAATGTTGCTGTTTGAGCATAAACAATATCTGCAAAGTTACGACTCTGAAAGTTCAATGTAGGGCTGTCGCGGTAAAGGAATTTCCCTTGCGGTAATTTTGAGTGGCTCAATAGCGCGGTATTACCGCATATATTAGGGCTGTCAATCGATTTAAAATATTTAATCGCATGATAGTCATGAGTTAACTCGTGATTAATCGCAATTTATTCGCACATTTTTATCTGTTCTAAATGTACTTTAAATTAATACTTTTCATGTTTTAAATACTCTAATCAACATGGGCAATGACAAATATGGATGCTTTATGAAATATATGTTTATTATTAGTGAAACCATAGTTAACAGAGCCTGAAGACTAGACATGTTTCAAAGATCATAGATGTGTTTCAAAGAACTTGCTCATGTCTATTAGACACATGAAAAAAGAAATACCAGGTTCCCATTACTTCTCTTTCTTTGCACTGAGCAATTTACTTACACAAACCTGTTTACATTTCCGCATGACAGGGCATCTCACTTCTTCTGAACATGCAAAATGTACATTTATTATTTATTATTACATTTGTTTGCCTCTCTGTGCCCACATACTGTATTTTGATGCAGCTAAATTCTCAATAAAACTGTTTACATTGATATATTTTACTGTTTCTGTTAGCAGACAATGGAATGAATATGAAATAGTGACTGAAACGCGACCCATAGGACTAAATAACCAGCTCTCCCTTCCAGGATGTTAATCTGCACAAAAATCCTGATTTATAATCCAGCCATAGTCTGATAAAATCAAATAGGCTATACATAAGATAAAGACAATAGCTGTGCTGTGATTTCGCCTATACTTGCATGTTAAATTAGAGAAGCAACATAATATCTGTTTTAATTGAAAGCGCTGTTCCTCTCATCCACGCGCTTCATTACTTATTTCATTTACAAATAAGGTAGGAATGTGCATACTTTTCCATCAATACCTGGCACGGTGTTTTCCTCTCAGAGTGTGTCCTTTGAGGAGGGGAGGGGAGGGGAGGGGGTTAACCTTAGTACTCAGCATACCATCTTAAAAAAAGTCACCGCTCGCCACTGATATATATATATATGTATGTGTATATATATATATATATATATATATATATATATATATATATATATATATATATATATATATATATGTGTGTGTATATGTATATATGTATATATGAGTGAGTGAGTGACGTGACATGTGGCCAAGTATGGTGACCCATACTCGGAATTTGTGCTCTGCAATTAACCCATCCAAAGTGCACACACACACAGCAGTGAACACACACACACCGTGAACACACACCCGGAGCAGTGGGCAGCCTGCTGCGGCGCCCGGGGAGCAGTTGGGGGTTCGGTGCCTTGCTCAAGGGCACCTCAGTCGTGGTATTGAGGGTGGAGAGAGCGCTGTACACTCACTCCCCCCACCTACAATTCCTGCCGGCCCGAGACTCGAACCCGCAACCTTTTAGGTTACAAGTCCGACTCTCTAACCATTAGGCCACGACTTCCCCACATGTATATATATGTGTGTATATATATATATATATATATATATATATATATATATATATATATATATATATATATATATATATGTATATATATATATATATATATATATGTATATATTTATATGTATATATATGTATATATTTATATGTATATATATGTATATATTTATATGTATATATATGTATATATTTATATGTATATATATGTATATATTTATATGTATATATGTGTATATATGTATATATGTGTATATGTGTATATATATATATATGTGTATATGTGTATATATATATGTGTATGTATATATGTATATGTGTATATATATATATGTGTGTGTATATATATATATATATATATGTGTGTGTATATATATATGTGTGTGTGTGTATGTATATATATATATATATATATATATATATATATATATGTGTGTGTATATATATGTGTGTGTATATATATGTGTGTGTATATATATGTGTGTATATATATATGTGTATATATAAATATGTGTATGTGTATATATATATATATATATATATATATATATATATATATATATATATATATATATATATATATATATATATATAAAACAGTTAGTTCTGATCCTCGAATCTGAATGGACGAGACTTTTTCTGTTGATATTTCACCTGCGTGTTCTAGAGGGCTGTCAGTCAGTGCAGTTTCATTGTTGCGCCACAAGGTGGTGGCAAGAGACTGTCTTTGAGTGAGTCTTTAAACCGTTCATTCAACACGTTCAAAAACCCTCATTCATTCAAAGAGAGATGTAATTAAACACACTGTTGAAATCATTTTAACTTTGGGCGCCACTTTTAAAGGCTCGGCTGACCAGCAATGCGTCGATGCTAAGACAAATTTTGCTTTCCTTGGACATGACAACCTGTTTTCACAAATATACATAACTCGGCCTGAAGGACAGACGCAGGTAATCGCACGCGCTCAGTCGATCTCTCTCACATTCGCTGTCTGTTTAGGCTTTTTAATGCCATCCGTCACATATTCAGAATCGCTAGTCATGACAATCTCTTTGTGTCCTAACTCTACTGCTTTCTAAAGAGCTCGCTGCACAGCCATAACCTCAGCAAGCTGAACGGTACCTCTGATTTCGCCATCCTGTGACGTGATCAGTTGTCCATTATGCCTGACTAAATAACCCCATTTTACCTTCCCTGCTCTTTCACTACCATCTGTGAAATATTTCGGGAGATTTTGGTGCTTGTCATGGTACTTAGTCATTTTATCCTCTCGTTTCACTCTGATCATTCTCCAATCGAGTTGAATATCTCCTAATATCAAACTCCATTGATCCCATCTCTGCATATTTATGCGTGGTTGATTCATCACCAAATTTTTCTTTATTCTGGCAAGCTCCCCTGCCATCGAAAAAATTATTATTGACTGCTCTTTGTCTATAGCTTTAAGCTGTAATAGCCGCCTGGTTACTGATGACAAGATCCGCTCAGCAATATTCTGATCATAGCGTTTCATTGTCGCCTCCTGCTGGTGGGTTAAGAATGCTATGGGCGCTCGCCCCCCTTCGTTTGACAACGTCATCATGACCTCATCATCTTGTTCACTCACGAGAACATTCAAAGAAAGGGTTTCGTCTCTGCACTCTAACTCTCCGCTCTCAAGAGCCATCCTGATTAATTTTAACCTGGCTTGTTCCATATGCTCTGTCCACTTCCACACGCCGTCCTTCATTCCACTGTATAAAATCTTTGCTTCCCTGGAATATCTAGGTATTAGCTCCCTGACATAGTTTAGAGTCCCTAGCAGTGACCGCAACTGCTTCCGGGTTTTGGGCGGGTCAGATCGCTCCATCTGCTCTAGCTTAGCTCTTGTGCTAGTTGTGAGGGCTTTCGTGTCTTTTGCTAGTTTAAATCCTTGAAAATCTACCTCATTTTTTCCAATCTCCATTTTCTTTAAACTAGGTTTTAACCCCGCTTCGGTTGTCCTGCCTAGAGTCTGCTCTAGCAGTTTCAGGTGCTCCTCCTCTGTGGAGGTCCCTAGAAGAATATCGTCAATATAAACGGTCACCGGTATTCCTGATAAAATTGATAAGAGGGTGCTTTGGAATACGTTTCCCTCATTTTTGACTCTATAGATAAACTGATCCCCTTTAAACGTAAAAGCAGTCTTACTCTGGCTTTCCTTTGTTAATGAGATGCTCCAATAGCCATTTGCCAGGTCGATCTTTGACAGCCAGTTCTTGCCCCTGCCTATTTCTCTGCTCGCCTCACTGCAGTTGATAAGATATCTGGTGTCGGGAACAGTTAATTTGTTTAGAGCCTTATAATTGGTCACTCACCTCCAGGTCCCGTCGTTCTTGGGGACAGCTTGTATCGGCGAATTCGTCAGCGCACATTCATTAGATCCTAATTTTCTAATAATTCCTTGGTCTGTTAACTCTTTAATAGTCTCCGAGATCTCCTTCTCTGCTGCACTATTAATTTTGTATTGTCTCTGTGGGGGAGGGATGCCTCCCTGAATTACGTGTTGGTATTTAAGATCAACCTTCCCGCAGTTGTTTTTGCTGCGAGAATAACAATCAGAATATTTCCGCAAAAGTTTTTCCAGCTCCCCTTTGTTGCTTAATTTCGATTCTTTCACTATTCGTTCAATTTCTCTGTTCTGATCCACGATTCCTATTTTTCCTATTTTTATAAGATCGTCAGAGCATAGCAAGTTGTCCAAAAATCACATTTATTTTGTCTTTTCTCCAAACATTCTTGTTCCTGGAGTTCCCCTCAAAATCCTCTACTGTTATCACATCTAATAATTCATCATGTTTCTCTGATGGTTTCAAAACGCTGTGATCGGCTCCGGTATCAATGCGAAATGTGGTTTGATCATAAACTTTATATAATTTCTTATCAATCTCTTCTGTTTTCAATAAAGCATTTTTCAGGGGAGCCGGAAATCCCTATGCACTTTGAGCTTCGGTGTTTTTCTTTTGGTTTCTCTTTCTCTTAACCCTAAGTTCCTCTTGCCCTTGTGACTCCTTCCTGTCATTACCCCGCGGGCTCTCTGCCCTCACTCGGCCTTATCTTATTTTGGGATTTATTTCTTCTTCTCTCAGCTATTATTCGTGACGGTTCCTCTGCACTCATCTTTTCCCATTTATCTGGGCTGATATAACTGCCTTTTTCTCTGTCACTTTCGTTTCAATATGTCCTTGGCCTCGACTGATCTCTAAATTTTTTCCCTCCCTGGGCCTGGTATTTAGGATCATTTTTCTCTTCCCCTCTCTTCCATTTCTGATCTGCTTTACGATCGGGGCGTGCCGACGACATCTTCTCCATCTCATATCGATTATACGGTCTCTTTTCTTGTTCTGATCTTCTAAGCTGATCTTTAGGACGCTGTGGCTTATTATTCAATTTTCCCTATCCATTTGAATTATCTCCGTTTTTCGGTCATAACGAATTAATGCTTTCTCCAATTCTTCTGGAGATGTTTCCGGGCCGTATAGAAGGAACTCCTTAGCTCCTATTAGAGCATTTCTTTTAACTCCCTGAAAGATATGTTTTAAAATTCCTCCTACCCCTTTCTCGGCTACTTCTTGACAGGCTGATAATGCACCCACAGTGCGCCATCGCTCTTCAAAACCTTCTTTTTCTATTTCCTCTACATTAGTCGGGATTAATCCTTCTAATTTTTTGGCTAATTTCCTTCCTCCCCGAATCCCAAATTCCGCTAAAATATGAGAATCCACCGAATCCCCAGAGATTCTCAAATGTTCCCCGTAACGAACTAATTCTCTAACTTTCCCTTTCACTATGGTATTTTTCAGTTTAGCTTTCTTTAGGAGTTTCATTTAGTGATCTTTCCTCATTAACTCCTCTAGGGTCGCTTTCGATCCTCCAACGCTAAACTCAGGTTGTTTTGGGGAATGCACCTGCTGGTTTATTTCATCAACTTCGGCTGGCCGATTAACCTCTGTATCTAGCAGATCTTCTAATTCTGGGGTTACTTCTCTGAATCTCAACCTCCTAGGTATTGACAACGTTCTGCTCGGGACCGGCGTTATGTTTCTCGGCGTTTGGTCCTCAGGACGTATTAACTCTTCATATTCTTGTTTTTTTCATCCTCTTCTTCACTAAATTCACTTTCTGAATTGTTACTTTTTGGCCCTGAATAAAATTCCTCGAATGCTTCATCCCTGACTCCTTTCCTAACTAATCTTTCTATCGCGGCTTTGTTCGTTAAATCCTTCTGAGCTAATATTGCTCGTTTAGCCCTCTGAGTTAACGAAGTGTCTGCGAGGATTGCAGCCGCATCCCCTCCGTTCAGCAGACTCCAGAGCTGACCGCGCGTAATACCCGGGGCATATTTGATGTTCCATTGATTGTCCCTGTCTAGATTAGTTTCAGTCTTTTTAACTTTAGAGTGCGTAGGTCTGTATAAACTTTTCCCTAACTGGTATGTCTGGAAACTGTCACCGAGTTTTAATTTGTAAAAAGGATTTTCTACTTGATCTTTCTTTCCTCTAGATTTCGTTGTTCGCTTTAATACGGGGTATTCAGGGATTGGCTCTTCCTCCACTGCTCTGGTCTGTGGAGCTGCCTGTTCCTGCCGAACAGTGGCTCCCTGGTCTGATCTCCCTTTGCCTGCTGTTTGGTCCTGGTTCACTCTTTCTGTGATCGCCCTTAACACGGTAGCGTCGGGGTGACAGACCATCCACATTTTAGGCCACTCTGTTTGGTCTGTTTTTCTCCTTAATGCATTCACTAGGGCTGCCCTCATAGTGATGTCATTAAATCCGAAAATTCCCCCCGATGTTATTGGCATTGCAACTGTGCGGTAGTTATTTTCTCTAGATAATAAACATATTTTGTCTATTATACCGTCCAACGTAAGTATCGCTATTAATTCCTCTTCAATGTCACTTCTCTGACCTTTTTCGTGTCCGACGGCATGTATCACTGGTTTTCCATTTGGTCCTCCTATTTTTTGTAAGTCACCTTTATTTATATAGCGCTTTTAACAATACAGATTGTGTCAAAGCACTTAACAGTATCAAATTGGAGAATAGAGTGTCAGTAATGTATAATAATAAGATTAAACACTCAATTTTCAGTTAAAGGCATTTCATTATTGAATTCAGAGATGTCATTGTCTAGCTCAGTTTAGTTTAAATAGTATCTATGAAATCAAATTGACGATAATCGTTAGAAATTAAGTGTCCCCAACTGAGCAAGCCAGAGGCGACAGCGGGAAGGAACCAAAACTCCCTCTGTGACAGAATGGAGAAAAAAAAAAACCTTGGGAGAAACCAGGCTCAGTCGGGGGCCAGTTCTCCTCTGGCCAGGATATTATTATTTATTTTTTTACTTATTGTTTTAATTAAATTTTAAATGTATTATATTTCTATTTTTATATTGTTGTAATTTCTAACAATAATAGTATTATGTAGTTAGGTATTTTATTATATTATAGTTATTTTGTTTAATTTTAAGTTTTATTGTATTTAAGTCGAGGTCTTCACTGGGGATATGTCCCCGGGGCTCATCCAGGTGTCCGGCCTCCGCCGACAGTCAGGGTCGCAGACATCATCTCCCGGCGCCATCTGATCCGGACACAGACTGAGAAACAGAATAATAAAGAAACAGACAAATATTAGCGTAGATGCCATTCTTCTTACGATGTAACGAGTACATCGTGTGTTATGAGGAGTGTTCCAGTTGATCTAATTAATGCAGCCTAACAATCCTTTAACGGATTTGAATAATAGAAGTGTATTAGTGTGTTATGTGTAAGCCAGGTTAAAGAAATGTGTCTTTAATCTAGATTTAAACTGACAGAGTGTGTCTGCCTCCCGAACAGTGTTAGGTAGATTGTTCCAGAGTTTGGGCGCTAAATAAGAAAAGGATCTGCCGCCCGCAGTCGATTTTGATATTCTAGGTATTATCAAATGGCCAGAGTTTTGAGAACGCAGCAGACGTGGAGGACTATAATGTGATAAGAGCTCGCTCAAGTACTGAGGAGCTAAGCCATTCAGGGCTTTATAAGTAATTAACAAGATTTTAAAATCTATCCGATGTTTGATAGGGAGTCAGTGCAGTGTTGACAGAACTGGGCTAATATGGTCATACTTCCTGGTTCTAGTAAGGACTCTAGCTGCTGCATTTTGGACCAACTGTAGTTTATTGATCAAGCGTGCAGAACAACCACCCAGTAAAGCATTACAATAGTCTAACCTTGAGGTCATAAACGCATGAATTAGCATTTCTGCATTTGACGTTGAGAGTATAGGTCGCAATTTAGATATGTTTTTGAGATGGAAAAACACAGTTTTACAGATACTAGAAACATGGCTTTCAAATGAAAGATTGCTATCAAACAGCACACCTAGGTTCCTAACTGATGAAGAAGAATTGACAGAGCAGCCGTCAAGTGTTAGATAGTGTTCTAGGTTATTACATGTGGGGTTTTTAGGTCCGATAATCAACACCTCTGTTTTTTCAGAATTTAGCAGTAAGAAGTTACTCGTCATCCAGTTTTTGTAAGACTACCACGCCTGTTCTAATACGATTCTTTCTGCGTTGCACTATTTTATAAGACTCTTCCTGGAATCCTGGTCCTGCTCACTCTCTAAGAGCGCCGGCCACTGCAGCGCCGTGATATAAAAATTTATTAGCAGGATTCACTAAAACACAAGATTCCTCCTCGTCCTCCAACCGTCCCTCATTGAGAATGATTTAGTTTTTTCCTCTTGCGAAATACACTCGATATATTTCGTCGCCACCCGGTGTGAATTGGACATCGAGACTTTCGGGGTTACACCATAATGGAGCACTGGGACCTAGAGCACTTTATTCCCCCTCTCTTTGGGGTATAAAACTGGGGGCTATGGATCCCCTCTCGGACCCCTCACCCGCACCACCTTCGTCTAAAGAATCCCAACTTCTCACGGGAATATTTTTAATTTCTCCCCCGGATTCATCAAAGACCCTTACCCTCGGAAATCCATCCTTTCCTCCTTTACTCGAGTATATAAAAGGTGGAATTTCCGCTCCGTTTAGGATTCTGATATTCACCACAGAAGCGACCAACCTAATCTCTTCCCATGGTATCTGGCCGGATCCACATTTACCTTGCGTGGAACTGACCCAGACTAACCGTCCGCCAAGATCATCCGGTGTTAGCGAAATCGTGGATATTTGCGCCATTAATTCACTCCGGATTTAATTGGATTTAAATTCATATACTAGCACTACTCATAATCTGAGTTCTTTGCTTTTCCTTCAGGTCTTTTTAAGCCTGCGCGCGCGTTTATATAAATCCCTCTGGATTATTACTGTTCAACTGTAGTATGTAAGGACTTGCTACTTCTCGCTTAACTGTTATCCCTGAATTTTCTACCTTAATCAATCGAGCCCCACACGTTTGGACACCATGTTTTGCTTATATACCGGTATAAAGGGCTAAATTAATTAAAACAATTCACATCCCTAATATCCATAAACAGTTCACAATCAACCGCTGTATAGTTACCTCGTGTCTGGATTGATGTGATTGGAAGTTTCAGGTCCTTTCCCCCAGTGTCCGTCCTAGCTCAGTCAGGTTCAGACCACTTGGAGCTCGAAAAGGGCTGTATCCAGGTTCAGATAACTGGTTATTATTAATGAATCAGTCAGAGCCTTGCTTTAAAGATTTAATGAATCACCAATACAATGGTTTCGTTTTATTAAAAACAATAACTCATAAGTAAATACAAAAATAACAGCGAGTAAAGTCTTCACCACGGATTGTCGGCCTCGAACAACGGTCTCCCAGGCATTTTATAACCTTGCACAAAAACCTCCTTCTGCCAATGCCTGTAACTGCCTCCCCCTTGAAGGCAGGAAGCATGACCTTTGTCACAGAGGCTACATCAGACAAGTATCAAAAGTTCAAACAGAAAAAAATATATCACTTCTAGATAGCAAGCGTGTCTAGTTCTATTTTCAAATATAGAAAAAATAGCGACACCTTCCATGAGCCCTGCTTAAGCACATATACCCTAAACCACAATGTAACACCTCTAGCAGGTGTGATCAGATACTAAGTAACGGTTCAACCAGGAGTTCCATTTCGCAGTCTGAAAATCCATTTTCTCTAAATCATTCGTTAACCTTTGTAATTCATTTGAAAAACCATGCAATTCAATCACTTCATTTATTAATTTTGCAATTCTTTTATTCATCGATTCTTGCTTCTGTATCAGCCTCAGAATTGCTTTCATTTTGAAGATGATCCTTGGATCCCCCAGCTCTCTCCTGGGCCCGCCTGCGACGTTCCTTCTTCTTCTGTTTCTTGATCTCCCTATTCCAGTCTCGTTGTATTCCTTGAACTAAAAAATTGTCAAAATCAATTTCTATATTGTCTGACCGGTTCGTATAGTTTCTGTTAGAGGATCGATCAGGGAATCGCGTATTAGGCAGGTAGGGATCTGATTCGACAGATACAAAAGGCTTATTTAACATGACATAATTGTGTGTGTGTATCTGACCATTCAAATGCCATAAGAATTGAAACAAATCTGAATTCGCAATCGTATGCTGTCTTAGAGAGGCACTTTCTCTGGGTCTGTTATTCATAAAACTTTCACATTCACTCACAAATGACTTGTAATGTTTTGCAGAAGTTTTGCAAAGTTCTGCGTTTCCCTACAAATTTTGATGTTCACTCACAAAAATGAGATATTGTATTCTCTTGCATTGAAATATATTTTTTGTCCCACCTCATTTTTTATCACCATGGCCCTTTCTGTAGCTCTGCGGGTCTATAGCTTACCACAAACAAGGTAGAAAATAGGGAAGTTCTAATTTTTTCTCCAGCAAATTATCATAAGAATCTATCAGAATGGATGAAGCTTTTCGAAACTTTGAATAGACTGAACCAATTGCCTGGCAAAAGGATTCGCTCAAAAATGCTGCACGCTGCAGGTTCAAAATCTCACTAGGTCAAAAGGATGGAGGACTTTATTGCAAAATGTCAAACTGGTTGTTTTTCTATTAATCGTATAGTGATGTTTTATGTCATTACATGTATTATGTTTCATTAGTATTACTTTAACACAAACTAAGAGACAGTATGGTCTGAGTGCTGTAGGTGGTGAGAGGAAAGTGAAGAAATGAAAGAGGGCTGAATCAGCAGTGAGTTGCTCTCTGAGTACAGTGGTTGTCATGACTGCAATTGTTCTGATGTCATACTTTATTGATGTTCTTGTTCAAATAATGTTGCCTCGAGCCATCTTGTCTTGTTTTAGTGTTCTACAGTCCTTTTTACAATTCTCTTTTCTAAAAGTGTTACGTTGGGCGAAAGACTAGTAATATGTTTATTTCAGGAGTTTGAAGTGTGACTATGGGTTGTGGTTTTGACTAGAGCTTTGGTGTCATCTAGTGGTTGGCTCAGGAAAGTTTCTTTGGATAAAATTTCCTATCGTTGTATGTATATAAGTGTGTGCATATACTGTTATTTGAATTTATATGTTTACATAAATGTAGGCAGTCATATCACCCTGTAGCCCAAGACTGCTTGCCCACTGAAGCTAAGCAGGGTTGAGCCTGGTCAGTACCTGGATGAGAGACCTTCTGGAAAGACTAGGTCGCTGCTGGAAGAAGTGCTAGTGAGGCCAGCAGAGGGTGCTCAGCCTGTGGTCTGTGTGGGTCCTAGCGCCCCAGTATAGTGATGGGGACACTGTACTGTCAAAAAGCACCGCTCTTCGGATGAGACCTAAGTCCTGACTCTCTGTAGTCATTAAAAGTCCCAGGATGTCCCTCGAAAAAGAGTAGGGGTGTAATCCCAGCATCCTGACCAAATTCGCCCATTCTCCTCTGTCCATCATCATGGCCTCCTAATCATTCCCATATCTACTGATTGGCTTGTGGTGGGCGTTCTAGTGCAATGTGACTGCCTTCACATCATCCAGGTGGATGCTGCACATTGGTGGTGGTCGAGAATATTCCCTCTTTCTATGTAATGTGCTTTGAGTACCCAGAAAAGCGCCATATAAATGTAACAAATTATTATTATTATATTTATTAAATACATTACTTTCTCTCTTTAGTCAACGGTTGGAGGTTCGAGCTCAGGTGGCCCAGGCATTCCTGTCAAAGTTCCAGCTGTCTGCCACTGAGATGGCAACATTACATTCCGCACGAGATGGTCCCATCACTGAGGTAACCTCATGTTATCCTACAAAAGTCTGCTTGTCATTGCCCATGAAATTTCAGTTGAGAACCAAAGCACATAAATGAACCATTGAGATTTGATTGGCAACATTATATTCATCTTAAAAGATAATTAAAAAAGTAATAATTAAAAAAACTAAAGATATTTAATTTTTTAACCAATTTAAAAAAAAAAAATTCTCAGCTCGATTTTCAAACTTTCTTTAAGCGTTACATGGCACTGATAAAACTCACAAATTAAATCATCCCATGCCGACTAATTCAAAAATAAGTTCAGACAGAATCATCTCTAATAATTGTGTGAACTGTGTGTGTACTGTGCAGGACTTCTTCAGAGCACTGAACCGTGTGAAGAACATCCATGAAGATGTGAAGGTCTTACTGAGGACTAACCAGCAAACGGCAGGGTGAGAGAGAATAGACTAGAATAGAATAGAATTAAATAGAACAGAACAGATTAGAAATGTACTAAAAATACAAGAAAATATAAGAATTAACCATATTTATTCTCATAGGCTTTTTGCATGTAGATGTTCAGTAATGTCTGTGCTTTACTGCAGGCTGGAGATCATGGAGCAGATGGCTGTGTTACAGGAGACCGCATACGAGCAGCTCTATCGCTGGGCTCAGAGTGAGTGTGTGCTCTGGACCTTACACAGACACACACACACACAGCGGAGGCGAGAAGTTTCTGAAATATAAGCACAGTTGCTGCTGCCAGAGAATGTGAAACAGAAAACTGACTCATAGCTTACAGAACGACTTATGACACTCCTGTTTAACATGATGATTTTAGTACTTTAGTACTATGTTGTAGTTACATAATATATATATATTTTTTTTAAGTTATTTGTGTTTTAGTAGTATAAGAGGCCATATAGATGTTTCTGTGTCTGTCTTTGGTGTCTGTAGATGAGTGCAGAGGGTTGACTCAGGAAACATGTGATATTCCTCCCGTGTTGAGTCAAGCTATGGAATCTCTCCAGGATCGTCCTGTTCTTTATAAGTGAGTTCTGTCCCTTACACACACATTTGTCCCAAAACACACTCTTCTAGTGCCCACAGAGCATAACGATGCACATCCTTTTTCAGCAGTGATGTTTTTCATTATCTTAGTGAAATCATTCTAAGATGCTGATTTGGTGCTTTCTTATTATTATTAATGCTGAAAACAATTGTGCTACTTATTGTTCTTGAGGAAACCATAATATGTTTTTAGGATTCTTTAATGTAATGTTATGCAATCGTTTCTGGAAATATTAATTTCTTACTGACCCCAAACTTTATATTTTACAACATTAATTCTATTTTAATTAATTCAATTTTCAGGTACTGTATACTGTACCTTTTTAGCTGCAGGGAATTAGACTGCAATTCCGTCATATATACCACAAGGTGTCAGTCTCTCACATTCTTTTAGAAGCAGTTTCCTGTGTTTAGTGTACCTTCCTCCAACTGTCAGTACATTATAAATGTTCAGACTTCCGTACAAGAAAACAACTGTCAAGATTGATTAGTGTTTTTGAGTTAATAAGCCATATCAATACAATGCAACAACAACAAATTGGTTTGAATGGATGAACACAGCCAGAAAAATGACATATTCCTACAATGTAAATAAACTGTCTTCAGTATATTTTGAATTCAGTTTAAATTAGATAACATATTTTTGGTGAAGCCCACACAGGTTGTAGATTATTCGTACTTTTACTATTACTCTTACTTAGGGATAGTCATTTGAACAAACCTCTAACCATAAATGCTAAATACTACGAAAATGAATGATACCTCAAATTGCATGTTGAAGAGGTGATTAGACACATATAATCAACCTGAACCATATCTAGAGACCTGAAAATCACAGATAGAGACTTACTAACTTAGGCCAGTATGCATCCACCCAGAAGACCCTAGCAACAACTCATAACACCACCATGGAAACAAGCCACAACACTTTAGCATCATGATGGCCATTTTTGAGCTGATATATTTATGTAATTATGTGAATGTAAATAAAGTGAACTTGGTGCATATTGCAGTCCCAAATGCGTGTTAAACAGTTCATGCAGAGACGGTATTTGTGTGAAACAGCATACATTGATCAGCCACATCATTAAAACCACTAACAGGTTATATGATTGTATTGTTATAATAGCACCTATCAAGGGCAGAAAGTGAACAGTCAGTTCTTGAATTTCATTTGTTGAAAAAAATGGGCAAGCTCAAAGATCTGAGTGACTTTGACAAAGGCCAAATAGAGATGGCTAGACGACTGGGCCACTTAAGTGGAGGCAGTGTTATGCTCTGGGCAATGTTCTGCTGGAAAACCTTAGGTCCTGGCATTCATGTGGATGTTACTTTTACACGAACCACCTATTTAAAGATTGTTGCAGACCATGTACACCCCTTTATGGCAGTGGCCTCTTTCAGAAAAATAATGCACTCTGCCATACTGTAAAAATTGTTCAGGAATGGTTTGAGGAACATGACAAAGAGTTCAAGATGTTGCTTTGGTCTTCAAATTCCCGAAAGATCTCAATACGATTGAGCATCTATGGGATGTGCCGGACCAACAAATCTGATCCAACTAGGTCCCACCTCACAATTTTCAGGACTGCCGCTAATGTCGTGGTGCCAGGGACCACAAGACACGTACAGAGGTCCTGTGGAGTCCATGCCTTGATGCATCAGCGCTATTTTGGCAGCATGAGAGAGACTTACGTGATATTAGCCAGGTGGTTTTAATGTTTTGGCTGATCAATGTATACTGTGAACTAAGGATGAACTATTTTTCAGGTACAGTAGGTGTATTTAGCAGTAGCATTCAAGAAATTGAATGAATAAATAAAAAAATATATACATTTCACTGTATAAATTTTACATTGATTCTTATTAAAGCAGTATCTTATTAAAAAACTGTATTAAAGTACTTCAGTCAAGAGCAGTGAGTGAGTTTTCTCTTTGTATTTTGTTGTTTTATTAACATTAAAGTAATAGTTCACCCAAAAATGAAAATTCTGTAATAATTTACTCACACTCTAGTTGTTTTAAAACTTGAATGAGTTTCTTTCTTCCGTTGAACATCAAAGTTATTTTGAAGAATGTGGGTATCCAAACAGTTGCTGGTCCCAAATGACTTCCATAGTATTTTTATTTTTTTTTACTACTGTCAAAGTCATTGGAGACCAGCAACAGTTACTCACATTCTTCAAAATATCTTATTTTGTGTTCAGCACAAAAAATAAATTAATACAGGTTTGGGACAACATGAAAGTGACTAAATAATGACAGAATTTAAGTTTTTGGGTGGACTGTCCCTTTGATGACAAGCAGCAACAAGTTTAGTACTATTAGTGTGCTGTCACATTAAGACCTGCACGCATCTAACATGCAGGCACGCAACTGTTTACTTTCACTTCAGACATAACCAACTGTGTTTATATGTAAGCCTTGTGTGTTTTTGACAATATTAGCGCAATCAGACACAAACTTAGTCCAGTAATCAGGTACTGTTTGACAGGCATTTTAGTGAGCGTGCACTTCAAGTGTACGTGCTCCGAAAAATCGAAATGCACACGAATGAAATGTTTATCCGGCAAGGCTTTAAAGCACATGCAATAATGTACTTTTGTGATTGCAATTAAGTGCAGTGTCCTGTGAGTGTAACTTTACTGCTAAGTTAACATTTGATGTGAATGTATGTCGCTTTGTACAGTATATTGAGATGGAGGCACCAGAATTGCAACTGACAGAATGTGCACTGTAGCACGATACTATGATATTTCTTCAAAAGCAGATCATGGAAACATTTTAATCATCCACAAAATTGTGATATCGCACACTAGAGCTGCATGATTAATCGTTAAAAGGTTGCGATCTCAATTCAAACACCCAGGCGATCTCGTTTCTCAATGACAACGATTCGTCTGTGTCTATTAAACCTTTGAAAAGTTTTACCGGAACATTCAAATCAGCATATATACAGTATCTCACAAAAGTGAGTACACCCTTCACATTTCAGCAACTATTTTATTATAACTTCTCAAGGGACAATATTATAAAAATGAAACTTGGATTTATTTTAGAGCAGTCAGTGTGCAACATGTATAGCAGTGTAGATTGTGCTCTGAAAATAACTCAACACACAGCCATTATTGTCAAAATAGCTGACAACAAAAGTGAGTACACCCTAAGTGAACATTTCAAAACTGTGTCCAAAGTGTCAATATTTTGTGTGAGCACCACTGTTATCTAGCACTGCCTTAATCCTCCTGGGCTTGGATTTCACCAGAGCTGCACAGGTTGTTGCTGGGATCCTCTTCCACTCCTCCATAATGACATCACGGAGCTGCTGGATGTTAGACACATGACGCTTCTCCACCTTCCACTTGAGGATGTAACACATGTGGTTAATAGGGTTCAGGTCTGGAGACATACTTGGCCACTCCATCACCTTCACCTTCAGCTTCATCAGCAAGGCAGTTGTCATCTTGGCCATGTGTTTGGGGTCATTATTATGTTGGAAAACCCAGTTTCTGAAGGGAGGGCATCATGTTCTGCTTCACAGTACATGTTGGAATCCATGTTTCCCTCAATGAACCGCAGCTCCTCAGTACCAGCAGCACTCATGCAGCCCCAGACCATAATGCTACCACCACCATGCTTCACCACCATGCTTGACTGTAGGCAAGACACAGTTTTCTTGGTACTCCTCATCAGGCCGTCACCACACATGCTGGACACCATCTGAGCCAAACAAGTTTATCTTAGTCTCATCAGACCACAGGACATGGTTCCAGTAATTCATGCTCTTGGACAGGTTGTCTTCAGCAAACTGTTTGCAGGCTTTCTTGTGAGCCAGCTTCAGAGGAGGCTTCCTTCTTGGATGACGGCCATGCAAACCGACTTGTTGCAGTGTGTGGCGTATGGCCTGAGCACTGACAAGCTGACCTTTCACTTCTGCAACCTCTAAAGCAATGCTGGCAGCACTCATGCATCTGTTTTTTGAAGCCAGCTTCTGCACCTGACGCACACCACGAGGACTCAACTTCTTTGATCGACCCCTGCGAGGCCTGTTCTGAGTGGAACCCGTCTTGGAAAACCTCTGTGTCACACTGGCCACTGTCCTGTAACTCAGTTTCAGGGTGTTACTGATCTTCTTATAGCCTAGGCCATCTTTGTGGAGAGCAACAATTCTAATTCTCAAATCCTCAGAGAGTTCTTTGCCATGAGCTGCCATGTTGAACATCCAGTGGTCAGTATGAGAGAATTGTACTCAAAGCACCAAATTTTAACTGCTCTAATACAAGATACACAAATTTGTATAGTCCTGTTAAGCAGACAAAAACATGTACATGATGAATAGGACATGTGGCTTTGCATGGTTAAACGACATGTATCTGTTATCACTTAGGGTGTACTCACTTTTGTTGCCAGCTATTTTGACAATAATGGCTGTATGTTGAGTTATTTTCAGAGCACAGTAAATCTACACTGCTATACATGTTGCACATTGACTACTCTAAAATATATCCAAGTTTCATTTTTATAGTATTGTCCCTTGAGAAGATATAATAAAATAGTTGCTGAAATGTGAGGGGTGTACTCACTTTTGTGAGATACTGTAGATATATTTTATATATTTAAACACTTAACAATTGAAAATTAAATTAATTAAACACTTTTAAACTGACTGCAGCAATTAATATTTTGTCACAGCCTTTTGTAAATTCCGCATTAATTCTCGCACACCCCTTCTGTGAACTGAGCTGCTCTGAAAAACACTGTATATTAAAGGGTTAGTTCACCCAAAAATGAAAATTAGCATGTTATTTACTCTCCCTCAAACCATTCTAGGTGTATATGACTTTCTTCTTTCAGACGAATCCAATCGGAGTTATATTAAAAATTGTCCTGGCACTTCTAGGCTCTATCATTGCAGTCAGCGGGTGTTTCTGTTCAACAGTCCAAAACACATCAAGTAAAGCGCGCATCCATAATAAAACGTGCCTCACGGCTCCGGGGGGTGAATAAAGGCCTCCTGTAGCGAATCCATGCATTTTTGTAAGAAAAATATCCATATTTCAAACGTAATAAACACTTTTCTCTCACTTCATCTAACTGTGGTACGCGGAAGCCATTCCGGCGGATGACGTAGGACGTAGGCGTGATTAGTGACGAACACAGAGAGAGAACAAAACAAAATGCCAGTCATGAATTAGAAGTACAAACCGAGGATTTGTAAAGAAAAATGTTGGAGAATTTCAATATAAGCCAAGAGGAGACTGGTTTTCCTTTGCTAAAGTGAGGAAACTTTGCTTCCTTTGCTCCTGTAAACAAACTCGCGAGACTAGCATATCTCAGAGGCGCGCGCACGACGCCTACATCCTACGTCATCCGCCAGAACGGCTTCAGCGTACGACAGTCAGGGGAAGTGGAAAAAAGTGTTTATTACATTTGAAATATGGATATTTTTCTTACAAAAGCACAGGGAATCGCTACAGGAGGCCTTTATTCACTCCCCGGACCCATGCTAAGCACGTTTTATTATGAATGCGCGCACTTTATTTGAGGTATTTTGGACTGTTAAACAGAAAGTGATGAACAAAGTTCCACTCTTTACACTGAAACACACAGCAAAGACTGCTATATAGACTTCTTTAATTAAATTGGAACCTTTGATTTGATATTTAGAATTTTCATGACATACAGTATATTGTTACGGTCACTGTGCAGTGCACACACTATAGCCACACGAAGACAAAGGTTTGAAGAGAAGAAGGTATTTAATATAATTCAACGATCAAGAAGTCCAACACACACAGGGTAACATAAGCAATAACCGACAAACACTAACTGAAAGGACTGGGGCTTATAAACACAGGACAATCAAAGAACTAAGGAGACACACCTGGAGCAGATTAACACAATTAGACTGGGGAGAAACTGGGTCACAGGGAACACATGGGGAGCAAAAACCACAACAAAACAGTCCAGGGGCGTGACATTACTCCCCCCTCCCGGAAGGTGCGTCCTCGCATCGTGGAACAACAGAGGGGGGGGGAAACGGGTGGGAACAATGGCGGAGGCTCAGGAGGAGGACGGACAACCGGGAGGGGGCCGGCAGACAGAGACCAGGGAGGCGACGAAGGAGGGAGGAGCCAGGGAGGAGACAGGAGGGACTCGGAGCAGGAGGAGCCTGGCAGGACCCAGGCCACAGTCATGATGATGGCCCACGGTGGAGCCGACGGAGGGAGGAGCCATGGAGGAGGAATGGCCGCCGACTCCAGGGGGCCGACCAACGGAGGCGGAGCAGGTGGAGGAGGAGCCCGAGGTGGAGACAGAGAGCCGAAGAGCCGGGGTGACGCCGAGGATCCGGAGGGCCAAGGTGGAGCCAGAGGCTTCGGCGACCGAGGTGTAGGCAGAGATCCAGAAGGCCGCGGCGGAGCCGGAGCGACAGAGGACTGAGGTGAAGCTGGAGGGAAGGAGGAGCCCAACGGAGCCTGAGGGATGAAGGGACGTGGCGTAGCCAGAGGAGTGTAGTCCCGAGGTGGAGGTAGGGGGACGACTGACCAAGGCGGAGCCGGAGGGACGAGGGAGCCCGGTGGAGCTGGTGGACTGACGGGCACTGGTGGAGACGAGGGAGCTGGAAGCCGGGGTGGAGCCGCTGGGTCGCAGGACCGAGGCGGAGTCTGGGCCTCGGAGGCTGAAGGCGGAGTCGAGGGATCCTCCAGACTCAACGCCAATGGAACTGGAGATGGGCAGACCAGCGGCAAGCCCACACCACAGATGGTGGGCTGAGGGTAAGCAGAGGGGCTGACAGGATCCAGTGAAGATTGCATTGAGAACAGGAACTGATCGATGAGAGGCGGTGGGAGAGGGAGGTTGGGTGGGATAGGGAGGTTGGGTGGGATATTTTGCCAATCCGGCAGTTCTGATGGAGGTTGAGTGAAGAGTATTTCTGTATCAAAGTCAATTAATAGTCCAGAGTCCAGTGTGAGCTCACCCTCAGAAGTGGTGCCGTGGGCGGGGCTTTCCATAGCCCCCACGATCTCCACAGCTGTATCCACCGTCACTTGTGCTGTCGGCTCTCGCACCTGGTCAGACACTTGGGGCTCATGCTCCGGGACGATCGTCAGCTCCGTCGCTCCTGATGGCGATGGCTCAACGACCGCGGCAGGCTCTGGCTCTCCGTCTGCGGTGGGCTCTGGCAGCTCCGTGGCGTAGAGTGGAGGTTGACTGGGCTCTGGGTCCAGAGTGGGGCTGGTGTCATCATCCGCGATATCCACAGTCATGTGCGACTTGCAGGACACCAGTACCCACTCTATGAAGGCAGCGAGGCTCTCTCGAGGACCATCCCCGGACAACTGCTCACGTATGATGTTGTTAAGTCCAGCTCGGTAGAACGTGCTGAGGCAGCTGTCCGGGTAGTGCGTGTAATTCGCCAGGAACACAAAATCCTTAGTGTGGTCCTCGAGAGAGCGGTTCCCCTGCTCCAGCAGGAGGACGAGGACTGCAGGATCATCCATAAATAAAAACTGACAAAAACGGGAAAAAAAAAACGAGGGGAAACACGCTGCTATACTTTACTTCTTTTGGGTCGGTTATTCTGTTACGGTCACTGTGCAGTGCACACACTATAGCCACACGAAGACAAAGGTTTGAAGAGAAGAAGGTATTTAATATAATTCAACGATCAAGAAGTCCAACACACACAGGGTAACATAAGCAATAACCGACAAACACTAACTGAAAGGACTGGGGCTTATAAACACAGGACAATCAAAGAACTAAGGAGACACACCTGGAGCAGATTAACACAATTAGACTGGGGAGAAACTGGGTCACAGGGAACACATGGGGAGCAAAAACCACAACAAAACAGTCCAGGGGCGTGACATATATTGCTATTTCAGTTTTAATTTAAATAATTGTGGAGCCCCATTTGTTTATTTTAATGGTAAACCCTGCTTTAGACAAAGTAAATATTTAGTGTCACGTTTCAAAAGTTATGCAGTTGTCATTTTTCATCTCATTTCCTTGTCGGTACTTCCTTTGCTGACAATCTGTGAAAGCATCTTTCAGTAGTTCCAAAATATTCAGATTCTCTCACACTGTTTGTTATTTCTACCATTTGCAACACTTCAGTTTATCTTTTCATAGACCATACTGTTAATCAAGGTGCCGCAGTACCATCATGCACTTAAACACGGGCTTGCGCATTTCCTTTGTGTTTTCTCTCTCTCTCTCTCTCTCTCTCTCTCTCTCTCTCTCTCTCTCTCTCTCTTTGTGTTTGTGTGCCCCTGTCTTTTGTCCTGCACTCTCACTCCCCCTTTTTATCTATGTGAGTCCAAGGCCGGAGGAGAAAGAGTGAGAGGACAGGGCCTCCAGAGTTCCTGGAATCCATGCCAAACTTCTACATCCCTCCTTTCCTCCCTTTTTCTCTGGCTGCTGCGGTCACTACTGTTTAGTCTGCACAGGGCCGTTCTCAGCCCGTAGATCAAAACACAGCCACATTTCCTAACAAACGGGGCCCTCCATTGTTTTTGTCTGTGTGTGTGTGACCCTGGGTGTCTCTAACCTAAAGTATTTTTCTCTTGCTGATTTCAGTGGCTGTTCCGAAGGTCTTGCAATGTCTGTTTTGTTTCGTAGCCCATTTAATCTTATTTATACTAGAGATGTACAAAATGACATTTTTTTTTTTTTTTTTTTAATAAACTAGTCTTTCCAACCAGTCGGTCTTAAGGATGCCTTGTAAAATTTTAGGAGGATTATGATCATATGCATGTGCTATTGTGTTCAAAGTTGTTGCATCTCTAAATTCATTCAAGGAGGTCTGCAGTAGGACCCTCGGAAGTGCGAGATTTGAAATCTTGCAATCTTTGCTTATGAGACCTCAGAACTCACAGAACTGGTTCTCAGCCAGGGGCCTTAAGATGACTTAACAAAGACAAAACAAGCATTAAAATAAGCTAGAACTAGGAATAAAAGCAGTAAATCCTGGATATATATTAATAAATAATAATAAATTTTTATTTTTTATGAATTTATTTTTTTGCTGACCCAGACTGCATTTATTTGAAAGGGTTTTTTTTTTTTTTTTTTTTTTAAATTCACAGATAAAAAAGTTTAAAAGAAGAATGGAACATTTTTCATTATTACCTATTTATTTTAGGCACTGCTAAATCATTGCATTAGTAAAACAGCAATATATATTGTATGTGGCTTTGAAAAAGAATATTTTTTTTTGGAAAAACATCTGATTTTAAGTGGCTTTCATACAGAAAGATCCTTTTTGCCTGCAGAGCTTGTATTTACATCGACTAATGAGCTAACGGGGCCATGCTAACCAGACAAACCATGATCTATTAAATTCATATTTAATTCTCACTCTTTATTTTCATTCTCTCAGGTACACACTGGATGAGTTTGGAACGGCTCGGCGGTCTGCTGTGGTCCGAGGCTTTATCGACGCCCTGACCCGCGGAGGACCGGGCGGCACCCCGAGACCCATAGAGATGCACTCTCATGATCCGATGAGGTAGAGTCTACGACAAGTGCATATCCCAACCCTCCCACCCAATAATTCCATTCAAAAGCTTGCGGGAAAAAAATTGGATGACATTTTCTCTTCTGCGCGCTAAAAATAATCACTTCAAACCGGCTGTAATTGGGGGGTCATTTTGAGGGTCACGCCGTTGTTAGCAGCTAAAAGCCTCTCCATTGCTGATTAACGTCTTCACACGCAGAGCCGCCATGCTCCCTCTATGTGCCGCATCTCCCGAAGCTGAAAATCCAATTCAGTGTCTAAGCACATTAAACCCAACCTGATTCTTTCAGGGAAGTGCTTCCTCTTTCAGAGAATTACTTAGTGCAGGTTCAACAAAAGGTCGGCTGTTGAGATCTATGGATTGTCGCACTCGCTCCAGGCCAGCACCCCGTCAAGCTTTCGAACGCCCTCCTCCCCCATCCCGTTTGGAACCTGAGGAGAGAACATGAGGTTCTTGGCAGAACGTCGATAAAAGTGGGAAGCGGTGGTTCTCAGAACAGCACTTTCCCCGCTGTCCGGTACTAAAGGATATGGAGCCAACGTAATGATAGCTGACTGTGTGATGGCCTCAAATCTCAGGAAATCTATAACTCTATTAGATGTAACTACAAATCTAGAAGACACTCCAAATAATTATTCATCTAGCCATTCAGTTCCTGACTGTGCAATTCAGCACCAAGCTGTTTTTTAATGATGTTTCCATCACATTATATGCTTAAAATATACGCTATTTGATGTGTACATGAACACAAGCACTCAGCACGTGCACTAGAGTTCAAAATGGCTTTGTATTTGATTAAACTAGAGTTGCAAGTATCTTTTAGTTCACTCACACAAGCACTCATCCATGTGGGTGTCTATTGTTGTCGTCTTCAGTAGTTTGTTGAGTGTGCATTGTATGTATGATCTGACTGTGCACATACTATGATGATGAGGAAATTTGCATCTTGCGCACTATATGCATATCCAAGCATACATGTAAAACAGCGAAATATTTTTTGGGTTAAGGCCATTACATACCAAGCTAACAGTTGACCATTTTTGGACTGTCATTGAGTCTCTGCTCAGTTTTTGTCACATGTTCCTTACCGTTGGCACAAGTTAGACCCTGTCTGTGGCCTTTTGTCCATTTGAGCATGTTGATACAGCAGTTGCATGTTGAGCAGTTAGAGAGAGAGATCAGTCTGGTTGGCTTGTTTAACTATAGTGAACCAGTGCAGAAGAAAACTCGAAGTGATGAAAGCAAGCAAATTACAAAGTCAAGAGGACACACAGATGGCTCTTCTCATTTTACTTCTTCCTTTTAATTTCATTTTAACAACCGCCTGGAATAGCAAATTTAGGGGCCTTAGAAATTTGTGATCAAATATTATTTGGAAGCCTTTATAGGGTTAAAGTAATTTTGTGTATGGGTTTCCATGCATTTTTATCTTTGTTTATGCTTATACACATACAATCATCCAACCAGGTATGTTGGGGACATGTTGGCCTGGCTCCACCAAGCTACAGCCTCAGAGAAGGAGCACCTGGAAGCCTTGCTCAAGCAAGTTACCGTGCAAGGTACATGTCATTTCACCTAAATCTCACACCGCACAAACACAGTGTATACACTGGAAGAGAGCTTTTCTAGTTCAGAACTAGTTTGCTTTTTATTATGAACAAATCTGTCTACGTTTGGATGTCACATTTGACTAGTGCCACATTTTTATATCACTTAACTTTTTTCTGTGCATCTAAAGATTAAATATGTTAGATGTCAGTTGATTGTTATAGATTTAATCTAGATTTTTAAATATGTTTTGTTGCATATTTAATTACTTTATTTAAGTTTAAGTGAAAATTATTTCACTCATTGAAAGTCAGTTTTTACATCAATGGATGCATTCACCCACTGTACAGCTGTGCGGTCACATTAGCAAAACTGCGCTGTAAAAAAGGTCAGTTCCAATTCCAGTAGGAATCTGCGATTTTTACTTTCACATGAAGCCAAGTTTGTCTTACAGAATCGCTGACTAACCATCAGAAAGTTGCTTGGTTTTGAAAGTGATTTCTGTGTGAGCTGTGCTTCATACATCTCTAATTTTTTGACAATGGACAGTGGACCTTTTATTGGCCAAAATTTGATTAATGTGACCACACCTTAAAGGGATAGTTCACCCAAAAATGAATTCTGTCATTAATTACTCATTCTCATGTCATTCCAAACCTGCAAGACCTTCGTTCATCCTCGGAACACAAATTAAGATATTTTTGATGAAATCCAAGAGCTTTTTGACCCTCCATAGACAGCAATGTAAGTGAAATGTTCCCAGGCCCAGAAAATTGTGTGCAAAGAAAACAAATTTATTCAGACTTTAATTTATTAGACTTTATTCAACAATTTTTCTCCTCCGGGTTACCATCTTCCACTATTATCGAGAGTACCACGACGCATGCACTGCACCTTGCTTACGAGCAGAGGAAGTCACTCGGGGGAGAAATGTTGTTGAATAAAATCTTTTTTTCAGTTGCATTGCTGTCTATGGAGGGTTAGAAAGCTCTCGGATTTTATCAAAAATATCTTAATTTGTGTTCCAAAGATGAATGAAGGTCTTGCATGTTTGGATCGACATGAGGGTGAGTAATTAATGACAGAATTTTGGTTTTTAGGTGAACTAACCCTTTAAGACCATACACATTTTAGAACTGGTTAAAACCATGTTGAGGTTTTACTTGTTTTTCTGAATGTAGTTGAGTTGTAGATGAATCTGTTCTGCTGTGTTTGTGTAGGGGTTGAAGAAAACATGCAGGAAGTAGTTGGCCACATCACTGAAGGAGTGTGCAGACCACTCAAGGTGAGATGGAAACAGTGTCATTAAGACTGTTATTTAAACTTTTATCAAAAAATATCAGCCTGAAGCTGTGGCATAGTTGGTTAATAATTGTGCTTTAGTGCTCAAATGGGCAGCCCAAGTTTAAATTCTGCTTGCAACATATCTCAGTTCCATAAACACCTTGATATATTTTTTTTTATTAATAAATTTTTTTGTGCTTTCCTTGGGACTGTAGTATACTATGTGAATGATTAATATTTTAACAAACTCTTTACTTACTCAACAGTGAATAATGAAAACAAAATTTTTTTTTTTTTTTTTAATTCCTCTACCAGGTACGAATTGAGCAGGTGATCATTGCAGAGCCAGGTGCTGTTCTTCTGTATAAACTCTCCAACCTGCTCAAGTTCTACCATCACACCATCAGGTACACAAACATCTCTGTGAATGACTTTATTGGGTTTATTGTCTTTATTTTATACTACATTTAATGGAAGACAAATCCTTGTTCTTTTACTGAAGAACAGAATTCCAAAAATATAGATCCAGTTTTAGTTATAGCCTATTGCAAGATACTCCAGTTTTTCTGAATTTATAAGTCTCTCTCTCAGTGGCATCATGGGTACCAGTGTTTCCTCTCTGTTGATGACCATCGATGAGATGCACATGCTCAGTAAGAAGATGTTCTTCAACAGTCTTAGTCTCCACGCCAGTCGCCTCATGGATAAAGTAAGTACTTATCAATGTTCTTTTTGTTAAGTACAACTAGAACTTTGGGGTAATTTAAATAAAGCTAATATAAAATAAAATGTAAATATTATATGAAAAGTTTAAACTTAAAAAGTTAAACAAATTAGAAATGTTGCCTTGGCAACTAACTAAAATATGTAAGTTCAAGTACTAAAATCACTAAAACATTAAAATAAATTAAACTTATGTATAGATAATTACAAAAAAGTTAATATATTAAAAAAAAATTTGAAAAAAAAAAAAAATATATATATATATATATATATATATATATATAAACTAAATATTTATAAATACTATAATAGTATTCAAACAATACTTAAATAACTCTCACTCATCCAAAGTTTTTTTTTTTTTTAAATCTCTCCTTTTGTTCTAATGTTCCCACATATCTGAAAAGGTGTAAAAATATGCAGAGCAAGTTATGTTAGAGCTTCAGTGCACAGAATCACTAGTTTAGAGCTTCTAGGAACACTAATGCTGTGTTAGTGCAACTAAGCAAACGAAGAGAATGCAAGCCCACATATGCTGAAAAGCTTCTTTCTCAGTGAGAGAATGTTGGTTTATGCAATATTAAGAGTAAAGCTTGCCCACATGAAAGATGTTTCTTTCTTATGAAATGAAATGTTATTTGCAATGCAGAAGACAGATTGTCATGTGTTAGAGCTTTTATGCAGAGCAAGTTATGTTAGAGCTTCAGTGCAGAGAATCACTAGTTTAGAGCTTCTAGGAACACTAATGCTTTGTTAGTGCAACTAAGCAAATGAAGAGAATGCAAGCCCACATATGCTGAAAAGCTTCTTTCTCAGTGAGAGAATGTTGGTTTATGCAATATTAAGAGTAAAGCTTGCCCACATGAAAGATGTTACTTTCTTATGAAATGAAATGAAATGTTATTTGCAGTGCAGAAGACAGAAAGTACAATTGAATAAACCAAGATGGCTGCAGCATGAGTGAACGCTTCTCAAGATCAAGCCTGCTCCGCTATTAAAGTAGCTGTGTAAGATATCCCTTTGTGGATTGGTATGTTTGTTTTTCTTTTCTTTAGAATCTTTTTTTCTTTTCTTTTTACAACAAGTTAGCAGCTAAGTGTTTGTTTGCTCCCACACGTTTCTCCGCTCTTTGTAACAATGGATGAGCGGCACATCACGCTGCAAACTTTGTGGGATGCCATTCAACAGATTAAGACCGATATGCTGACTCACTTTGATGTAAAATCAGACTCCATTCATAGTAATTTGAGCAGCATTCAGAAATCTTTAAGTACTTTGGGAGATCAGGTTAACCTGTTAGAGCAGCGTGTTTCTGCTAATGAGGACAACGTGCAAGCGTGTGTTACTCAGATTCAACAACTGGAGAAAGATAACTCCTATCTGATCAACAAAGTTGACGACTTGGAGAATCGAAGCCGGCATTATAATCTTCGTTTTGTTGGAGTACAGGACTCATCGGAAGGCAATGATATTATTGGTTTTACGTCCCGGCTGATTCCACAGCTTTTGGGACAAGACAACTTTCCAACTGCACCGATCATTGAATGGGCTCATCGCTCTCCGACAGTTCATCAAAGCGGTAGAGCTAGTCCGAGGCCTGTTATGGTCGAGCTCCTTAACTTTCAAGACAAGTTGAAGATTCTTCGCATTGCAAGGGAAAATAAACTAGAGTATAGCGGGACGCGTGTGTATATCTACCCGGACTTCAGTGCTGACTTGATGAAGAGGCGCAGGAGTTTTGATCCTGTTAAACGTAAGCTTCGTGAACTTAATATGAAATACTTTCTTCGTTATCCTTGCACGTTATGTGTTCTTGTTGATGGTAAACAGCAACGTTTCAACTGTCACAAAGAAGCTGAAGTTGTTTTCTTGTCATCCCAGATCTCCTCAGGATAATGACTGTTTGAATTGAGGCTGCCCTGCTTGATTTTTGTGGCTAAATAAAGTTAGCTACTTTGCTGTAACTCAGTCACATATATTATTATTGGTTGTTGTTGGGGTGTTGAAATAATATTATTTTGGAATGACGGATTTTTGAATTTTTGTTTTTGTTTTTTAAAGCTACACTTTATTATTATTTTTATTGATGCTTGAGTTGAGTTTATTTGATGGTTCTGTATTTGGTTTGCTCACTGGAATACTCTGGGTTATGGGGTCTGGGGTAGCTGGGTCGTTCTTGAGTAGTGTTGTGGTATTTGTTAGTTTTTTTTGTTGTTTTTGGTTGTTTTTGATGTTTTTTTTTTGTTTTGTTTTTTGTTTTTTTTTTAGTATTTATGTGTGTTGCTTGTTTGTTTTGTTGTGATTTATTTATTTTGTTGTTTCTGCACCCTTGCAATATTTTTTGGATTCAGTTATTTTTTGATTTTATATCTGATCAGTGTCATTATTATTATGTTATATTTTCAGGTGGGATGAGGTTAAGGGGTTAAAAATTGTTCATTTGAATATTAGAAGTGTGTGTTTACTTTGTGTGTGGGTTGATTTAAACAAACCGGATATTGTTACACTCTCTAAGACATGGCTAAATAGCAGTGTTTCAGACACTGAAATAAATCTAACCAATTATGTTCTTTATAGATATGATAGGTGCTCCAGGGGTGGAAGTGTGGCTATCTATGTTTCTATTGGTCTTGTTGTATCTGAGTTGGTTATACCTTCAGTTGATCCTTTACATTGTGAATGTATCTTTGTTAAGGTAATTCTTCATTTAAATAAATGTATAATTATTGGTGAAGACCACCCTCTTCACCAGTAGAGTCATTCAATTGTCTGATATCAACCATTAATTTTACTTTTGGTAAAAATGAAATTATATTACTCTGTGATTTTAACAAAAATTGGTTAGATAAATCATCTGATAAAGAAAAAAAGATATTTAATAGTTTTAATCTTACCCAACTAATTACTGAGCCTACTAGAGTTACTGCTTGATCTCAGTCTCTTATTGATTGGATACTTGTTTCACATCCTAACAGATTTTTAAGGGCAGGTGTTATGTCTGACTGCTTTAGTGATCACTTTATTATATTCTGTGTATGGAAAATTAAATTACCTAAATCCCCTTCTAAATTAATTAAAATCAGACAATATAAAAAATTTAATCTAAATACATTTATTAATGATTTGACTTCTATTAATTGGGATAGATTTCATTTAATTCCTAATGTACAAGATGCTTGAGATTTTCTTTATACAGAATTCATTAATGTTGTGGACAAGCATGCTTCCTGGAAAACTATTAGGGTTAGGGGTAATCATCTCCCTTGGATTAATTCTGAACTTATTAGTCTTTTTAGGCTAAGGGATAAAGCATGGTCAGTATTTCGTCAGACTAGAAGCAATGCTGATTGGGAAGTATATAGGCACTTGAGAAATTTGAGCAAGACAAAAGTACGAAATGCGAAATCTACTTATTATAAAGAATGTCTTTTCCAGTATGGTAAGAACCCTAAGTATTTTTGGAATAAAATTAAAAACAAATTCAGTGCTTCAGATAAACATTTAATTAATCAAATTAGAGTTAACAGTACAATATTATATGACTCTGTATCCATTGCTCAATTATTCAATCTGCATTTCTCTTCTGTTTGTTCTACGTTAGTATCTGATTCTTTTTTGAATACTGGTACTGTATATGATACTTTTTCATGTAGTAGTTCTTTTCAATTTAGGAAGATTTTACCTGTTGAAGTTCAGAATGCTATTAATGAATTAAGTGGTACTAGTGGTTCTGGATTGGATGGTATAGAAAATAAGTTTCTTAAATTATCTTCTCATATTCTTATGTATCCACTTGCTGAGTTATTTAATTTGTCTTTGTCTACATGTGAGATACCAGTTATTTGGAAAAGTGCATGCATTACTCCACTTTACAAGGGAGGTGATGTACTTGATCTCAATAATTACAGACCTACAGGTGCATCTCAGTAAATTAGAATGTTGTGGAGAAGTTAATTTATTTCAGTAATTCAACTCAAATTGTGAAACTCGTGTATTAAATTCAGTGCACACAGACTGAAGTGGTTTAAGTCTTTGGTTCTTTTAATTGTGATGATTTTGGCTCACATTTAACAAAAACCCACAAAAAAATAAACATTGATTAAAGAGCTTTTAATGTTTAAAGGTCCAATAGACTGGAATAATTTACCTGTTGATATTCGTGCTATTACATCATTTAAGATGTTTAAGCAAACTTTGTTATCATATTTTACTTTGGATTGTACATGTTATTTTTGAAGATGGTATTGATTTTTTTATATATATTTTTTGGCTTATGTTGTGATCAGATACACTGATTGGTATATTTTGTATTATGTTTTGTTTTATATTTGCTACTATAGTTATTTTTTAATGTTGTGGTGCTTTCTCTTTTTTTTTTTTTTTTTTCTTTTCTTTTCCAATTAATGTTTGTGTTTTGTTGTTTGGTGTTGTCTATGGATGTAATGTTAATTTGTGTTTGTTTTTTTGTTACTATGTTGGGATTGTGATACATTGTGGGACCCCCTCGAAAACGAGATGGTACATCTCAAGGGGTTAATCCTAATAAATAAATTCAAATCCAAAATTCTGAATTTTTTACTCACTCATATGTCAGTAAACCAGCAAACAATGCCTTACCAGCCAATGAAAACACTTTAGCAACTGTCTAAAAACAACCCAGAATACATTAGCATTGAGGCGCTCTAACACAGCATCCTACCCTCCTAATGAATACCTCTGTAGTGATCAACATAACAAATGTGCGCAAATGTGCCTCACAGTCATTCATCAGTTGGATTTGGTTTTTATCAGGCTGAAAAAACACATTCTCACACCAGGGATTTTAAATTATCCCCAAAATATCCTTGGACACGAACAGGCTAGTTAAAAAAAACAAAAAAAAACAAAAAAAAACAGCACTTCATTGGTAAGTGGATCAATAACCAGAACAAGATGGCCTCTGCTCCACGCTTCTGAGAGAATTATCACCTTAGCAGCACACTAATCAAATCACATCAGGCTTAGGACGTTACATATCACTCCCTGACGTTGCTCAGTGCCGGGAACACAAGCCTGAGCTAATAAGTTATATTAGAGGCAGCAGAGTTCTAGGTAGTGTTCGCATAGCAGGATGTTTATTAGTCAGCCTTCAGAGGTGTCAGTCTTGCTGTCAGACATGCCTGGCTTGATACCGCTCTTAAAAGTCTGAATGTATGGAGTTAAAAATGTGTTGTCAGGGGGTCAGTGACATGATGCTCTTTTTGTGTCTGAATGTATTTTAAAAAACAAACAACAAAAAAAACCATTAAAAATGCACTTTATACACTGTGATATTGATATATCTCACAATGGACATTTTCCTGTGAAATTTATACACTATATATTACTTTTTTTAAAACAAAATTTTTAAAAGACTTCTTGCTTTCTTGTTTTCTCAGGTAGAGCTTCCACCTCCTGATCTGGGTCCCACTGCCTCCCTTACTCAGACTCTTTCTCTCCTTAGGGAGGTTTTGGCCTCCCATGATTCATCAGTTTTGCCTCTTGATGCCCGTCAGGCTGACTTTGCACAGGTGACTATTCTTTTCATGTTTTTTGGTAAAATCCAGTGTGTTTCCACCTTTTAGTGACTGGAATGTGGCTGAAATAAAGAAAGTATCAAAAAGAAATACTGTCTTAATATGTTTGTCTTAATATGTTTGTATTTATGTTTAAACGTGTGCAATATTATCAACTACACTAGTAGACTGATAATATTATACACTATTCCAGTTAGGCGTGGAGTACTTTACTCATATTTGGGTGATTCTCACGAAATCTTGGTTTTAAAAATTTCAAGCATGAAATTTTAAAAATGCTTAAATTAACTTTTTTTTTTTTTCAGATATTGGCAACAAAGTCTGGAACGCTGTGAACATTAATAAAAAAAAATTTACTTACCATTTAACACCTTTTTGAACAGAATTTCCAAAATAAGTCCTAAAAAATCTCATTACCGCAACAGACTGAAAACATCAACACTCTTAGAAAAGCAAATACATTTTCACATTTTTAAAAATGGATTATTAGTAGTCATGCACAGTTACTTGAAATTCTGAAATAATATTTATTTTTAATTTAACAGTTTTTTTAATTTTGATTGATTTCTCTCATTACCGCAACGCCTTCCACAATTTACAACCAATTTTTTAAAAATATTTAGATGAAACCTGACATTTTTTCAAAATGATGAGACAAACCTGAAAGAACATAATTTGTAGATTCTGCACATGGATTTAAAATCAAAGTACTATTTTTCTATGAATTAAATTAACATCTAATGAACATCTGTTGCGGTAATGATACATAGGTTTCGGAAATGAGGTTAATTATTTCGGTAATGATAATAAGTATACTAGTGTGAGATTTATACTGAGACTAGTATACTAGTCTGAGATAATGTAGAAAAAAACTGATAATATTTGAACAATCATGCATTCAAGTTCAAAACAGTTTTATTGTGTAGTGCTTAAAAATACAAAAGCCAAAAAAATAAAAATAAATAAAAATTAGGAAAAACATTACAACAGGAATAAACAGGGCAACATTTCAACGTGTACCTAAAAAACTTGAACCATTTTACTATGGCACTAAAAAAAATAACTGACCAACAAATACCACATTCTGATTTGTCAGAATTTGTCATGTATATTAATTATACACGCTACACATGTTCTGCACAACAAGAACAGTGTACATGTAATGCTACACAACAGTTCTACACAACAAGAACAGATGTGTAGTGTTCACACACCTAAAACATCAAACACACCATACACTTCTAATTTATGGAAGTTGTCTATTTCATAGTGGTTGTTTCAAAATTAAACAAAAAAAAAATCAGTATGAATTAATTGGCAAGGTATTGAATTAATTGGTTGTGGTGTAAGCAGGAAAATCCAATGCAAGAGAATCAGTTAACTGCAGTTAAGGAGGTTAAATGACACTCTGCTTCACTGTGTTGGGATCATCTTGGTGGTAGCATGCAAATGAACATTGTATGGTGTCAGTGTTTTACACATGTTTGTTTGTGTACTTTGCCCAGATCTCAGGCAACACACAGAAGTGTCGAGCTGAGGATGTGGCAGGTTGTGGTTCTGGAATGATGCCCTTTATGTCATCAAAGTAGTACCAGACTTTTTCTCCCTCGTATTTTACGGATGGAATGAAAAATTTGTTTGGTCCAGCACAACTCATTGTGTCAACTTCATACTGACCATCTACAATCTAGAGAGTAAAAATAAATAAACAAATACATAAATAAATTAATAAACGTAAGGATTTTTCATAAACAACAACACATCCATAGCACCAAATACTTCTTCATACCTGCGTGATGGTGCCAGGGAACAGTTCTCCATCATATTGTACAAGGACCCACTTTCCTACTTCCAAAACTGACTCAGCGTTCCAGTGTTGTGGGAAATTTCTTATTCTTGCAATTGCTGCATGTCCTGTACATGCAGGACATATCATTGTCACTACACACACTGGCCTGCACAATGTCCCTTGGAGAGGATGTGGCTACGATTCCTAGCTGATGCAGCTTTTTAATCTTCAGGCCAAAATTTTCATGTGTTTTACAACATGAAATATATAACTTAAAAAACACTAAAAAGCTAAAATGTTAAATCTTAGTAACAAATGGTTTGTCATCATAAATATTTTGGCAAAAATACACAAGTTATTCAGGAGCATAATCTGTGATCAATTAGTTGGACCTGACCATAAAACCTGACATTTTAAGATCCTGCTTTTTAATATTTTAATAATATAAGTTGTTCCTACTAAATGAACTATAATTTTACGTATTTATAATGTTGACTTCAACATTTGAAAGTTCAGTCAACCTTTAAAATAGATTTATTTGACAAAATTGGAAACTGGATTTTTTTTTTTTTTTTTTTAACTGGGACATGTACCTGCTGAGACAAGAATGGCTGTTCTTTTGGGGCAGCTTCTTGAAGATTTTCTTGAACTTCATTTGCTTCTTGAATAAGCTGAAGTGAATCATCTTCCTTACTAGATGGTGTTGTGTCTAGTACAGCTTTAAGCTGTTTCTTTCTTTTATAATAACGTTTTGAGTTTTCCCGCCACTGTCTTTTTTTCTTTTCATGTTGCTTCGTAGTCAGCGCTTCAGTTTTCTTTATTTTGCCAGTTTGTTTTCGTTTTTGATACCTGGAACCGGAAAAAAAGCATGACATTAAATTAGCATGTCTCATAACATGGGGGAAAAACATTTTATGTACACATCTTCATATAGTATAGACTTGATGCTTGTGTGTGTGTGTGTGTGTTCTATACTGGTCCTGAAGTTGTGGGGTGGGGTAGAGCTTAATTTTATTCTTTGAAATGAATTGAAGAATTAAGTAAACAAGAAAATAAACGGACAAATTACAAACAGAAGAACAAATAACTGTTTATTTATTTAATTCAATTACTACTAAATTATTACTAAATTGTAACAAATTTATTAATTTAAACTACTGAAGTTTGTTTTTAATTAAAATTAATGACAGAGTTGTGTGTGTGTGTGTGTGTGTGTGTGTGTGTACTGTCATGTACATTTCCTAACACTGTAGGGTGTTTTTTGCCAATTACACCTGCTGTAACATCTCCAAACCTAACCTCTCTCTCCTTCCTTCTGTACTTGTCGAGCAGTTCTTGGTTGCTATGTAATTTCTCCCTGAATTTTGTCAACCTGGCCTTTGCTAAATATTTTTTTTTCTCGCTTGCTGACTGTCTACAATGAAACAAATCATAATGCAAAATATCAATATTTAGCAAATTTTAAATTAATATTAAATTTATAAGAGATATTTAAAAGTCATACACAATATGCTTAAATTCTCATTCCCGAAACATAAGTTCTCTTTACCGCAATTGGCCTTAAATGGTTGCGGTATATGAGAATGGTGTTGCGGAGGATGAGGTGCCTCAGTATGTTTTGCTAACAATAGAGAAGCCATGATGGCTTTGCTAATTTTTTCTCAGTGCATATAATTAGACCTTAATAAAGTACATTTTCATTAAAAATTGTAAATCTAACAATTTTCGAAATGTAGAAAACTTCCTGTTTCGGTAATGATAATCAAAATGTTGTGTTAACATTCTGACAATATAATTTTTAACATTTAACTGGAGAGATATAAAAAGATGATCTTACCTGGTAGCCATCTTGAAGTAACTGGCCCATGTGCTCCTTCACTCAAAATCAAAATGGATTTAAATTCTGTATGTGTGTTTAAACAGTCCTTAAAAAATGTTGCGGAGGATGAGAACATCAGGCATGGACACATCATTTTCCTACTTTTTTTCATTATTATTATACATGCATATTCAGTAAATAATTTTTTCTGTCATCTAAAATAATATAGTAGAACATCCATTTATTTATTTTTTCTAAATATTTTTGTTAATTTGTTTAAACTACAACATAACACATTCAAACACAGCCGGACGCATTGCGGTAATGAGAATTTCAGCAGAAAATGCAGTAAAATAGAAAAATAATTAATTCTCATGTTGAAATTACACATTGTGCAAGGTAGAGAACTGTATTGTCTTCATTCTGATGTTTTTTTATTTTACTAAATTACACGTTTTATATTTAAAATCATTAGTGCCATGGTGTTTTAATGGTTTCGTGAGAATCACCCATTTATGTCAGACAGATATATTTATGTCACTGTTTTGTTTTGATTTGTTTTGTTTTTTTTGCTTTTTTTTAATCCTATCATCCTCAATGCTGTTTCTCAGGTGTTGTCCTGCATCCTTGACCCATTGCTGCAGCTGTGCACGGTATCAGCCAGTAACCTGGGCACAGCAGATATGGCCACCTACATGGTGAACTCCCTATACATGATGAAGACCACACTGGCGCTCTTTGAGTTCACGGACAAACGCTTAGAAATGCTGGAATTTCAGGTGTGTTACATTATAAAATTATAAATTATATGATAATGTAGAGAAGTTAAAATTGTGATGAGTCAAACCGAGTTAAAAATGTAATTCATTTGTATTTATTTTTATTGTCCACTTACTCTAGATTGAGGCTCACTTGGACACTCTAATCAATGAGCAGGCTTCTTTCGTGCTGACCAGAGCTGGGCTTAGTCACATCTACAGTTGTGTCCAACAGCACACTGCAGAGCAGGTGAGAATGAATGCGAAAACCGCTTAGGATTAGGTAAGGAACAGCTTTTCTTGAATAGAAAAGGATGCTAGGGATGTGCGATCCAATATTCAGTATCGGTATCATTCCAATATTAAAAATCTAGTACTGTGTGTTATGGTTGTTACTGTCATGCTCTAAAAGGAACAAAAAACTATTATAAAAGAACAATTATATTCTAGTTCTTTTGAAGACTTTCTGAACTGATTTGATCTAAATAATGATATTATTATCTTTTAGAGCTCCATAGTTGTAATTCCATTATTGTTTCTGCTATTTTCCATTTTTAACACTATCACTTGACATTTCAATAGCCTTATTTAAGGAACAGACAGTATATTAAGCTGTCAAATTTATGTTCCGGAAACCCTTCCCCCTACTGCAGTTGTCATGTCATTCTCCATTCAGCATTCAAACAGTTATGACAGTGAACATGCTAAAACTCTCTCCAAGATGAGGCTGATCCCACTGAATCATTCTCAGACATAATGGAACCACTTGGGAGAGAACTGTCAGGAGACTTATTTGTTTGTCAGTCGTTTTGGCTCTAACCATCCAAAATGGTATGGCATCGCTAGGGGAGGAGTATAGTGAGAACTCCCTGGTTCCCACAGTGAAGTTCAGTGGTCATGACATTCTTATATAGGGATTTACATTTACATTTAGTCATTTATCAGATGCTTTTATCCAAAGCGACTTACAAATGAGGATTTATGAGTGCTGAAGATGTGGGGGGAGTTGTGCTTTATCAGTGGTGTCATGAATTCACACACCATTGTGTGATGTAATATAAAAACTTGAAACAGCAGATGCTACCCTCTCCTCATTCCATGTGTTGTTGATTTTTCAACATGACAATGACTGTATACAGTGCATCCTCCCAAGGTGAAAATCCTGCAGTGTAGAGTCAGAGCAGTATACTTAAAGTTATGTAGGACATAACTAGATAGATAGATAGATACATAGATACATAGATAGAGCTTGAACTGGCTGCTGTAATACAGTGTTTGACACATGCTAAAATCCAGACAACTCTCCTTCTCTCTTTTTTCTCAGTCGCCCGCTCTAAAACTGCAGAAGTTTCCCAGCGTTACGGGAATTATATGAATTATTCACAGTTTCACAAGACCCAGAAATAAAGCTTTTAATGAAATTATCTCCACAGAGCAGCTCATTTACTATTATTATCAGTTATATTAGTGCATGCTGCTTTTATTACGGCCTGAACATTTTGAGTGTTTTTTGCTTCTTACCAAGGGCACAAGAGCAAATCCATGTTACAAATGTACTCGGTTACTGTCGTAACCTCGGTTCCCTGAGATACGGAACGAGTACTGCGTCTTGTCTAAAGACACTACGGGAAAAGCCTTTTTTCCTTCTGACTGAAGCCTTATTCAATCACGCAGTGAAACTGCATGACCATTGGTTCGTGCAGTGTGTAAAAAACGAACCAATGGCTCGGCAGCGGAGCTGCACGAGCCTATGGCGACGGAGCCCGCCAGAGCCCGCCAGAATGGGCAGTCTTTAGCGATAGTGCGCTCAGGGTCGTGGACTGTAGCGGCTCAAAGGGAGGGCCCTTCAGGGCTCTCAAAATCGTGGGCAAGACCCATGTAGGGACTGTGAGGGGCCGAGGCAGATTCAGCCTCTTGGCACCCCTCAAGAAGCGGACAACCGAAGTGTCCCTGCCCAGCGACTGACCTGCTATAGGGGCGTGCGAGGCCGCTACGTAAACCTTGAGTGTGCTACTAGCAGCTGAGTCAGCTCTGACAACCAAGGTTGATTTTTCCACAGGGGGCCACCAAAAGGACCCTGTGTCCCCACTCCTTGAGTTGCCTGATAACCTGCGGAATCAGGGCGATCGGGGGGAACGCATAAAGGAGGAGGTTGGGCTAATCATGGGCCAGCGCATCCTCGACCTTCGAATAATAAGTCAGGCAGTGAGAGTTGTCTCCTGAGGCGAAGAGGTCTACCTCTGCCTCACTGAAGATCTCCCAAATTCTCTGAACCGTCTGCGGATGGAGGCCAATGCCGAAGGCTGGTCTGCTCTCGCACAGTGCTCTCCAACCTGTGTTGGAGGCATCTGTCGTGACGACCTTTCTCCTGCAAACCATTCCCATAGCCACTCCTTTTTCCATCCAATGAAGGTCTCTCCAGGGGGCTAGGGCTGTCACACAGGCCTGGTTCACCCCGATACGCAGGCGTCCGTGATGCCATGCATGTGATGGCACTTGAGGTTTCAGCCACGCTGCGGCCATGAGGCCTAGCATTCTTTGAAACGTCTTGAGAGGGCGAGTGGCACCGATCTCGAAGGAGGTCGCGAGTTCACGCATGGCCAGAGCACGGTCTGGTGCGACTGCAGCTCTCATTTGAGTCGAGTCGAGAACTTGTTCCCAGGAACGATATACGTTGGCTGGGAGACAGCTTGCTCTTGGCGAAATTGACCCTGAGTCCCAGACGCTCTAGGTGGCTGAGGAGGAGGGTTCTGTGCGATAAAAGCTCCACCTCTGACTGGGCCAGAACGAGCCAGTCGTCGAGGTAGTTGAGAATGCGGACTCCCATCTGTCTCAGAGGGGAGAGAGCCGCGTCCATGCACTTCGAAAAAGTGCGGGGGGCCAGAGACAGTCCAAAGGGAAGGACTGTGTACTGATAAGCCACTCCCTCGAAGGCGAATCTCAAGAATCGTCTGTGGTGGGGGGGGCTATTTGGACGTGAAAGTATGCATCTTTCAGGTCCAGGGAAAGAAACCAGTCCCCTGGCCGAATCTGTGAGAGGATCTGTTTCAGTGTGATCAGCCTGAATGACCTTTTCATGAGGGCGCAATTTAGACGTCTGAGATCGAGGATGGGCTGGAGGCCGCCATCCTTCTTGGGGACAAGGAAATAACGGCTGTAGAAGCCTGACTCGCTCTGAGCTGGAGGAACTCTTTCTATAGCTCCTCTTTCCAGCAGAATCATCACCTCTGAGCATAGAACGTGGGCGTTCTCGCTTCGTACTGAGGTGGAGACCACGCCGCTGAAGTGCGGGGGTCTTCGAGCGAACTGAAGTGAGTAACCTCGTTTTATTATCCCCATAACCCACTCTGTCACTACGGGGTCGGCCTGCCAGGCCTTGGCCCGCGTGGCGAAGGGTTGGATAAACTCGAGTGGCTGGCTGCACGGGGGCAGGACACTCGTGAGACATGGAAGAGGAATATTGCTCTCTTTTTGAGAATGTTTGTGTTTTATTTTTCCCGCTATAACAGCGGGTGGTTGCTTGGGCGCTTGTACAGGCCCTATATTCGCAACAAACACATCTCCCTCCGCACCCGGTGTTGAACGGGGTGATGAGGCTGTTTGGGGGGCGGTCCGGCCGTGGCGGAACCCGGTCCCCTCCTCTTCCTGTTCTGCAGATCAGGAAGACGCCGGAGGCGCTGGGTCCAACGCTATCCCAGGTCGGGGCCCCTGGCGTTTAGGAAAAGGGTGGCGTCTGGCTGAACGGGAACGCCCTCGCGTCTGCTGCGGCTTGGCAGGCTGAGCGGCGGGGCCGGCAGGCTTCGCTGGCTGCTGAGTCGGCGGCTTAGGGCGACTGGAAACAGCTGCGGAGCTGGAGCGTTTGGGCAGGAAGTGTCGCATGGCCTGGGACGACTTCTGTGCCTCAGTAAAACGTTCAGCAAACCCTTCGACCGCCGGACCAAAGAGGCCGCTGGGGGAAATCGGGGCATCAAGGAATGGAACCTTTTCTGCGTCCTTGATCTCCGTTAGCGTGAGCCATAGGTGGCGCTCGAGCACCACTAGGCTGGCCATGGACCTCCCGATCGCCTAGGCGGTGGTCTTGGTCGCTCGCGCTAGCAGAGGGACGCTGGCCAGGTTGAGAAAAGAGGACGGGAGAAACCTCTCTGTGTGGCGAGGGGTGAGGCACACGGGATCTGAGCCGACGTGAGCTCGCTCTCAGCCGTGCGCTGAGATCCTCTGTCCCACTGTTTTTTCCTCACAGGTTCCTGCGAGGAAAAAAACGGGAGGGCGCGAGTCACTCTCTAAAAAGAAAGCAATCCGCGAGCGCAGAGAGGCGAGACTGATGTTCTCGCAGTGAGAACAATCAGAGCCAGCGAGCGCGGCATCTGCATGGGATTTCCCCAAGCAGGAAACGCACTCGCTGTGGCCATCATCGGCATGCAGGGGAGACCTGCACGAGCTGCAATAATGGTGCGGCATTTGCAACAACGCCGCTGCTCTTTTAGAAGAATGCGTGAGCTTCGCCGGATGGCTGCAGGGGAGCGGAACCGGAACTGCTGCGATGCTGATGGCGCTGAGAGGCGGCGGATTCAGCCGAGCAGAGGTCGCTGGTTCCAGCTGCGAGGCCTTTCCACGGCGAGCAGGCTTCCTGGATCAGTGAAGAGACGAAGTCGTTGTCGTCGCTGAAGGAGAAGATATCTGAGTTCCTATGGTGAAACGGCCGCTTATATAGCCAGACGGCTCCGCCCATTCTGGTGGGCTCTGGCGGGCTCCGTCGCCATAGGCTCGTGCAGCTCCGCTGCCGAGCCATTGTTTCATTTTTTACACACTGCACGAATCAATGGCCGTGCAGTGTGCCATTGATTGAATAAGGCTTCAGTCAGAAGGAAAAAAGGCTTTTCCCGTAGAGTCTTTAGACAAGACGCAATACGAGTAGAGTATCGACAGGGAACAGAAAGTTTCATCTGACTTAATTAATATTCTTATTGAATAATCAAAGCTGCTGTAAAATATCAGATAGATCTCGTCAGTTAATGTGAATGTAAATTGTAAAGTCTTCTAGTTGTCTAATGAACAATATTACATGGTGAAAGAACTAATTTCCAGATTTTTTTTTTCGGTCATTATTTTTATTACATTATTTGAAGTTTCATTCACATAATATGAAAGATTAATAATACAAATATATAATTATTACTAATAATTGTAATTATTTATTGAACAGCTGCTCTTGCTGCTGTTTTGTAAAAGCAAGAAGCTATGAGAGGCTATTTGTTATTATTATTATTATTATTATTATTATTATTATTATTATTATTATTATTATTATTATTTTAGCACAGGTTAAAGAGATGTAGATGGGAAAGATGCAAAATGATGTGGCTTATTACTTTAATAGTATTTTGAAGTTTGTGACATTGTAACTTCTGTAAACTCCTCATTTGCAAAACACCATTTGTGGCCATCTTTCCCCTTTCATATCACCTCCATCACACATGCACACACTAATAGCACACATTACTTCCTTATTATCTTTCTCTCATTTCACAGGAATAGTCTCTATTGTTTATATGTCTCCTGTTTGGACCCTATTACCATGGTTACCCTACGGTTAGAGGCTCATTAATAAAATCACATATTGCGGATTTTCACTCAAATTCATCACATGGCAGGAAATGGCCTGAGACTGAAAAAGAACACAAAATAGAGCATATTCTGTAAACACGATTACCTTTCCACATCTGTGTGCACATTTACAGCAGCCTGTGCATTTACAGATTAGACAGAGCAAATTATTTATTTTGTTTTGTTGTTGTTCACTAATGATTTGGCTTCGCACAGCTTATGTTGAGGGCATTCAGCATCTCTCTAAAATTGCATGACGTATTATACAGTGTTAAAATTGATTTTTGTTGTAAATAAAACAAAGATTATTGGAATAGGTTACTTGCCATTTCTAAGAACAATGAATGGCTCTCATGAGCTGATTGTTTTTTAATGAATCAGAAACATACAGTGGAACTTATGTAGTCTTATTTTTCATTTTAGTGAAACAGTGGAGCCAGTGTAAACTGAGTGAATGATTCTGAATCTGTTTGTTTGAGCCAATCTAATACATAATGTACAGTGCAGTCAGTGTGGGCTGATTCTCAAAATAAATGACTCTTATGATCCAATCTTTTTTAGTGATTCAGAAACTGCTCAACCAGTGTTGACTGATTCTCAAATGAATGAATCTTATGAGCTGATTCTTTTGAGTAAATCAGAAACAGTGCAGCCAGTCTAGATGTACTGTATTCTTCTGCCAATAAAGTGGCACAAATGAGGCAGTTCTTTTTAATGAATCAAACACATAAAGCGCAACCAATGTAGTCCAATTCTCAAATGAACGACTCTTAGAACTCATTTTCACTCTTAGACATTTATTTTCGTGAATCAGAAACAGTGAGACCAGTCTAGTCAGATTCTCAAATGAATGATTCTTCTGCTAATGAACTGGTTCAGATGAGCCCATTCTCTTTAATTAATCACTTAAAGCAACTACTAAATTGTTACTAAAAAATGTACTGCTTTCATCATGACTTGAATTGTTACTGTTTTATGTTGTTCCTTGCTTGTGAAACATACTCTCTTTTATGGGTGTTCGAGTTTACAACCCAGCTTTGTCTTTCGAGTTCAGTTGAGTAATTGTCAGGTGAAAAAAATTCCAGTGAACTTTGTACAGGCACTTTAAGCAAGGTGTTATATTACAGAAGACAGGCGAGAACGCAGAAGCATTGAAAGTAAGCACAGGTTTGTGTGTGGGTCTTGGCAGAGCAGTGCAGTCTGGGCATTTCCACGCCTGTCCTCATCACACACCCCCGTAAAAGCCTGGCGTGTGACTAAGCGTCTTTGGACACCTGCTGTCCACAGCACAGGGCACAACTGTCTCGCCTACTGCATCAATGTCTTCTCTGTCCACTCATGCTGTTAATTATGGCCTGTCTCGCTTTATATGGCTCATGCTGCCCACAACAGACATGATTCATGAATCTGGCCCTCAAAAGCCAATTTGTGTGTTATGTTGATGGCATCGTTTTAAAAATGTTATGACCCTCCAAATTGTGTGTACAATAAATGGACCACTAGACACTAAATGAAGATCCTGTAGATGTTTGACACTCATAATGAATCTTTGTCCACTGTGCATGAAACTGTTGCAGTAGCATGTTAGGCACAATGTGAAGTTCCTAAAACCATAATCAAAATTATTATTTTTATAACAAAGCACCCGGACTTCACGAGAGGTTGTGCGTTACAGCACTTCAAAATGTCTAAAACTTAATTGTAGAAAAAATCAGTGTAAAAAATGTCTCGTCATAGTTTATTGCTGTTATTAAATGGTGGAAAAAGCAATATGGTAAAGGTAAAAGTAAAAAGTAATTATTTTATATTTTATTATATTAATATACAAAGTTGATAATTATTTTAATGTTATGGCTGTTAACTAATAAATGGCCAAGATTGTGTATGATATATGTTCATTACTATTTTGTCTAAATAAAACATAAAACCCTAAAAAAATAAATTGTTTTAAATGCTGCAAGTATTTTAGGCATCACAAATGTATATATACACACATACACATACAGTATATCCAGTATTGGATCAATTAAAAAAAAATAAAAAAATAAAAAATAAACATTTCTAGTGTAGTCCAATAATATGGCCCAATATTTTTCCAATATATTGAACTTTCCTAGATCGAAGACAGCAATGAATAATAAGTAGTACACTTTATGATTAATGCTAATCATATCGAACAGTTCTACTACCAAGTAATCTAGTTAGCATTAGCATAAAGGTGTGCTCACAGCGAATATTGACAAATTTTGCTAGCAAAAATAGTGCCATTAGAGAATTAATAATTGCTGCATTACAAAATGTGTCAACTCAGTTCATAATGCAACACAAAGATGTGTTGTATGCTCAGCGTTGAACCATTGCACACTGTACAATAGATGGTCAAGTGGACCTTTGGGAAATGTTCTGTACTTCTTTTAGCTTTTTTTGTTGTTGTTCTTTTTCCTCTCCTATTATTATTATTTTTTCATTTCTTTTGGTCTCTTCAAGTGTCATATAGCAGCTACGAATTTGGTTAAAATGCGAAATCTCTCACCTCATGTGTTTTCAAGCTGTTGCACCTATTCTTTCTCTTGTTTGTTTGTGTTAAATCTGTGCCGTAGGCTGTCTCAGTTCGCGGAGCTGAAGAAAAGTAGTTGTGTATTCGTCACTTATGGTTTGCTGTGTTCTCCCTCCTAGGGTCCCTTGGCCAACCTCCCTGGAATGGACAGCACATCTTTAAAAACAGCCATGGTGAGACCTGTTTCTTTATTAAGTTCTACTTGAACAGGGCTATTTTTTCTTCAGAAGGTCAGATAAATTCATGTTTTCAGATGTATTTTCTGATTTTTTTTTTTTAATCTGGTCTGAATTGAAAATGTTTGTGTTATCCTCACACAACTTGCAGAACTGGTTAAATCTGATTTTCGATCATTGTGGTTTCAGAACTTTTTACCATCTTTCTAGGTGAAATCATATTTCATATTAATTTTTAGATGAAATCACAGACGTCTTTTGTTAAAAATTGTAAATCAACAAATAATACTTAACAGTTTTATCAAGCCTTTTCTTTGCATTCTTGTTTTGTCTGTTGTACTCACAGGTCCAGTTTGACCGTTATTTGGCCTCTCCTGATACACTTGTGATGCCGCAACTCAACTTCCTGCTGAGTGCTGCTATCAAGTATGAGTCAGCTCACATTTAGCACATATTCTGTCTATAATACAGCCAGTTGCAAAGAACATGAAGCATTTTGTTTCAAAACACTATTTTACAATTACACACTTTTGCCCTTTTATAAACAAACAGCTCAAGAATGATGGAAAATGGAAAGTTCACGGAAAATGGGAAGTTCACAAAAAATGTCATGTCAATCCAAACCTATATAACTTTCTTTCTTTAGTGAAAACGCAAAAGTAGATGCAGAATCTCTAAGCTGCTGTCCTCCATACAATGAAAATAAAGTAGGACTGGGGATATTAACCTATAAAATTGACAAAAAAGCCCATAATACTGTAGATATCCATCATAACAGAGGTAATTTATATACAGTATATAAGTACAATTTCAAAACAGCATGTTTAATTCTAAGTCTGAGAGGGAAGAAATCATTCATGAAAACCTCATGGTAACACTTTACAATAATATTTCTACATACAATACAGTTCAAACGTTTGGAGTCAATAAGAAAATTTAAGAAATGCATTCTTTTATTTAGTTTTAAATTGATCAAAAGTGACAGTAAAGATGTTAATGATGTTGTAAAAAGATTGGTCAGATAAATGATGTGCTTTTGAACATTCTGTTCATCAAAGAACCTCAAAAGGTTTTTCTACAAAAAAATATTAAGCAGCACAACTGTTTTCAACATATTCTTTTCAGAATGTTTTTTGAGTTCCAAATCAGCATATTAGAATTATTTCTGAAGGATCACGTGACACTGAAAACTGAAGTAAGGGCTACTGAAAATTCCGCTTTGCCATTGCTGGAATAAATGAGATTTTAAAAGAAATTAAAATAGGAGACAGTACAATTGTAATAATATTTCCCATTGTTACCATTTAACTGTATTTGTGATCAAATAAATGCAGCCTAGGTAACTATAAGACACTCATTTCAGAAACATTTAAAAATCTTTACCGACCCCAAACTTTTGAATGGTAGTGTAAATTAACAATGAAAATAGTATATTTATTGGTGTTTTACAGTAAATTTTAAGTTCATCTTAAGTGGAACTGGCAATTTCAGCCTATTGCTAGCATAGAATATTGCCCCTTAAAATGTTGTATTTTTTTGTAAAAGTACACATCATATTTTCAGTCCTCATATACAATTTAACTGAACAACATTTCAGTTCTTGTCTCAATTTTTTTGTCACATGCGTTTGTTTACTAGCTACCATTTAGCTACACAATTTCTTACTACTCAGTCGCATCCAACCTCAACAAAATAATGTTTTCATCTATAAAATCGATCCGGCCGTCATTGCATTAACGAAGCGGTGATGAGCATGAGAGCTTTCTCATGCATTTGTCATGGTTCTTGTTTCCCCCTCTTCCTTGTAGTTGGTGCTTTTAGCATCAGCACATCAGTGTGATGTTGCTATTTGAGCGGTAGAGAGGCGCGCACACTGAGTCACATTGTTACTGGGAAATGTAACAGGCTTGAGGAGCACTCACTGTCCCTCAGGTTAATGTTCTCTATTAATGGAGATGGACTCGTGCACAGGCTTGGCACAACTAATTAGCTCCTGGTCCATTTCTCGCTCTCTCTTTCTAGCTATTTCTCCCACACATAAACATGCCACACGTGACTGAACTCTGCATGAGATACAAAGACAAACTAAATAGAGATGGATCCATTTGCGCACACATAATTTTGTTCTGTTCATTTCATGTTAAAGAGATCAACCAAATATGAAAATTCTGCCATTATTTAATCAGCCTTGTGTCTTTTCAAAACTTCTTGAAGTAGTTTTTGCTGAAAATGTAGATATCTGCCCATGTTTTCATGTCTGATTCATATAGGAATTGTTCTTTTGGGTCGGGTATAGTAGTGAATTGTTGGATCCAGTTCACAAAACTCTTCTGAATGATTTGTTTGTGGATCTGACTGATCCTGTTATCAGATTAATCTTGATCCAGTTCCTCACTGATTAACAGCTCTCTAGAATGAAAGATTACCAGTGAGTAATGACTATTATTCACTGATAGTAATTTATTTCTAGTACAAACCCAGATGGCTTCTGAAGAAATATAGCAATATACACTCACCAGACACTTTTTAGGTACACCTGTTCAACTGCTGACTAATCCACAGACATGGTCAAAACAATTTGCTGAATCTTAAATTGAGCATCAGAATGGAAAGGAAAGGTGATTTTAAGTGACTTTGAGTGTGGCATCATTGTTGGTGCCAGGCAGGCTGGTCTGAAGATTTCAGAAACTGCTGATATGTGGGCAAAAATGGCTTGTTGATGTGAGAGTAGAATGGCCAGACTGGTTGAGCTTATAGAAGAGCAACAGTAGCTCAAATAACCCTTCGGTACAACCAAGGTATGCAGAAGAGCATCTCTGAACGGACAACACGTTGAACCTTGAAGCAGACGGGCTACAGCAAGAGAGGACAACACTAGGTGCCACTCCTGTCAGCTAAGAACAGGTAACTGAGACTATAGTTCACTCAGGCTCACCAAAATTAGACAGCAGAGGATTGGAAAAAGGTTGCCTGGAATGATGAGGCTCGATTTCTGTTGAGACATTTGAATGGTAGGGTCAAAATTTGGTGTAAACAACATGAAAGCATGGATCCATCCTGTCTTGTATCGACGGTTCATGCTGGCGGTGGTGTAATGGTGTGGGGGATGTTTTCTTGGCACACTTTGGGCCTCTTTGTACCAAATGAACATCGTTTAAACAGCACAATCTGAACATTGTTGCTGACCATGTCCATCCCTTCATGATCAAATTCTGACTCCACTTCCTGACCCATCTTGGGATGGCTACTTCCAGCAGGATAACACACCATGTCACAAAACTCAAATAATCTTTTGATCATAATTTGCATCATGGATGTGGAGACGACAAATCTGCAGCAACTGTGTGATGCTATCATGTTAATGTGGACTAAAATCTCTGAAAAATATTTCCAGCACCTTGCTTAATCTATGGCATGAAGAATTAAGACAGTTCTAAAGGCAAAAAAGGTGATGTACCTTATAAAGTGGCCGGTGTGTAAAGTGAAGATGTATGAAATACATTTATAATGTATTTCATGGTAAGTTTATGGTGTTTTTGCATCCTTTATGAAGTTTGCAGTCCTTTTCATTGTAATCTCATGGAAGAGAGCAGCATTTTGTGTTTCAATGGAATGTTTTGACATGTTTGGTACAACTTGAGAGTGAAAAAATGACACATTTTATTTTTGAGTGAATTTAAAGCCAAGCCTTAATTTGATATGAGGCCTGTTTATGTATGAGATAAACGTTTACATGCATGTTAATTGCTTATTTACCATTAAGACTGCAGTATATACATATGTGTAGCTGTACTAGCAGAAGTGCATCTGTAGAGGGCAGTGTTACAGTAGTCCTAAACTGAATCCAGATCAGTGTTTTGTGTGGCTCTACTGTCTTTGCTCACTCATCCAGCAATATTCGTACCAGCTTATGTAGTTTTCAATTAGGCTATTCATGTGTGATGTGTTTCCAAGAACCCAGATCAATGGAAGTACCCTCAAGAACCAAAACAGCACCAAGTTATGGCTACCGAAGTGTTCCTAGAGTCATTTATCTATGAAGTTGTTTTGATTCACTTAGTTTGCTCAGTCACAAAATATAAAATATAGTTGTCAAGTTAGCCTTGACCGGTTTATTTACTAATCATGTATGGTAAAAAGGTTTCAACAGCTACTCATTTTATTATTTGGGAAACTCTTGTGTCTGTCTAACATGATACATGAAAGTGTAGTCAGCTACAATAAAATCAGGGTGTTGTCCATTTTATTTAATTACAATGATATCAACAGTGTGAAATGAGTACTGTAATGTGATATGTAACTAATATAAGTTAACTCAAACTGAATGTGTAAATTTAATAAAGTATTCAGAATAGTTCTCTCTCTCTCTCTTACAGGGAGCAGATCTTCAAACAGTCCACAGAGCTGGTGTGTCGTGCATATGGAGAGGTGTACAAAGTTGTCACTAACCCTACAAACGCTTATAAAGATGCAGAGTCTGTCCTGCACAGAACCCCACAGCAGGTACAGACCCTGCTGTCCTGAAATGTGCTGCACACACCCTACAAACTGTGACAAGCAAGGATTTGACTTTCACACTCAGTGTTCTGGGACTGACACTGAATTCTGGCCACAAGACCATATTCAAATACTCTTCTGGTGATGGGGTTTATCATTGTTAATAGTTAATTATGTGAAACAAAGACACTCCAGTGATTAATGAGTATATACAGAAAAATTATCTTTCTTGATTTCTCAAGTGTTGCTCTGCGGACGCTGCTGTTTGCCAGAGGAGAGGAGAGGACAGCTCACACTGAGAAAAAAACATTTATTTTTCCTTCCCATGTGAATGGAGATCTCCACTAGCAGGCCCAGGGAAGCAAACTATAGACAATTTTCTATATTACTGTGAATATTCTATATTCATGTGGCAATGAATATAGAATTTTCATTGCCACATACAGATTCACATGCACTGAAATATACATACGGTCATTACATTACATACACAGGGGCTTTTTCGTTCACCGCCACAGAGGCCTGATATGACTCCGGCGTCAGTCGGTAATCAGAAACAGCTCTGTCTTCTCTTTAAATCTTTTTTTTTTAACTGCATTAAAATACACACTTAAAAAGTTCACAGACTTGTCTCAGTTTTTTCCCTCTCAGCTTCTTTTGAAAGAGATAGTTAAATGAAATTTTGCGGCCACCCAGCGGAGAAGTTGACCAATGGGGAGAAAGTCGAAGGCATTCTCTCAGACAATGGTGCTTTCATGTCAGCGGCCCAATGGGCAGTCACACCATCATTTAATTGCCGACAAAACGCCTGCCAGTGCTCGTTCGTCAACTAAATTTAGCAGAACACTGAAAAACAGTGGAAAAAAAGCAGTATTACTCTGACTATTAATAGAAGTTTGTACCAGTTCTGAAATGGAAGCAGACAGAATAGTAAGGCCTAGCAGAAGTGCAGGGTGACGGATAAAAACCATTAGGATGTGAGGAGACTACAGTGAACTCAGTGTGTGAGAGTCGCTGGGGGCCACATAGCCTCTCATCTGGTGGAATATTTTGAGCGTGTCACATGGCCGCATTAAAGGGACTCTCCCCGTGGTGCCCGTAGCCAAGACGCCCCTCACATGCCTCGCATTCAGCTCGAGGCTTTCAGCTAGCGAAAAGCAAAGTCAAGTGAAGTACAAGTGCGACACTGTGGTGTGGTGTACTGTGAAATGGGCTATGAATATAGATGACTATTTTTAGCACAGATCACATCTGTGGGAGGCACGGAAACCCATTTTGGTTATCGCACAGCATCTAAACCTGCAACTCATCATCTGAACTGGAAACATTTTGTGTGCGGTGCAGGGTCAGTCTGAGTAGGTTTCAAAAGCGCTTGCTTTTTCTACATTCATTGGTTGTAAAAAGTATTCAAGCACCAAAGTACAGTGGTGTAATGCGTACATTTTACTCGGAAAAGCCCGAAATGTGAAATAATAGTCAGAAAATCTCATTTTTTGAAATGGTACAATTTATTGAACCCTTAAGACAAAATATAAAAAAAAATATATATATATAGAGTTACTTGCATGTAATTATGCATAATTAATTGTTATTATAATAGTAAGTACATGTAACGTGTAACAAGGACACCTTAAAATAAAGTGTTACCTTTTTTAATTTATATAGCACTTTTTACAATACAGATTGTGTCAAAGCAGCTTTATAATATTAAAGAGGAAAATAGTGTATCGAAGGAACCAAAACTCCATCATTCTCCTCTGGCCAGACGAAAACAGCTGTTTAATTCCAGGCTGCAAGAAAGTCAGATTGTGCAGAGGACTCATCTGGTTCCTGTATAATGTACTTATTGTGTTCATAATGTATTGCAAAATATTTTTGCTGCTATTGAGGTGGAATACAGGTAAGGTTAGGGACAGGTTTGGTGGTTTGGTGGTAAGGTTTGGACAGGTTTAAGGGTGGGTTAAGGTGTAAGGGATGGGTCAACAGTATTGTAACTATAAATGTAATTACAGAAATTAATTACAGATGTAATTACATGCAGGTATTTTTAAATTATAAGTACAATGTAAAAACATGTATGTACATAATAAGTGCATTGTACCAAATGATTAATTCAAATGTAAGTAAATAGTAGTTAAGGCCACTTAACCCATAAGAACGCAGACCAATTTCTCCTTATAGGAAAATTATGGGGCTTATAAAACAGACCAAATGGACCACTTATAACATGTTTCTGCAGTTGTTTTTGAAATACAGCCCCTCCTTGTGAAAGATCTGTAATGTGACATATACATGACATTGGGCGTTTATGATAAATTTTTCATGTTACATATATGTTACATTGGGCGTTTATGATAAATTGAAAAAAATACATTTTATAATTTTTTTTTTTTTTTTGCTGAATAACAGTTTTTTATGTTTATTTGCTTTTCCACAACATATATCAAAATGATTACTTTTCTGGGAAGATAAAACAAAAACCTTTTTCAGAAGAAATATAGTTTTTGCATTTTATTTGCTTTGCCACAACATATTTCAAAACCACATAACTGTGACCATTAAATTTTACAACAACTCTTTTGTAACATATCAACATTCTACTTTTTCAGGTATATGGTTTAACCAGAAATTAATTTTTAGATTTTTAGATTTTTTTTTTTTTTTTTTCACAACTTGAAGATGTGCAAACTGAATAAAAATAAATAAGTACCTCACACTGGAGGTCAACATGTTAAACATGCATGTAGATTTGTTAAAATATGCTTTTAAATGAGCAGCAGAATATATATAACACTAAAATAACTGAATCAGCTAAATTAATTGACCAGCTCATTTTTCAGAGCATTTCAGAGCAGACCATTTTTCTTAATGTGACAAATACGTCACATCAAAATTCCACCTACTTTTATAAGGTTAATATGCCGATGTGACATATATGTCACCACGATATCTTTGTAACTTGTTTTATATCAATTTGTTCAAGAACTGTATTAAAATCAGGTTAAGAGTAATCTAGGATATGTTATTAAAACATTAGAATTGTTGCATGGGTTGAAACATACCTTTTGTAACAAAAACAAGCATTTTTAAAAATTGCTGACACTGTAACGTGCTAACCAGACAGGACACCATTTTGGAAATGTTGCCATGGTATCAAAAAATGCACAAATTGTCACATGACTGAACCTGGGTGTTGATTGTATGTCACTTAGGGACTTCCTGAGTTGAAAGTGAGGGATAATGCTTTAAAAAGACCTTTCCAGATAATCACCAATGTTTGTGACAGCCGCGTCACCGTGGGTTCTTATGGTTAATATAAAGTGGGAGTAAAAATTCTATAGTATGATATAGTGAGAATATGGAGTTCATAGTTAAGGAGGAAGAGGAAACACATTATTACACCGTATTATTCAGAGGCCCAAACTAACCAAAAATTTGCAAGTTGGTGCAGTTGATGATATTTAACTGGGCAAAAATTACGATAAAATTCTGATGGCTTGTCATGCAAATCAACAGATCTTTATAATAACATGTAATAGTATAGCAGACTACTTAAATAAAATGCATATAAACATCAGCTGTCACTATATATCTCCCATTATTTCTTAGTAAGATATACAGGTGCATCTCAATAAATTGGAATGTCGTGGAAAAGTTCATTTATTTCAGTAATTCAACTCAAATTGTGAAACTCGTGTATTAAATAAATTCAATGCATACAGACTGAAGTAGTTTAAGTCTTTGGTACTTTTAATTGTGATGATTTTTGCTCACATTTCAACCAATTCACTATCTCAACAAATTAGAATACTTCATAAGACCAATAAAAAAATAAAAAAAAATTTAAAAAAAAACATTTTTAGTGAATTGTTGGCCTTCTGGAAAGTATGTTCATTTACTGTATATGTACTCAATACTTGGTAGGGGTTTAATTACTTTAATTAATTTCTAATTTAATTTTGTTTAATTTTGCTTTAATTACTGCCTCAATTTGACATGGCATGGAGGTGATCGGTTTGTGGCACTGCTGAGGTGGTATGGAAGCCCAGGTTTCTTTGACAGTGACCTTCAGCTCATCTGCATTTTTTGGCCTCTTGTTTCTCATTTTCCTCTTGACAATACCCCATAGATTCTCTATGGGGTTCAGGTCTGGTGAGTTTGCTGGCCAGTCAAGCACACTAACACCATGGTCATTTAACCAACTTTTGGTGCTTTTGGCAGTGTGGGCAGGTGCCAAATCCTGCTGGAAAATGACATCAGCATCTTTAAAAAGCTGGTCAGCAGAAGGAAGCATGAAGTGCTCCAAAATTTCTTGGTAAACGGGTGCAGTGACTTTGGTTTTCAAAACACACAATGGACCAACACCAGCAGATGACATTGCACCCCAAATCAGCACAGACTGTGGAAACTTAACACTGGACTTCAAGCAACTTGGGCTATGAGCTTCTCCACCCTTCCTCCAGACTCTAGGACCTTGGTTTCCAAATAAAATACAAAACTTGCTCTCATCTGAAAAGAGGACTTTGGACCACTGGGCAACAGTCCAGTTCTTCTTCTCCTTAGCCCAGGTAAGACGCCTCTGTTGTTGTCTGTGGTTCAGGAGTGGCTTAACAAATTCCTTGACACGTCTGTGTGTGGTGGTTCTTGATGCCTTGATCCCAGCCTCAGTCCATTCCTTGTGAAGTTCACTCAAATTCTTGAATTGATTTTGCTTGACAATCCTCATAAGGCTGCGGTTCTCTCGATTGGTTGTGCATCTTTTTCTTCCACACTTTTTCCTTCCACTCAACTTTCTGTTAACATGCTTGGATAGAGCACTCTTTGAACAGCCAGCTTCTTTGGCAATGAATATTTGTGGCTTACCCTCCTTGTGAAGGGTGTCAATGATTGTCTTCTGGACAACTGTCAGATCAGCAGTCTTCCCCATGATTGTGTAGCCTAGTGAACCAAACTGAGAGACCATTTTGAAGGTTCAGGAAAGCTTTGCAGGTGTTTTGAGTTGATTAGCTGATTGGCATGTCACCATATTCTAATTTGTTGAGATAGTGAATTGGTGGGTTTTTGTTAAATATGAGCCAAAATCAGCACAATTAAAAGAACCAAAGACTTAAACTACTTCAGTCTGTGTGCATTGAATTTATTTAAATACATGAGTTTCACAATTTGAGTTGAATTACTGAAATAAATTAACTTTTCCACGACAATTTATTGAGATGCACCTGTATTTAAATGCTTAGTTTAATGATCGAAGTCTCTGTAGTTTTTGTTCTGTGGGGCAAAGCATATAATGCAGTGCAATATACAATGATGATTCAGAGTCGTACAAATAAGCATTCCTCAAAAGCAAGATGTATCATACTCACATTGATACTCATATTTTAACATGATTAACAAAAATATGATACCAGGATAGTTGTACCACCAAGATACTTTTGAATTTATAGCCCCCAAAAATATCAAAATTACATGCTCATCATTGATTATTGATTTAAGTTATTGTGTGTATGATAAAACACACACACTGTCTTAATAAAAAAGATATCCAAAATCCCTTCTCTAAAAACTTTTAACTCAAATATTTCAACAAAATGAAACATGAATTTTGAACATGGTTTTAACCAATGTTCAGATTCTCTTCTGAAAATGTATGCATATTCAATTAGATTATACTTCATTTGCATATATAAACATTATATTTCAGAACACTAATACAAAACAACTGTCCTAATGTACTGTGATTAATCAACTAGGGAAGAATTTTTTTCTATTCTTTTTTTTTTAAATCCTCCTTGAGTGAATGTGGCTTAAGTGTCCAAATACTTTTTTGGGCCACTGTACAACACTACTTTGGGCTTTAAGAGACTACATGCAGTTAAGTTTATTTTAAGTTTCTCCCTGCAGGCCACACTGTACCGCCACAACTCTTAACCTTACATGCTTTTAAATGTTACGCTATGAGACGTTATCTAAGTGGGGTCAATACTGAGGTGTTGGACTCTGTAATGTGATGACATCATGGCTGTGGATAGACCGCTGGATTCAGATCTAGACTAACCCCACCCCGACCCATCCAAACCCACAATCAACACAGACTAACATAGTCCAGCAAACGAAAGTTGATGAGGTCCTTAAATTATAAACAGATGAGTTTTGTTGCTCAAAATAAGTTATAATTTAAAGGGTATTATCTAAGGCCCTTCTTAACGTTAGTGGTTTGTTGCAACAGGTTGTGAGTCCCTATCAAGTTTATTGTTGTTGGACATAGAGCAGTGTTATTTTAGTAGCATTGATATACTATTATAGGTTATTTTATTTTATTTTTTTTTTCAAATTTAAATTAGATTCTTTTTTTTCTTTTTTTTTTTTTTAGATATATTATATCTAATAATATATTATTATAAAATAGATTTTCTATCTGCTTTTGGAAAAGAGACATTCACATTGACATTAAAAAAAACTATAATAGTATATCAGTGACATTAAAATAACACTGCTCCATATCCAACAAAAATAAAATTTGATTTTTTTTTAGATATATCTAATAGTATATTATTATAGAATAGATTTTCTATCTATTTTTGGAAAAGAGACATTCACATTGGCATAAAAAAATTTAAAAAAAAACTATAATAGAATACCAGAGACACTAAAATAATGCTGCTGTATATCCAACAAAAATTAACTGTATAGGGACTCGTAGCCTGTTGCAATTAAAATAATTTGTGTCAAACTTTAAAAACTTAAAACTTCTTCAAACATGAAACCTTAAAACATTTATATATATTTTTAATTCTCACAGAATTAAAATGATTGTTAACACTGTATAGTAACAGTTATCATTATAGTTATTGTCCTTGTTGAGACCGAGCCTTTAGTCTGGTTTAGGATGGTCTAGTCTTGGTCTAGGTCTTGGGTTACACTTTATATTAAGGTGTTCTAATTACACATTTAAGTACTGAGTAATATTAATTAACTATATGTCTTTACTATATGGTTAGGATTAGGGTTTGGCTTAGGGTTACTTGCATGTAATTATGAATAATTTATTGTTATTATAATAGTAAGTACATGTAACGTGTAACAAAGACACCTTAAAATAAAGTGTAACCAGGTCTTGTATTGTCTGCTCTTGACTCAAACTCCGTTTGTTACCACAACAAGTGCACAAATACCACCTACGAACATGACTCTTTTGATTGGTCGCCTGTTATCAGTTGTTTTTTTACACCTTCGCTTCCCACTAAAAGGTTCGTAAAAAGTGCCTAACTGTGTTATAAACATTTATATCTGCTCATGTCGGTGAAAGTGTTCTGTGTTAATGAGTATTACACCAGCTGGTGGTTTGCGTTTGCGCATGTATCAGTGTGCAATGAAGCACGTGGCCGTGTTTAACTAGACGCACTCACGCTCATTCCTTCCCATTAGCACGTGTTATATGGCGACCGCACCAGTGTGCAACAGGTGTTGTGTTCCATTGACAGGTGTAAGAGGAACCATTAGGGTTAACACTTCAGCGCACACAGCTGATATAGCCATCCATCCATCCATCCATCCATTTCTCTGTCTGTTCTATCTTAATTAACCAGAAATGCCCTGTATTTGCCCTTTTGACCTACTCTGCAATCAAACCGGTTTCAGTATACATTAAACTGGCTGTTACAGCTGGCAGGAGATCAGTTTTGCTTGGAACACTTTGCCCCATGCTGTGTCCCAATTCACTGTGATATGTACTAGGTACATTCTTTTGAGTGTGTTCTTAGACAATATGAGATGCGATCATTTTGAACTGGAAGTCACAATGAGTCGTTTGTGGGGTTGTTGTTGTTAACTAAAAGTAAAACTGTTAACTTTTATTTTGTTAGTTGAAATAAAGTTGAAATAAAATATAACTGAATGAAAAAGGCAACTGAAGTACATTGATTAAAACTAAAATGGAAATAAAAAATAAAGCTAAATAGAAATATTTTAAACAAACTAATAAAAATCACAAAAGCACTTAAAATTACCAAAAGTAAAATTATAAAAATAAAAACTAATCCAAAATAGTAATATATATTATAATAGTATATTTAAAAAATAATGCAAAAATAACACTTGTTATTTGTGGAGAAATGCAATTATAAAAAAATAAAAAAAAACTGTGTGTAAGTCTCAGTTTCAAATTATGTCATTCTTATTACATAATGCCATTAATAAACATAATTTCTTCTCTTTAATTTGTGTGACAGATTGCTGTAGCCTCCACTGGCAGCACTTAGCATACGCAAACCAATAATCTCTTTCATTTTACTATACAAAGAGAATATGAATGCATATGCAAACCAATGATATCTCTTTGAACCATATGAATGAATATCAGAGGGTTTGTTGAAAGATACAGTACAATTTATATCTCTCGTGCATATTTATTTGCTTTTATTTAATTTTGAATTTCATTTGTTTTAATTATGTTTGAATAAATCTCCTAATTCTGTTATTACAATGCCTGAAAATTGTTTTATAACATCCACTGTATTAAATGATTATATATTGACAAATATTTAGAGCAGAAACATGGTAATTATGTCATTAGAAAGCAGAAACTGAAAAAAAAAAAATACTTTCTATTTAGTGCAAGTAATTAAAAATGTGTTTCTGGGTCAAAATGATACTGGGTCAGGCTAAAATGTCATACATCTGTGTCTAAAATCTGTAGCCACACAGCCTCTTGTTCATTCTTTACACACATGAATAGTATGCAAATAAGGAATGGTGCGTGATTTGGGTCAAACTGATTTTGGAAGTGCACAGAAAGGCCAGCTCAATTCGATGTGATAAAGCTGTTCGATAGGAAGCAGTGGTTAAATCACTGAGTGGTGTTGGACTTTGTCCAGGGCTGCCACGAGCTCTGCATGATGTCAGACATTCTTCAGACTGAATCCAATTGATATCTTGATCTGTTGCATATCTAATTCATTAAAGTGAAAGGCATCCAGTCTATCAGTGTCAATAATACTGATCTGTTTTTAAGACAATATCAGAGGTTAGTTTAATCTCCTTCAATAGATTTGTGCATTCCTCCTTGTTCTCCCATATTCTTCATGCTTCTTCGAAAGTGCCCGAGACCTTTTTCTACAGGAATTCACCATTGCAGCCAAATTCTTAGACTGCTATTCTGTGGCTAATCTTGGCACCCGTCTCCTCCCTTTTGCATTAATCAAATCAGAATGAATGCTTTAGTTACGCAATATACATTATTACCCCTTGTTGCAGCTAATGAGGTCAATTAGGATTATTTGTGAAATGCTCTGTGATGGCACCAACATGCAATGGCATGTTGATAGTGATGGGTTTAACTGAAAGTCTGCTTTTGAGATACCTTGTAAGATATCGGTTAATCCATGATCAAGTCACCTGTAGTTATATAGGGCTTTGCACAATACAGATTGTTTCAAAGCAGCCTTACAGTGATAAATAAGAAAATAGTGATTCAATGATGCAAACAAAATTCAATTATGCTGTAAAGTAGATCTGAAATGACAATATAAACAGTCACTCTTCAGATGAAATCAGTTGATTCAGTTCAGTTTAATAATATAAAACTAACATAATTTTTTTTTTTTTTTTGCCTACACATAAATGATACATTATACATTAAATCACATTTTCAATTAAACATGGTCACAATTCTACCTTTTTAAGTATATAATCTATCTGAAGTATTATGTCCACTATAGCAAATTCATCAGTTTTACTAAAATATGTTAATGTTATTGTTTTGTTTTGGGTTGGGTTTTATTTTAAATAATGGTTTTGTTCTGTTTTGTTTTAGGTTTTTTGTTTGTTTGTTTGTTTGTTTTTAGATAGGAGGTCCACTATAGCAAATTATACACGTTTACTAAAATATCCTAACAATAACGTTTTGTGTCAGCGTCGATAGCCTCATATAGCGCCGTTGCACTCTGGGCGTCCCGAGTTAGAGTCCCGGCTTTTGGACCTTTCCCGATCACGTCCCCCTCTCTCTCTCCCACTTCGCTTCCTGTCAACCAACTGTCCTATGATTATAAAGGTAAACAAACAAACAAAAAAAACACCAAAAATATATCTAAAAAAAAACAAAGTTTTTTGTTTGTTTGTTTTGTGTTTTTGTTGTATTTTAAATCTTGTTTGGAGTTTTTCTTTGGTTTTAAATTTTATTTTGATTTTAGGGTTTTGTTTTTTTTTTCTTAATCCTTCTTAAGTTTGTTATGGACCCCTACTTAAACACTCATTTAAAGGGCTAAGCAACATAAGAAGGACATGTGGAGTGAGGTGCAATTTCACCAAAAATATTTATTATGGACCCTGAAAAGTAACGAATATACACAAACTCACATATCATATTAAAAATAAAGATAAAAGAACTAGTGCTGTCAAAGTTAACGCGTTAATGCAAATTCATTTTAACTGCGCTAATTTTATTAACGAGCGATTAACGCAGCGCGCATTTTCTGTCTGAGCCGTGGCCTAACCCGTGGTTGGAGAAATGGATGGAGATGCTGTCGGTGTTGACAACTTAGCGACTTTTCATACCCCTTTAGCAACCTTTTTTTTTTTTTTTTTTAATTTTTTTTAATTTTTTTTAATTTTTTTTTTTTTTTTTGCAAAAATAGCCTAGCGACCAATCTTTAGTATTTGCCCCAAACCTTATCTCGTTTCTGAGACTAGCCGGTACTGTACAGGTCTCTCTCTCTCTCTCTCTCTCTCTCTCTCTCTCTCTCTCTCTCTCTCTCTGCGTCTGCTCTGTTCAGCATGTAACGTTTTCTGTGTTCAGAATTTGCAAAATGCATATAATGAGCGAGTACATGATGAATTCATCTTCCAAACTGCGTTTTTGTCTTATCTCGAATCACTACTATACACTTATAATAAGTGCTTATTTTTGGACTATTGTAGCCTGGTCGGGTTGTCACCGTTGCGGAGTAACATATCTGCGTGAATCTGCTGGAAATGCTAAACGAGTCTCTGCAGGATGATCTCTTTTGCGTGGAAGTGCGGGTGTACAGCACAGCAGCGGGGTCGAATTCTCTCCATTTTTTCCTTATCTCTTTTTTTGAGCAAAGACAGCTGAAAAGGCCATTCTAACGGCTGGTAAACGGTGTGCTTAAAGAGCGTGTAAAAGCTGTTTTTACAGCTGGTAAGAGAGCATCATTGAGAGAGAGAAAGAGAGCACACGATAGGCTGCACAATCCTTATCTGTGTTGCTGCGGCCGTTCCCCTGTGTGCTTCAGCACTGATTAAAAGAGCAAAGTCCCTAAAAGAGCTTACACAAGTAGAGCTTGCGTCTTTTTAAAGATGACATTCTACTTGTGTGTTTCTGGATGCGGTCGTTACCTGGCACCGAGGGATGGTCACGAGCGCTGCATCGCGTGTCTGGGCTTAGCGCACGCAGAGGCAGCGTTTGTGGATGAGTCATGTACCCATTGTGGGAAGATGACCGTCTTGGAGTTGTGGTCGAGACTCCAGTTCCTGCAAAGGGGCGGAGTCCCAGTGCCGCTGCCTCGTTCCAATCCTCCTCAGAGGGTTGTTGCGAGCGGTGGCACTGGTGATCTGAGGATTACAGTGAGTGCGCTTCCTTCGGGGAACCAACCCCCCTAGGAACCCAAACTCCTCCTGCACTCCGCAGCCAGTAGAGCTGCCGGGGGAGTGCGGTGGGCCATCTCAAAGGTGTGCACCTTCCGTATCCTTCGGCGCTCCTCCCGATGACCAGATGTCGATAGCTGCATTGGTGGGTGAGTCAGATTTTTCTGAAGATGACGCATCGGCGCAGTTGCCTCCTTCGGGTACGGTAGCTGTGCCCGATACAGATCCGGAAATTATGGCTATGCTTTCCCGGGCCGCCAACAGGGTCGGGGTCGTGTGGAATCCTCCACCGTGTCCCGAGCCCTCGAGGCTGGACGATTGGTTTCTCAGGGTGGCACGAGCTGGTTCTCAGCCACCCACCCCGGTTCCTTTCTTCCCAGAGATGCATGAAGAGCTCACTGGTACGTGGAAGGCACCTTTTACTGCCCGAAACCGTGCCGGTGGGCCCTCCTCCCTCACCACCCTTGATGGCAGTGTGGCTAAGGGTTACACGCACATCCCCCCTGTGGAGCGGGCCGTTGCTATGCAACTGTGCCCTAACTCCACCTGGCGGGGGGAGCCGTCTCTCCCTTCCCGGGCCTGTAAGCACTCGTCGGATCTTACTGGCAGGACTTACCAGCCCTGTGGGGAAGCCGCTTCCGCCTTACACGCTATGGCGTTGTTGCAGGTCCATCAGGCCAAGGCACTGAGGAGCCTGCACGAGGGTGGTCATGATCTGCAAGTTCTTCAGGAGCTTCGTGCCGCAACAGACCTTGCGCTTCGGGCGACGAAGGTTACAGCACTGTCAGTGGGTCATGCGATGTCCACTTTGGTGGTCCAAGAACGCCATCTCTGGCTGTGTCTGGCAGACATGAGGGATACCGACAAGGTCAGGTTCCTTAATTCCCCCGTGTCCCAGACTGGCCTCTTCTGCGACGCGGTCGAGAACTTCGCCCAGCAGTTCTCGGCTGTACAGAAGCAGTCTGAGGCGATCCGTCACATCCTGCCACGACGGCCTGCTGTTGCATCCAGCCCGCCGCCAGCAGCACCTCAGCCTGCTCATCGCCAAGGGCGACCCCCTACGGCTGCCCTCGCTCCCGCGCCGCAGCAGCAGCCTCCACCCAAGCGGCGCCGTGGAGCCAGTCGTAAGCGGGGTCCCCAGCCCATCCAGGCCCCTGCTAAGAGGGGCAGCAAAGCCAAGAGCAAGAGGTCCTAGGACAGGCGACCCGGAGATGGTTGGGACTGCTCTTCAGGAGATGGTGACAGCACCGCTTCTTCCCCCGGAGGAGTGCCGGGTGGTAAATCCTTTGTTCCCTTTTCTTTCTGTTCCGGTACCCAAATTCTCAATAAAAGAGCAGTTTCTATCATCTCCGGGTCCGAAGAGGGCTCGGAGAGTAGTGGGAGGAGCAAAACCTCTCCACTCTCATCCACCTCTTCTATCGCCAGCGGACAGCACCGCGCAGTTCGAGAAGGTCACCCAAGCCTCTCCTGCGCCCCCTGTCTGACCGTGGAACCAGGTATGTGTTGCACACCACACTCAGACCCCGCTACGGGCCACCTCCCAAAGAGAGCCCCCCCGTGCCGCGTCCCTGCGTTGCACCTCGCTGCCCCACTGCGGGTACGCCTACAGTCCCCTTGGTCCCGCTTGTGCGGTCTCTGCGAACCTGGTTAGAGATCCCCAGTCCGTCTCGCTGGCTCATTTGGACAATCAGGCTCGGCTATGCGATTCAGTTCGCCCGGCGTCCCCCCAAGTTCAGAGGTGTCCACTTCACTTCAGTGAAAGCTGTCGATGCCCATGTCTTGCGTGCGGAGATCGTAGTTCTACTGGCGAAGGACGTGATAGAGCCGGTCCCTCCAGCCGATATGAGGTCAGGGTTTTACAGCCCTTACTTCATTGTACCCAAAAAAAAAGCGGTGGGTTACGACCGATCTTGAACCTGCGAGTTTTGAATCGCAGCCTTCACAAGCTACCATTCAAAATGCTCACGCAGAAATGCATTTTCGAGTGCATCCGTCCCCGAGATTGGTTTGCAGCGATCGACCTGAAGGATGCGTACTTTCATGTCTCGATTCTTCCTCGACACAGGCCATTTCTGCGCTTTGCGTTCGAGGGTCGAGCATATCAGTACAAGGTCCTACCCTTCAGGCTGGCCCTGTCTCCCCGCGTCTTCACGTAAGTCGTGGAGGGAACTCTTGTTCCCATGAGAGAACAGGGCGTTTGCCGCCAAGCCTTCAGGCCGTGGTCAGACCCCTTGTTTCTTCGGGCAGGAGTGCCCCTAGAGCAGGTGTCCCGGCATGCTGTGGTTTTCACGGATGCCTCTGCCACTGGCTGGGGTGCCACGTACAACGGGCATGCAGTGTCGGGGTGTGGACGGGACCCCAACTGCATTGGCATGTCAACTGCCTCGAGATGCTAGCAGTACGCCTTGGCCTGAGCCGCCTGAAGGGGCTGTTACAGGGCAAGCATGTGCTGGTCCGTACGGACAACACTGCGACTGTTGCGTACATCAACCATCAAGGGGGTCTGCGCTCCCGTCGCATGTCGCAACTCGCCTGCCATCTCCTCCTTTGGAGTCAGAAGCATCTGAGGTCGCTTCGCGCCATTCATGTCCCTGGTGTGCTCAACCATGCGGCCGACGAGCTCTCACGAGCTGCACTACCGGGAGAATGGCGACTCCACCCCCAGGTGGTCCAGCTGATTTGGGGAGAGTTTGGCGAAGCTCAGGTAGACCTGTTTGCCTCACCAGAAACCTCTCATTGCCAGTTGTTCTACTCCCTGTCCTGGGGGACACTGGGTACAGATGCACTGGCGCACAGCTGGCCCCAGGGCCTTCGCAAATATGCGTTTCCCCCAGTGAGCCTACTTGCACAGACCTTGTGCAAAGTCAGAGAGGACGAGGAGCAGGTCCTGCTAGTTGCGCCCTATTGGCCCAACCGGACCTGGTTCCCAGAACTTTCGCTCCTCGCGACAGTCCCTCCCTGGCGAATTCCTCTGAGGAAGGATCTTCTTTCTCAGAGATGGGGCACTCTTTGGCACCCACGTCCAGACCTCTGGAAACTCCATGTCTGGTCCCTGGACGGGACGCGGAGGTTCTAGGTGACTTACCCTCTGAGGTACTTAACACCATCGCTTCGGCACGTGCACTGTCTACGAGACGTGCTTACGCCTTGAAGTGGAACCTGTTCGTCGAGTGGTGTACTTCTCGCCGAGAAGACCCCCGAAGATGTTCGATCGTGTCATGCTTTCCTTCTTGCAGCAAGGGTTGGAGCGTAGGCTTTCTCCCTCCACCCTCAAAGTTCATGCTGCCGCTGTTTCCGCATGCCATGACCTCATCGATGGTAAGTCTGTTGGGAAGCACGACCTGGTCGTCAGGTTCCTTAGGGGGGCGAGACGGTTGAATCCTCCTCAACCCCCCTCCATACCCTCTTGGGACCTTGCTCTGGTGCTTCGAGCACTCCAGATTTCTCCCTTTGATCCTTTGCAGACAGCAGACTTAAAGATTCTGTCTATGAAGACTTTGTTGCTTGTTGCATTGGCCTCCATCAAGAGGGTTGGGGACCTGCAGGCACTTTCGGTCGACGTATCGTGCCTAGAGTTTGGGGCAGGTGACGGCCACGTGGTACTGAGACCCCGGCCTGGCTATGTGCCAAAGGTTCCTACCACTGCCTTCAGGGACCAGGTAGTGAGCCTGCAAGCGCTGCCCCCGGAGGAGGCAGACCCAGCCCTGGCTTTGTTCTGTCCAGTTCGCGCCTTGCGACTGTACATAGACAGAACTCAAGGCCTCAGGACCTCAGACCAGCTCTTTGTCTGTTACGGAGGTCAGCAGAAGGGAAAGGCTGTCTCCAAGCAGAGGATGGCCCACTGGCTAGTGGACGCCACTGCCTTGGCTTACCAAGCACAAGGCGTGCCCTGCCCGCTCAGGTTCCATGCCCACTCTACGAGAGGTATGGCATCCTCCTGGGCGCTGGCTCGTGGCGCCTCGCTGACAGATATTTGTAGAGCTGCGGGCTGGGCGACACCTAACACATTCACTAGATTCTATAGCCTTCGTGTCGAGCCGGTCTCCTCCCGTGTTCTCACCTCAGGTCAGAGGCACAGGGAGGTCCCGGCTTAGTGTCAGCTTGCTGCGTTACTTACGCTTATTGCTCCAGAGAGTCCCTACAAGGCAGACCCTGTTGAGTCCTCCGATCACCCTTCGGCAGCCAGACTTGGCGGAGCGTCTGGCGCCAGGCCTTTACTCAGTTGTATCCTTGAGAACCGGATTTAAGCTAGGTTCCATATGTGTGACCCTACGGGGATCCCATATGGGTTATTCCACAGCTTGCTCCTAAACGAAACCCGTGTCTTTCCCTCTGGGAGAACCCACCTCTCATCAGGTTGGAGTCACCCCAGTACTTCCATATGTAGTACAGCCCTACGGGGTTAGTCCATATGTACTTCTCCACATAACTCCTTCGGGGAAGGATGTGGCTTCCGCAGCGTTCCTTTCCAGTGAAAGGGTACGCTTTCCCAGTGTTATCCAAAAGTCTCACTGAATGGGTTTTGGGGAACAGCAGTGATTGACACTCTCTGTGTTTGCCCGGTCCCACCGTCCTTAAGCAAGGGGGTACAGGAGGCTTGCTACAGAGCGCTGGATGGGGGCAGCTCCTGTGGCGCTTTGGTAGGGATTACTATTCGTCGGTCAGTCCGACGTACGTCGAACATGACCGACTGAATGGGAACGTCTCAGTTACATAGGTAACCCTCGTTCCCTGAAGGAGGGAATGGAGACGTACGTCCCGTCGCCACAGTTGCTGGACCCCGCTGATGCTGCCGCCTTACCTGTTCGGCTCCTCAGCGAAAACCTGAAGATGCAACGCACCTGCTGCTCATTATATACCCACGCTGCGAGGTGAGCAGCTGCTGCATATGATTGCATGCCAATGTGCATTGGCTCGTTTTAGTTACACTCGAAGCAGATTGGCCTCTCTAGTGAGATTCCTATTCGTTGGTCAGTCCGAGGTACGTCTCCGTTCCCTCCTTCAGGGAACGAGGGTTACCTATGTAACCGAGACGTTCTGTTCATTAACCGCTAGAGCGCCAAAAGTTACATAGTGCTGCTTTAAAACCGATATTATGTTGCTTCTCTAATTTTACATGCAAGTACATCCGAAATCACAGAACAGCTATTGTCTTTATTTTATGTTTAAGCTATTTGATTTTATCAGACGACGACTCGATTATAAATCAGGATTTTTGTGCAGATTAACATCTTGGAAGGTAGAGCTGGTTATGTAGTCTTAATGGTTCGCATTTTAGTCACTATTTCATATTCATTCCGTTATCTGACCACAGAAAATATATCCATGAAAAAAATATATCAATGAAAACAGTTTTATTGAGAATTTAGCTGCATCAAAATACAGTATGTGGGCACAGAGAGGCAAACAAATGTAATAATAAATAATAAATGTACATTTAGCATGTTCAGAAGAAGTGAGCTGCCCTGTAGTGTGAAAATGTAAACAGGCTTGTCTAAGTCAATTGCTCAGTGCAAATAAAGAGAAGTAATGGGAACCTGGTATTTCTATGTTCTTTTTTCATGTGTGTAATAGACATGAACAAGTTCTTGAAAAACATCTATGACCTTTGAAACATATCTACTCTTCATGCTCTATGTTGACTATGGTTTCACTAATAATAAACATATATTGCATAAAGCATCCATATTTGTCCATGCCCATGTCAATTAGAGTATTGAAAACTTAAGAAAGTATTAATTTAAGGTACATTTACAACAGATAAAAAAAGTATGATTAAATTGTGATTAATCGCGAGTTAACTCGACAGTCGTGCAATTAATCGCGATTAAATATTTTAATCGATTGACGGCCCTAAAAAGAACATACAAATGAAATAATACTCAAAATGAAACATACCAAAACCAAGCTTCACAATAATCTTCACTTTTAAAAAAGGGAAGTTGGCAAAACAAGACCGACATCATGGTAAATGAAAAGGCAGCGTGTATCCAGTGGCTGACGGGGCATAGGTAGATGCAGTACTTGTGCCCTTTATTATCATAATGAATGACATCTGAGTGAAAGAGAGTGAGAAAATAAGCTTATCTAATGTAACATGAAACAGAGACATGGTGTCCCAGAGATTGTAGCGGGAAGCTCAGTGGAGCGCTTGGGTCTCTTCTTCATGTGGTTATTCATTGCTCTGTCAGAGAGCCAGACGCTCATGGTTGGACTAACTCTAAAGAGCTGTAAAAAAAAACATTGCCTGCATTTCTGACACTCTAAATGGGAGTGGAACTTTTTATAACACTCTCCAACTAATTTGGACTGCTCAGTGCCACGTCAATATTATACTAGAGTTTCAATCTCCCTTTAATTTGAGGACAAAAATAGACACTCTACTTTTGCTAAGGAAAAAAAATATTTTGTTTTTGCACAGTTATAAAGTGATAAACACATTAGAGATAAGAATCACAAATGAGATCTCATTAATATCTCACTTGCTTCTCCTATACGCAGTGAGATTATATGAAAAGCAAATAGAGATTGATTTCCTAGGTCTATACTCTTATGTTGTATGTCAGCAAATGCCACATTTGTCCCAAAGGTTTTTAGGAGAAACATCTGAGACAAAGATGATACTTCAACTTGATCTCAACAATTGTGCTTGGCCTGCTAATCATAAATTTCAAGATGAACTGAAACCTCTCATAATATTATAGTATTATAGTATTATAGGAGAAACATTTGAAAGAAACATTACCTTTATTACATTTACCATGACCTTTTTTACCTTTATTTATATACCAAAGCAGATTTGAAGTGTCAAACAGGAAAATAGTTTGTCAATAATGCAAGAGAACAATAAAAAAAGAGTCATTTTTCCAGTTAAAGTCAGTTCATTGATGATTCATTGATGTCATCATCCAGTTCAGCTCTCTTCCAATAATGTCTGTGCAATCAGTCAAGCGTCCCCAACTTAGCAATCCAAAGGTGACAGTGGCAAGGAACCAAAACTCCATCGGTGACAGAAATGGAGAAAAAAAAAAAAAAAACATTTTTTTTTTTTTTTAAACCATTAAGTCTGAGATTAAAGAAATAGAGAGTAAGATTAAATGGAGACGTCAAGTTCAGAGCTCTATACTCTCACTGTATGACAAAAATGTCTTTTTTTGTCTGCTATTTTTATTTTATTTTATTCATTAGTATTTTAGGAGTCACAATTGAGACAAAGATGATACTTATGAACACAAATGGTAACACTTTATTTTAAGGTGTCATAATACAGAGTAATGACCTAATTAAGTACTTAGTAGTAGCTGTTGTACTTAGATGAAACAAAATGTACTTACCATGTAACTAAGTTATAGAACAACCTGTAATTACAGTTTGTAATTATGTAGATGTAATAGGCAGCTACTGTTACACATATGTAACAGACCGAGTCTGTTACACAGCTACTAGTACACTTAAGTACAATCTTGATACGCTTTATTTTAAGTAGCTTATGTCTGTGTAATATTCAGTAATTTTAATTAGAAAGGTATTACATGTATTTAAGCTGTGCACTAGTGGGTTAAATCAAACTAAGGTGCAGCTGAATGTGTACAGTATAGATACACATGAAGTACAGTGAGTAATTAATGACAGAATTTTCATTTTTGGGTGGACTATCCCTTTAAGTACAATCTTGATACACTTTATTTTAAGTAGCTTATGTTTGTGTAATATTATGTAATTGTAATGTAATTAGAAATGCATTACATGTATTTAAGCTATGTTTTGGTTGGTTAAATCAAACTAAGGAGCAGCTGGATAAGGTGTACAGTATAGATACACATGAAGGACACTTAAGTACAATCTTGATACACTTTATTTTAAGTAGCTTATGTTTGTGTAATATTATGTAATTGTAATGTAATTAGAAATGCATTACATGTATTTAAGCTATGTTTTGGTTGGTTAAATCAAACTAAGGAGCAGCTGGATAAGGTGTACAGTATAGATACACATGAAGGACACTTAAGTACAATCTTGATACACTTTATTTTTAAGTAGCTTATGTCTGTGTGCTTACATTTATAATTACGTTAAAGTCTGCAACACATATGTAACAATCTTTTGGTTACATAAGTAGCTGTGTAACAGACTCGGGCTGTTATATATGTGTAACAGTAGCTGCCTATTACATGTATATAATTACAAACTGTAATTACAGGCTGTTCCATAACTTAGTTACATGGTAAGTACATTTTGTTTCATGTAAGTACAACAGCTACTACTAAGTACTTAACTATGTGTTACCACAAAAATAATCTCATCTGACATCTAAGATATGAAAGAGATACCTTTCAGCAATATAATGTAATATAATACAATATAATGCAAATTCTAAATAGTTTATAATAGATTCAAGTTCATATAATACAAATTCTAAATTATTTCTTTTTAATCTCAGTTGTTTCTCTTAGACAGCTATTGAACTGAGAATTGAATGGAGAATAAATTGCATAAGTCTCCTGCTTCCTCTGAGAAAAAGACCCTCACATGTGTTCTCTAGAGTTTCAAAAGGGATCTCAAGTGTCTCAAAACTGTTTCCAGGTATCGATATATCTCAATATGAACTCAGCATTTCTCATTAAATTATCCAAGCTTCTATACAATTTAATAGCCCTGTACTTGTACTGTATGTAAACAATTTGTCTTTCTTTTGTCTCAGTTTGTCTTTTTATTTCTCCTAAGGAATTTTAGGAGAAACATCTGAGACAGTGTTGATACAGTATGCACACAACAGCCGGACACACCTCACAATGCCCCAGAATGCTTTTACTGTACTGAACATGCCAACGATGCCCTATTGTGCAAATATTGTCCTTTCGACGCCAAAGAAATGTGTTTGCTTTGCTAATGTGAACACTTTGTCCAGATTCCTGGAACCTTTACAAAACCGCTTACATAATTTCCAAATACTGCCACTTCAGACCCTGTTTTTGGCTCTGTCGTGGATCATTGTTGTGCTTTTTTTTTCTCTCTGTGATGCTGTTATTGTTTTTGTTGTTGTTGAGTGGCAGGAAGGTGGTGACGCAGTTGTAAATATTCAGCTCTGAGAGCTCCGGCATAATCTCTCTTGGCCGGAGTCATGATTACATGGTGTACTACATCAGAGGGCTGATAGTAGAGTTGGGTGGAGTCGGGTTACTCATTCATGACTTTATGTCTGGCAGTGTGAAACCATGATGTTGACAGTTACTTTCCCCATAACAGTGACTAATTGGTTTATAATTATTAATATCGTGGTGTTATTAGGACTGTCTATATATTTTATTCAATAAATAAATATATAAATATAATTTATTACTATATCAACAATGACCTTGAGCACATTTTTAACTAATATAATAAAATAGTATATTAAAGATTTAGTATTAAAAAGAAGGAATTGGGTGACTGCTATTGTATATAATTTTTTTACTTGTTTTTATTTTAAAACTTTTAAAATTTGACTTGTTATTTTTAATAAAATAAAAGGGATTTAAAAGTGTTATTTATGCTATTTTTTTTAAATACATTTTAAATATGAAAATGTTGATTTTATTTTTAAGGAAATTTAAATAAGAATTTTGTTGTTTTCCTGTTGTTGTTTTGTTTTGTTTTTTTTAAATAAAATGTAATAATTTTTTGGTAAAACTTTATTTTGATAGTCCACTTTAGACATTAACAGGAAGTAATTTTGCAACTTCATGTCAACTAGCAGTCATTAGAGTATTAGTAGACTGTCTGCTTAATATCTTCTAACACTTTATTTTGATGGGTCCACAAAATACAACATACTGACTATAAGAAACTTTGCAAGTATATGTCAACTTATTCTACTAACTCTAAACCTAACCTAACAGTCTACTCGAAGAGTTAGCATACATGTAGCTGCAAATGAATGAGAATTAGTTGACATGTAGTTGCAAAGTTGCTTATAGTTAGTAGAATGTCTAAAGTGCACTATCAAAATAAAGTGTAACCAATCAGTATTTGGTATAAAAATGAAATCAATATAAAATTAGATTTTTAAAATCTGTGCCTTGTTCAACCTTTTTATTCCATATAGAATTTAAGAGACTGTTCCTGTCATTACAACAATAACTACAAGTACAAAAACTGTAAATAGCTTCATCCTTTCCACTCTGTTTTCTGCTTTGTCATGCAGAAGTCAGTTCTCCTTGTCAACAGCTCGCTAGTGTAGATCTATATCTCAGGGTCATGACAGGTGAGGTAAACTGTTGTGCTGCGTCTTGTGGGTGTCAAGGTCAGTAAATAAACAGAGCAGAGATGACAAAACGGAAGGAAAGGGAACATAGAACCATTTCCCACCGTGCTATACAGGATCATTTATCATGCAACCTGTTTCTTTGGTCATTAGTAGGTTTAGAATAGTTTAGAAGAGCACTCGGTGGGGTGCTGCCCAACTAAATTAAGGAAAGACAGAAAGGCTGAGGTTAGAAGAGGAGGATGGGTAAATGCAGAAGCGCTGCCTGAGAGGCCTTTAAGAGGGAGACAATCGCCCTGGTTACTCAGTAACCCAGAGCAACAGTTGTCACTCACCTCTCCCCTAATACCCTTCACCCTCAGGCCCACGTGAAAAGGGACTGCTCCGAACCAGCCAGCTCTCTTTCTCTCTTGAAAGCTGGTTACCCTTCAGGGAGAGACTTATAGAGCCTTCATGAAATGCCTAAAACACTTTGATCATAAATAGACTTCCTCCTTGTGATCTTTGCAATTGTTTTCAGGGCTGGGTGTGGCGGATCAGAGCGTTTATTTAAATGACAGCTTGTCAAATCATCCAATTCTTCTTATGATTGTGTTGACGTTCTGCATTTCAATACCAAAGCCATAATACAGCGAAATATGCATGGATAGCTTCACCGCATGCACCATAATCCAGAGGCCCAAGAGGTTTGTGTGACTCACTGGAGGAGTGGTGTGGCTTTTGTGCACTAGATGCATGTTGGGATTTTGTCACACACACACACACACACACACACATACACACACGTCCAGACTAGCACAGGGAGGTGCTGAACGGTTGGTGGCAAGAGGAACCAGACTGAACCAGTCAAAGTTCTGAGACTGCTTTCCACAGCCAGGGAGGGTGTGACTGAAGGCTGTTTGCAGGCCAGGATTTTGACTAACCCACGGAATGGTACAAACACAAAGACTCTGGTGAGGGTAATTCCATTAGGATTGACTCGAGAATAAAAGAGCTGCTTATGATGGATGCCCCAATGTTTACTGTTTACTTTTCTGTGAAGACAATGTAATAGCACTGTCCCTATGATCCTCAGGATAAGAAACACTGTGATAATAATAATAATAATAATAATAATAATAATAATAATATTTTGCTGGACTATTTGGGTACACCGTGTTTGGAATAGTGATTTTAATATATATTTGATGCCATAGAATATTTTTAAAAATTAATATATAAATAAGAATAAATGCATTGCTTTTTATAGTTTCTGTAGCTCAGTTTCATCCAGTGCACATTGCAGGATGTTCTTGGGATAATAAAATGTAAAATCATAAAAAAGGATAATATGTACTGTATTAAAATATATTTACAAATGTGTAATAATGTTAATTTAGAATTTTTTGATCATAAAAACAAAGTTATAAAATGATAATAATAAAAGTAAATAAAATGTAAAATTGTTTATTTGTTACTTTAGTTACAAATGATATTTTACATTGAAAATATGACATTTTAATATGTACAATAAAAAAGTATTTTTTAGAAAACATTTGATATGACATAAAACCTATAAACCTTTTCTGAAATTTTAAATAATAATTATTATAAATAATAATTATTGTATTTTATATACTTTTTATATTTTCTAAATGAATATACAAATAATCAAATATATACTAACTGCTATACTTATTATACTTTAATCTATAATAGATAATATTTTTACTTGGAAATTTAACTAAACTTTGAACTTTTTGTTTACAGAAAAGTGTCTGTTGAGATTTCTGGGTGGTTGAATATGCTGTTTACCATTATTCATATTTAACCTTTTGAATTTTATAAACGTTGGAAACCATCCGAAAACAACCAGAGACAGAATATGTAATTCAAGAACAGTATTTATACAGTTTAAAAACTCAGATTAAGATGTTGTGGTCTTCTGCTTTAAGTCATGTAACAAAAGCAGACTAGAAATGATTCAACAAATTTTAAGTTAGGCAAGTCATGGCTGGAAAACACTGAAAATTTGCCCCACACAGTATTTAATGGGGAGGGGGACTTAACTGAAACAAACTAAACTTCAGTACTGTCACCGAGGGGCAGAGTGAAGCGCTCACTACTTGTAAAGTAAAACATGAACACTCTCTCTCAGTTTTTTTTTTTTTTTCTCTCAGGGAAAATGAACCAAATTGGGTGTTTTTTTTTCTCTCAGGGAAAATGAACCAAATTGGGTGTATACAAAGTTTGGCCCAATCAAAAGCTCTCTAAAATGACCACATAAATGCATACGCTGATGCTATGGAAATCCCACATTTCTTCCCTGGTGTTGCATCAATAATGGTTTATTGAACAAAAGCTTCATTCACAGACTTCCCTACAAAGAGCAGAGTAAAGACAATAAGCAAAGCCATTACAGCAGGTTACTGTCCACCGCCGCAGTAAAAAGACTATCTCACGCTCTACATGACTCCTCGTTTTGTTCCTTTGCCTGCTCCGCTTTGGACAGCCATGTAAATGAATGGCCGTGGGTGAATCACACACGGATGGAGATTAAGTCTCGAGTCCTGACTCATAAGATGAATCATGCAACCTGTTGAGAGCCCAAGTCATCAGAGCAGCTGTCTCAACACACCGAGGTTACAAGCCTTCATCGGTACTCGCGGTGGGGTGTGTTTTTATGGCTATCAGTCTGTGGGCGTATTTTGGATTCCTTTTTCGATTTTTGGCCTGAGAGAATTCAGCTGGTCTTCTTCACAATAACAAATGAACTCGGTGGCCACTTCGAAACAGGTTGAAAAATAAACATTTTTAAGTGTCCGCTCGGAAAAACACGGCCATTTACCGGCTAAGAAATGCTTCATATTGTTTTAAGTTACTGTTACTCAGGAAAAGCTCTCTTAAGGTCATTTCCTGCCATTCAGCGGCGACAGATCTCCACTCACTTTTGGCCGTGAGTCCTTCGCTGGCAAACACGCTCCAAGCTAGTTTTGAAAATAAGCTTGGTAAGCAAATAATAATTGTTCCACCGTGGTACATTGGTAAATGAAAACTGGAAAAAAGCTAGCGTTCGAAAAAAATTATATTCGTTTGCAGTATAATACAAAAACGTTTATCACTATTTAGTTCAGAGTTTGTAATTCATAAGAAAGATTTTATTGTATTTGTGTATAATTAAAAAAAATTATAAAAAATTCATTTCATTTTTATACGAGCCTATTTCATCTTTAAAAAAATCATACAAATTATTTGTATATTTTATATGATGTATTTTTAAAATATATTAAGTATATTTTATAAGAAATATGTATTTTGTGTAATATTAGAATAACAATTTTAAGATATCTATTTTTTTCTATTATTTATATATGTCTAAAATTAAATTTTGATTTTATAATAGTTTTTTTTTAAGATTATTAATTAGATTCAGACAATTTTCCATAGCAGCAGGACTTTTAGAGCTTTGTTGTGGTCATGTACTGTGGCTATGAATCATATCAAGAGAAACCAATAGAAATTGGTCCAGATTCATATTTAGTCCTGCTTGCTGGTCGTTATAGAAACCGTTGATCAGATGGTCCACCGAGCATATGAGTCAGTGATGTGACTGCTCAGATCTCATCTGCTGTCACGATATGAGAAGAGAACGCTGCTGATTGCATAATTGCCATCACGACTCATATAATTACTTGCCATTTTAACAGATGCTTTTTTCGTGCAAATCAAATTACAGTACACCAACTGCAGCCATCAGGAGCAACTAGGGTTTCAAAACCAAGAACGATTACTGAGAATGTAAAACCAAAGTTAGCTCTATAGAATGACAAGTTCTGATTTTGTGGGATGACTGATTTTGTGTCTGCATAATGGATTGAAATATGATAAAATGGTTTTAACATTGCTGAGAATATTGTACTTTTATTAGTAAATAACCTGCAAATATAATTTAAAAAATGTATTAAACTGTAAAGAAAATTGAAGATCTGTCTTTAAATAAGTATAATTATTATAATTAAAATTTTCCTACGGACAAGAAATCCTATCTCAGTCGTTAATGTATATTTTAAGAATTTTATTAAGCTGTGAAGACATTATACAGAAATTGGATAAAGGATAAAAGGATAAAAAAAATCCATCTCAGCTGTAAATATATAATTTAAGAATTTGTAAAGAACGTTTGTCTTTTGGCTATATGTATATATATATATATATATATATATATAAAATTGACTAAAATTACTGTAATCTCCCCCATCAATTCAAAGTAACAGTTTCTATTATTATTATTATTATTATTATTATTATTATTATTATTACATTTTTAGCAGTTATATATCTCATTAGATAACAAAAACTCATTTAAAATGAAAAATTATATGGCAGCAAGGTAAGAGAACAGATTAATCTGCAGCTGCTTCAACACGATCTTGACTATCTATAGTTGCTGATTTTATATGGGTTTTTTTTTTTTTTTTTTTTTTTTTTTGATTAGTACAAAAACTTATGAAACTGCTTGAAGGTCCACCACAGACCTAACCTTTAGTTGTGTGTAAGCAGATCATAAAAAATGTAACAATGAGATTGTACAAACGTAGTTGCAAATTTCCATGAGAGTGTGTTGGCTACTCAGGTTGTCATGTAATAAACTGGTCATTCTCAGTCTCTGTGACCTAAACTGTTATGTTCCTCATTTTATATACTAGAAATGATTACTCAGACTTTGGATTATAGAATCCTATGACGTTGTGTTGTGTGATGACGTTAAATGTTGGGGAATCACCACTGCCATTTCACAACTCATTAATTTACTTGAATGAGTGGCGAAACATGTCTAGTTGACCTAAATATCTGTTCTAGTCATTACTAACAGTTGATTTAACTTCAGTAAAGGCATATTTTTGAGTGCAACTGACCTTTTAGTGGGAAATAATGAGAAGCAGGGCTTTAATTCATCTACTGTGATTTGATTTGGAAAAGTGGGCATTCAATAAGCAGCATGCGATTAGACTTGATTAACCATAATACCAACCATAATATGTGCTCGCTAACACTCTTTTTTTTTTTCTTTTTTTTCATGTAAATTGATCAGAAACCAGATTAAGAAGTCAGTTACACTTTTTACGGTCACCCAACCAGCCCTCCAGCTGTTTGGGTAACCTGATCACAGATGCGGACCAGGGCAGGATCACTTCTCACATACATCCCGAGAGATGCAACGTATCCTGCTCAGACTTGTTGATCTGAAGCAAATCCAAATCCCACTGGTATCGATCAAGTCTGTTGTCATATAGTAGCTTATAACTTTATCATAGAACTCAAATAATTACTAGAGCAATGAGGCTGAGTCAGACCACTCTACAGTATTTTATATTGTTTACTGTAACATCAAATGGATCAGATGTTGTCAGGAATGAAGGTTTCCACACTATAGTTGTAGATGGGGATGTTTAACTTGGTTTGAAATGAGTAACTCGCATCATCTTCATTTTGCGGAATGATTAATTGATTTTGACTCACGGATCGATGGACCTAGCTTCTTTCTTTCTTTCTTTCTTTCTTTCTTTCTTTCTTTCTGAAATCTCATTTTTATATGCATGTTTATCTATAAGTACTTGTTTGTTCTTATGTGTTTGTTTTTTCTTACACCACACCTCAAAAGATGTATAGTGTTTAATAGCATTCTGTTAATGAAATGATGGTGGTGAACATTAATTAATTTAATTTATATTTTTACTTTCACATCTAGCTTTTTTATTGCATCCTTACCTTTATCCTATTCATTTTATGTTTATGTAATTTTATGTATCCTAAATACATAATTGAATAATATTTTAACACATTCATTTTTAAAATACAGTATTTAAAATACTCATTAGTAAAATAGACAGATAGATGATAGATAGACAGATAGACAGACAGATATAGATAGATATATAGATAGATAGGTAGATAGATAGATAGATAGATAGATAGATAGATAGATAGATAGATAGATAGATAGATAGATAGACAGACAGACAGACAGATATAGATAGATAGATAGATAGATAGATAGATAGATAGATAGATAGATAGATAGATAGATAGATAGATAGATAGATAGACAGACAGACATAGACAGACAGAGAGACGGATATAGATAGATAGACAGACAGACAGACATAGATAGACAGACAGACAGACAGACAGACAGATATAGATAGATAGATAGATAGATAGATAGACAGACAGACAGACAGACAGACAGACAGATATAGACAGACAGACAGACAGATTAGATAGATAGATAGACAGACAGACAGACAGATATAGATAGATAGATAGATAGATAGATAGATAGACAGACAGACAGACAGAATGACAGATAGACAGACAGACATACAGACAGATAGATAGATAGACAGACAGACAGATATAGACAGACAGACAGACAGACAGACAGATTAGATAGATAGATAGATAGATAGATAGATAGATAGATAGATAGACAGACAGACAGATATAGATAGATAGATAGATAGATAGATAGACAGACAGACAGACAGACAGACAGACAGACAGACAGAGATAGATAGATAGATAGATAGATAGATAGATAGATAGATAGATAGATAGATAGATAGATAGATAGATAGATAGATAGATAGATAGATAGATAGATAGGCTCTCTTACTGCGGTCTGGATTCAGCAAGCCAAAGGCAGGCCGTATTAATTAAAGCAGACTGATTCTCCTGGGATCCAGGAGCGTGAGAGAAAGACAGTGTGTGTGTGGACAGGAAAATGGAGACATCTCTTCTTAGAGGCTATCGGAGCTTAAACTATAGATAGTCCACTCAGAACACCACAGGTGCATGCTGGCTTACGTAATTCATTACGGGACATTCTGTGCAATCTTATTCCTTGTTAAAGTAATCTTAAATCAGGTTATGTAAAGCTTTTTAGTACTTTTTAGTACATTTGTAATAGTGAATGCAATATAGTCATTCACCCAGCTTGTATAATGCTAATGCAGCTGTTCAGGGGGCACAACTGATCCCCCAGCTTCACAAAGTCTTTGTTGGGAAAGCTACAAGTTAATCTACAGTCAAGTTACTTGACCAGAGGAAAAAAAAAAAAATAATAATAATAAAAAAAAAAAAAGTTACACTATAAGCTACTGACAAAACATAGCTAACTGCACTGAAGCTAAAATATCAGATAAGTATGTACACTGCTCAATGATAATCTCAACTTGCTGGAGAGCATTAAGAAGCATTTGAACAAATCAATTTACAGTCAATGGAACTAGACTACTCTGTAATTTATGTAACCTAGTCAAAAATATGATGAATAGCAGCATATAACTAACTATTATAAAGTATTTCATTACAAAACTGAGGACATTAAATTTTCATTCATTCATTCAAAGCAGACAAAAAAAAAAGCCACCCAAGTAATAAGTGAATCATTTATTTATTTATTTATTTACTTACTTTTTTATTCATTCATTTACTCATTCAAAAACAGAAAATATAAGAACAAACAGGGAATAAATTCTTTTTCATATAATTCATTCAAATTAACTGATTCACTAAAATAACCCAGTCTTCCCAACATATGAGAGAGACATTTTTATCAATAATAAAGAAAACAATAATAAAGAAAACATTACTCCACAAATTGAAAAATATTGTTAATAGCATCACTGTTTAATGTTACTACTCCCCAACACTGGACAAAGTCTACTCACACACACACACACAAATGAAAGGAAAATGTGACATATAACATACATATAAAGAATATTCATTCTTAACATTCACATACCATTCATGAAACATATGATTCATATTTTGTAGATATGTTTTTTGTAGATAAGTAGATTATATTGCTAAGTAACCCTCTTAGTTCCTAAGACATTCATATGGCCTTTTTTTTTTATCAGTGTAACCATTAAAAATGTTTCTGGCCCTGTGAATTTCAGCAATGACCCTGATGCAACAACATCACCTTTCATTGGAGCAGCCCTATAAGTCTTTTAACTTACAGCACGTTCACAACTGTGTGTGCTTAAGAACCCAGTGCTGTGTGTCTGTCACTATAGGTTGTGTTGTAATTTCTTTCTAACCAGGCGCTGATGGACTTGTTTGGAAAAGCTCCTGATAGAGGAGGAAAGCACATGTGCTGTACGGCGTAGCAGGTGGCATGCGCTGACTTGACAGCAATTAGATGTACAAATCTTTGATTAGGCTCATGGGAGCACAGTCATTAGTGCGGCTGAGTGCTTCCCTATCTCTCTCTACCTCTTTCTCGCACATTCATCACCTCTTTCACTGATATTTTAAATCAGTCATCAACCATTTTCAGTTAAACTTCTTTGTATGTGTGTGTGTGTGTGTGTGTGTGTGTGTGTGTGTGTGTGTCGGCATTAAAGTATTATGTGAGATGTGCAAAACTATTTCACATCTCATATCTGTTTATATTTTTGATTTCGTAATAATAGGATAAATATATTATTAAACATATTTGTTAATATATTCATAAAATATGAATAATATATTGTCTAAATATATTACTACATATACATACATATACATATTTAAATAACGGTCTGATATTATATTTATTAATGTTAAATTGTTACTAAGTATTCTTGGTCACATTGAACCTGGAAAACTTTCACTAACTTTTTAAAACATTTTATACTTTTTAACTTTTTTGATATCCCTATAGTAAAGGGCTTTTACTCCATAAACAATGTATCACACAATGTATTTTTGATAATTAATTACAATAAAAATAAAAAATGATTAGCGCTTAGTTAATTTAAAATATAATTAAAACTATCTCTAAATCAATACAGATCATAATTTTTAAGAAGTTTAAGCGAAATGTTTGGTCTTACTTTTGTAAAATGAATGCTTAAGAAAATAGCTTCAAATAGAATTTTATTTGCACTTATGAAGTAACAAAGTAGATAGAGGGTATAATAATGTGTAATGACTACCTTGAAGATGTGGGCTGTTTTGAGAGAGTTGAATTTTGCAGCAAATAACTGTCATTACCTTCAAGATAACGGTTTGTCTTAACATTAATGGCAGTTTGTCCTGCTTTTAAGTGCTTTGGAAATGCCACTGTATGTCACAAGGGCAGTTTGTCACAGACATGCACAGCAATAAAATTCATAGTATTTGTATTGATCATGGGAGTATACCTGTATATAAAGACCCATCACTTTAACCTGGCGTACAAATAACACACTAATACGCTTCTAATAATTTTTAGGCTGCATTAATTAGGTCAACCGGAACCGGGAACACTTCCCATAACACCCGATGTACTTGTTACATCATAAGAAGAATGGCATCTACGCTAATATTAGTCTGTTTCATTCTTATTCCGAGTTCACCGTAGCCACCCGATCCAGTCCGTATCCAGAACAGATGATCACTGCAGTCACCCGGATCCAGTCCGTATCCAGATCAGATGGTCACTGCAGTCACCCGGATCCAGTCCATGTCCAGTCCAGATGGTGGATCAGCACCTAGAGATGACCTCTACAGCCCTGAACGTCAGCAGAGATCAGGACACCTAGATGAGCCCCAGAGACAGATCCCCAGTGACGACCTCATCACCTAGACGGCCATCGGGACAAGACCTCGGGAACCAGATGAGTCCTTTCACAATCTAACTGTGCTGCAGTTGGAATTGAACTGCTGGTTCATCTGGTCAGAGGAGAACTGGCCCTCCGACTGAGCCTGGTTTGTCCCAAGGTTTTTTTCTCCATTCTGTCACTGATGGTGTTTTGGTTCCTTGCTTCTGGCTTGCTTAGTTGGAGACACTTAATTTCCAGCGATATCGTCGACTTGTTTGCACAGATACGATTTAAACTGAACTGAGCTGCACGATGACATCACTGAATTCAATAATGAAATGCCTTTAACTGAAAATTGAGTGTTTAATCTTGTCATTTTACATTATTGACACTATTTTTCTATTTTGATATTGGAAAGTTGCTTTGACACAATCTGTATTGTTAAAAGCGCTATATAAATAAAGGTGACTTGACTTGACTTGACAGAAAATGTGTCCTTTAATTTCCTTTTTTTATGCATCAGGCAGCATTAAATTCAAAAGCACAATGAGCAAAATGTAGTTAAATTAAATGGGTAAAGCTTCTCTAAATAAAATAAATGAAACATTTATTCAATCATGATTAACTCTTAAATTCTATAATTACGACAATCTAGAATGTTTAATCAAAGTTTATTGTAACAGACAGTGGGGTGACATTAAAGACATTTATAATGAAAAAGTCGTGACGTATTGTCAAGTATGGTGACCCATACTCGAAATTGGTGCTCTGCATTTAACCCATCCAAGTGCACACACACAGCAGTGAATAGTGAACAAACACACACACACACACCGTCAACACACACCCGGAGCAGTGGGCAGTCATGGTATTGAAGGCAGAGAGAGTGCTGTTCATTCACAATCCCCACCTTCAATTCCTGCCGGTGTGAGAATCAAACCGGCAACCTTCAGGTTACTAGCCCAACTCTCTAACCATTAGGCCACGACTTCTGTTTCAAATGCAGTTCTTTTGAACTTTCCATTCATCATAGAATCCTAAAAAACAAGGTGTCACAGTTTCCACAAAAATATTAAGCACTACCTGTTTTCGACATTGATAATAAGAAGAAATGCTTCTGAGGAGCAAATCAGCATAAGAATGGTTTCTGAAGGATCATGCGACACTAAAGTCTGGGGTAAAGATGCTGAAAATTCAGCTTTGCCAATCACAGCAAAAGTGTACATTTGAAAATAGATTTTAATAATAATAATAATAATAAATCACTTTTAAACTTTTACATTGTAATAATATTTTACATTATTTTTGTTTTTTGGATCAAATAAATGCAGCCTTTGTGAGAATAAGTACCTTTTTTTCAAAATCTTTAACAGTGCCAAATTTTTGATTAGTAGTTTATACCACTTTTGCAAGCATTTTTATACATGAAAAGGCTATTTTTTTTAAATAACCACACACACAGTACAGCTGTCAGTTGAATCCCACAGAGGCAGATTTTGAACGCAATTAGATTTATGTGAACTAAAAACTAAATATGTAATTAAAAATATTATATTAAACGTAAATATTAAATATTATATTTAAAATGGAGTAAACTGTCAGGTTGATGATATAGTAATAACACAATAGACTTGACTAAAACCTGTTCATTTAGATGTTACTACACAAAGCACATTTTAAATGCTTTATACAGTGTGCTTTCTTTAGTAATGCTCAAACTAACGAGTCCCCTTTGGCAGTCCATCACCTCCAAACTTAAGCGTCTCCCTCGTTTGCTAATTAGAGCTTCAGGTCTTTCCCGATTCACTCTTTCCCTGGTGTGGGGTTCACTGTGGAGGCCTCTCACCACAGAAACCAGACTTGGATTGCCCAGAGGCCAGCACACCTCTTATTACTCATCTTAGAGCATTGCTCAAACAATACACGGCTGCATTTCCCAATGTACTGCTGGTAAATACAAATTCAGTTTGTGATAACATGCTTTCAATTTCAAATGTCTAACTCACTGTCTGACATTGAGTAATTGTCTGTGTAGTTGTTAGATATAGGATGATCTGATGGTTTCAGCTGTGGATCTTAGAGAAGTGCCGTCAGCTGTGCTTTGCTCTGGATGTTTTAGGAATATATGTCACTATAGTGTTAAGATTGTATTCCCAACCCCATTCATTCTAGAAACTGAAGTCTGGCTTAACCAGCCCTCTCTGGACTCTGCAATGGAGGAAAAAACTACTTTCACTGTTTGAAGTATAAATTGATTTTTGAGTCATAGAATGCATTTACTGTGGTTACATTCTTTAAAATTGCTTAAGAGACAGTGCACAGCATAAATGAGTACACCCCTTCTGAATAAATATAAAAGATGTATTTTCTTAATGATCACTAATATAATTAATGGAAAGATGGTAAAATTGAAATGTATTAAATGTATACTTAATAAAAATAACAAAATATATGCCAATATTTTCTGTAAGATAAGTAAATTAGCCAATTTTGTTTAAATGAAGGATTGCAGAAATAAGTACACCCTAGATTTAATTCAACAAATGTATAATATTCTAGTACTTAGCACGTCCTCCAGAACTTTAAGTATACTGCTCTGACCCTTCTTGGCACTGAGTGTACAAGTTCATGATGAATTTTCACATTTGTCCTGTTTAACTCCTGGAGGACGACCTCCTTAAATGCTCTGGTCTTTAATGGGGAGTTTTGCTCAGCTCGTCTCTACAGAATCCCCCACAGCCGCTCAAGAGCGTTAAGATTGAGTGAAATACATGTCCACTGAAGGATTTTCACCTTGGGAGAATGAATATCTTCATTGTCATGCTGAAAAAATGCCCAATAACGCAGGGAATGAGGGGAGGGTAGCATCTTCTGTTTCAAGTTTTTGTATTACATCACACAGTAGTGTGTGAATTCATGACAGCATTGATAAAGCACAACTCCCTCACACCTTCAGCACTCATTCATCCCTATATAAAAGCTTTACTACCACTGAACGTCACTGTGGGTACCAAGCACTTCTCACTGTACTCCTCCTCTAGCAACACCAGAACATTTTGGATGCTTTTGGATCCGAAATGATTGACTTGGTCTCTTGAGACCAGAGCATGGATTCCCAGAAGTCTCTATTTTGTAAATATGGGCCTTGGAAGAGATTAAATGAGTTTATTTTGCTTTGGCTACAGTAGGTAATTCTAGTGGTGACAACAACCATGCATGTCACTTCTGCAGGCTGCATCATACTCTGTGAGATAAAATGTCACTCTTTTCATAGCTTTTACCAGCTCTGAGACACTTGCATGTTATTTCTCCTGCTTTTTTCTAGCAAAAATTCAGTCATCACTAAATGAAAATTTAAGTGAAGACCTGATTATTTCAGGAGCCTTGTCACAAGTCCATTGTTTTTGAATGTCGGTGCTACTTCTGCTTTTCACACTTAAAACAATAATTTGGTATTCCTCTTGTACCATTGTCCTCTTTTATGCTAAGAAATAAGTCACCTGGCAGTTCTCTCCCAAGTGGTTCCACTGCTGCCAGCATTAAGTCTGAGTATGATTCAACGGGCTATATAACACTTTTAATTGTCAGGAAATTACTTGTCTTTAAAAGTTCTGGTTCAATTTACTTACCTGTTGATCAAAAATAGCCTTAAACCTTTACACTTTTTTATTTTTTATTTATTTATTTTTTTTTAGTTTTATTTAGTAACTTTCAGGAGGGTGTACTCATTTTTACAACACAACATTTTATCACTTTAAGAAAATCTTATTTTGCTGAATAATTTTGACATTCTTCTTTGGTAATTGATCAATCAGGCTTGTTGGAACATTATATCTCCAAAGAACCCTAACATGTCATCTAAGTAAAGAGTAATTGCTGAATTTGTTAAGTTTTAGAGGGGGTGTACTCATTTATGCTGTGCACTGTACATTTATGTCTTTGGCACAAACATGCGGGAAGAGTCACTGTACATGCCAAAGCTTAAAGGGTAGCGCATGTAAAAATTTAAATTCTGTCATCATTTTCTCAACCTTGTGTTGTCCAAATTCATGTGATTATTTTTAACACAAAAGAACATGACTGAAAAATTGTTTCAGCTGTTTTCACCAATACAATGCACTTCTATGGGATCCAAACATTTCAAACTCCAAAACGAAGCCTGAATGGCAATTAATGACTGTACTACTGTATTTTACGTTTTGGCAAATTGATGGATAATTCATATGAATTTGTATGATCTCATTTGCACACCCCACTGACATTTAGGTTTAAGGTTTGACCTTCATGCTTACATTTCTATACAAAGAAATCACACTGTACAAATGCATACAAACTTTGTAAAATAGTTATGTTTTCTCAAGCGATTGGGTTGGTATAAAAGTTATCCACACAATTCCAGTGGTTTTATTTAAAATTTAATTCACTCATCAGATATGGCCATGCTTCAAACTTCATTGATTCTTGAGGGTCACGTGACTTAACATAATGACATCATGAGGTTTGATGATTCGACAAGTCGCCATATTTGATTTGAGCTCTGCATACTGGAACTGATTTATTTGATTTGAATTGAAAGCAAATAATCACTTAAATTTTGCCCTGTTTCTCAGACTAACAGAATTTTCCACTTTAAAGAGCTTGAGAACTTAAAGAAGCAGGCGACAAAACTGCCACTCCCCCATAATAAACAGAATATTATTGTCGCTTAGTGTGGGCATCAATATATCACTGTAGTTATCGTAATTATTGTTATCTGTCTTGGTATGAATGAACTTTAACACATTAGGTTGAGGAAATAACCTTTTTCTTATCAGGAACCTGAAGTTGTTGATGGGTCTTCAGATCAGTTTATTTGTTCTAGGTATCATCTGTTATTAAGGAAATGTGAAGCCCTGGCATTATAAAAATGACAAAATGATCTCTTATGACATTTTGGCAACTTAAAAAGGTTTTTCAGGCTGTAAGACCCTTGCTAAGTTTAAATACAGTATATATTTGATTTAATTTACTTTTCATTTCCAGTTTCTGCAATAGTGGTTCATGTTGTGTTTTGTGGAAGTAAAAATCAAAATCTTTCAAGAGGCCCACAGCTCAAGAATAATTATTAATTAATTAATTATCCTGCTCTGATTAATTACGCCATTTTCTGTAAGAAGGATTGTTCTCCGCTGTTTTGCTGTTTCTGCGCTCAGTTGACTTTTTTTCTGGGTTCTCGATGCAAACAGCAGTGAAATTCAGCAGCACTTTAGACTTTATTTTTCAGACAGAAGTTGCCATCATCATAGGACACATCCCAATATAGTTTGAATGATATATCTTCATAACCAAATTTAACATAATCACTCATAAAGTCGTGTAACACTGGTGTGGTTTACATTTCAGGAGGCTGTAATTTCCATCCGTTAATGTTTAGCAAATTTAACGCAAAATATAACACAGATCATATTTGGCTATCCTGGACTTTATGGTCAGAATATGTTTTGCGTTAAAGCCTATTAATAATTTTCACTGTATTTTCACAGCTGTTTGCTGTTTGTTCGGCTAAACCATTTTCAAATCCCCCTTCATATGTTTTCTAATAGACTCATCCTCTTCTTTAAAACCAAGCCAAACCCGCTAATCATGCGATCAGGCCAGTGCTCCGAGCCACGCATGCCTTTGCACATGGCAGGGCAAATTAGAGTGTCTCCAGCAGTCTGGATCTCTAATTCAGCAGCAGCAGGCCTTCATCTGTCCCCTGAATTACAGCTCAACGCTTCCCGCTGTGCATCCCGCTCGGCCCGGCCCTGCGGCGCTCACACAGAGAGACTGCAGTTCGGTGAACAACACGGAATGAGCATGCAGACCACATAAGATCAATGAGACACAACCTGTGGTAAACACCTTTGAATTAACCGTGTAGTAGTTGAGGCAAAATGGGTAATTCACATCATGGCAGTGTAACCCATAGGTCAGGCGTGGTTTGAAGTTTTGAAGGTTTGAAGACCTTATTAATATTTGGGGACAAATAAAATCAGTTCCCTTGATTTTGGCAAATGGTCCCTTGGTTTTGCTTGGGAAAATGTCACATTATTAAATAGAAGACTGTATAGCTGTAATCTCCATCCCGTGATGGCTGTTCTCTCTGGAAACGTTCCTAGGGAACATGAGAAGCCCAGAAGAGAATCTTAGGTTAGACCGATCTGAGCTGTGGAGCCATGACTCACTAAACTTTTAATAAGCACTTGTATTTATTTATTTATTTTTTTAAAGATCTGAGCTAAATTATTCATTGTTGCTTTCAGAAAAGAACTGAACATAGCTGGATGATGACATCACTGAATCATCAATGAACTGACTTCAACTGAAAAATTGAGTGTTTACTATCATTCTTTTGCATTATTGATGCACTATTTTCCTGTTTAACGCTGTGAAGTTGCTTTGACACAATCTATATTGTATAAAACACTATATAAATAAAGGTGACTTGAGTATGACTGAGGTCACGCAAAATGATATTCAAACTCACATTACACACTTTCAACAGTATATAATCACTACCTTAGATTATCATTGTCATAGCTGTTGTCCAGCTGAAATAGAAAGAAATAGAAACCTGTACAATTATTACCCTGTCGTGTATCAAGACTGTTTAGGACAAAAAGTGATTAGCAAATAACAAATTAACAAATTTTCATCCTCGTCTTCATTCATGGTGGGTGGAGTTGAGAGAAATGCTGATTTAAATACTTTCATTATTAAAAATATTAAAATAGATCGTTTTAACTATAGGTGGAATAGTTTACCCAGTATTTGTACTTGTTTTTGTATGTGTTTTATTTTCTGTTATAGTATTTATTCCATTAGCTTAGCGACATGTTGTGTGTCGCAGCGCTGGGTTTGCACGAGTTGTGCTGGGTTGTGTCAGGAAAGGCATTCGACATAAAACCAGGGCCAAATGACTATGTGGATAATGCTGCTGTGGCAACCCCAACATGCTGACATCAAAATATAGGGTGTGTAGAGTTTCTTCTTATGTGTTTACTTTATTTTTTGTGTACAACACCAGCACAAAATGTTATATAACGGCTCAAACTTTTTTTTTTAACATTTCTATTTAAGCAAAATTAAAGCATCTGATGGGCTTGTGTCTCTAATATCACATTCAACAAGTCTTCAGATGCTGTGACAGGCTGGGGTCATGGCTTTTGCTTCTCTAATAGATTTGTTTGAGTAATTCTAGTGCTGTAAATGATGGATCAGGTTTGGTTTGGAGTGTTGGTACAGTTTCTCAAGCTCTGGTCTTGAAGCACCTGTGTGTGTCTCAGCAGTGGGCGACTCATGAAGACTCAGAGCTTATTTCTCTTCACTCCAGAAATCTGCTGAGGAGGCAGAGACTCACAGCAGATGGGCTGAGATGGAGCCAACATAACATATTTCTCCAGGATTAATTGTTTGGCCCTGTGCTCTGTCTCTCTCGCTTTCTTGTGCATTAGACACCATCAGATTCTCATTGGTGATCAGCTAGTAGTCCACAACTCCCTCGTCTGTATTTAAAACAGCTTGACTTCACCCAAGCCTGCAGTGTTACAGGAACATTTCACCAAAAAATAAAAATTCTAGTAATATTTACTCACCTTCATGTCATTTCAACATTTCTGTACACTTTATTTATTTGTGGATTACAGATAATAAATAAAAGTAAATAGTGGCATGTGCCTAGCACACCCCTTGTACATTTCAGAATACTTTAAAAAAAAAAAAAAAAAAGAGTTCTTAAATAATATACTACAGAGTACAGTACAAACAGATAAGGTACTGAATGAAATGTTTGGACGCTTAATTGCATATTATTTGCAATTAACCTAAAATGTATTGTAGTTTAAATTTTTATCAAATGCAATTAGCTGAACGTTAGAGTGTTTTTTACCATGTAAGTAGGACTTAGGTGCAACTTCATATGTAATTTTATAATTATTTTATCATTTTCTTTGATACATGGTTAATGTGTACTGCTGAACGTACTGGCAAGTATTTAAAATACAATTTAATGTAATTTTTATTGAACTTGTATGTTATGTAAGCTACTTATTTCTGTTTAATTACACAGCTATAATGATGAAGTTGCTTTTTACTACATTTAATATATTAGCTTTAAATGTATCCATACCACGAGTTTTCGTTTTTATTTGGCGTACTATTTATACGCATTTTCATGAGACCGGGCTTGCTGGAATCATAAACATTGCTACTTTTGACAAACCCATGTAACTTAATTGAAAGCATGGCATAAACTGCAGTATTTAACGAAATAATAAGTTCACTACACAAATAAATGAATGAATAATGCGTAAAAATACCATACAAGGACTTCTGGGAACACTATTGTGCGATGACTCAAATAAACCATTTAAATGAGCCGTCCAAACGAGTGATTCACAAAATTGATTTGGACTTCACTGCCAAAAATATTTAACTGATGCTTCCTGTCAGTCAGCCATGGATCTAAATGTTTAAACATAGTTTTTTTGTAGCATGCATTCTTTTTTTTTCTTTTCTTTTCTTTTCTTTTCTTTTCTTTTCATTCTTTTTTTTTTTTTTTTGCCAGTGTAAGGGCAACTACTTTACTAAAGACTGAAGAACAAAAACAGAAAAACATGATTGTCCTCTAATTACCAAATTGCAAAATAGCAAATAACATACAAAATAAAGACATACTTTAGTGTCCATGTTGAACACAAAGAGCCAGCACTGATTTATTAAGATGCTTAAACATGCAAAACCTGCACCAAAAAAAAAACAAAAAAAAAAAACCTTGGACAAATATGTAACACTAATTAAAAACAGTTGTTTAACTTTATGGTAGTTTTCCAAGTTTGTTCATTGGCTTAGAATGAAAATATTTAGCTTTAACACACAACTGGAAATAACATGTTTGGCTGTCGACAAAGGATTTCGTGAGAGCAGAGTGGCGTGATGAAAGTTATATCCTTTACAGTGCGGCAAATAAATTTGTTATTAGCAAACATGCTTGTTATTGGTCAGTGTTGTTATTGCATTTTGAGAGTGTGGCCCGAAAGCCTCACTGAATGGAGTGTGCTGTAGTAAAGTAACAAAGCAGGGGAAGGAAACACGCTTACACACACACGGTTGTTTTTGCTGCACTACGATGTGTTGTTTTCAATCCTTTCCCACCCACGTGGCATGTTGGAGTGTGAGGAGAGGGTTCAGGTAACGCCATGTGTTCCCGATTAATACAAAAACAAACACTGGAGGTCAGCAGGCAGAACAGATGCCATTACACTCATTAATATCTACATGACTTTTGACTGGCCTCATGGACTGATGCCGTGTAACCATGGGTCCTGCCATTGAGAACACTGTGCCACGATTACAAACATCAGTGGGCAAAGATGGCAAACTCTCCAGATGGGAAATTATTGTTTGCAGCATCAGCATTGGTTGTTTAATTTACATGTACTACTGTGTTTATTTAACACAATATATTTAATTTTAATATTTAATTTCCCTATTCATTTTCCTATGTATTCTTGGTTGTTTTTCTCCGTTCCATTTGGCAGATGCCGATATCTAGAGAGCAGGGTGGGTGATATATAATACAGATTAGAGACTGATATATCTGTTGGGCTAATAAATTATACATGTTTATAGTCAATTGCTAAGTATTTTGTTCATTTTTTGTTGGAAATGAATAGCATATAGCTCAAAGAGTAGAACACGGCACTAGCAATTCCAAGGTCATGGGTTACATTTCCAGGAAATGCATGAAAAAAGAAAGGAAGAAAAGATGAAAACTGGAAAAATGTGGTGCTTGAGTTCAAATGGCAGACTCACTTGTCTTGCTACAACTAAATTTACAGCTAGCATTTTATGTTTCCTAAATACACATAAATTAAATCATATTTTCACACTTTTTGCATAATTTCACAAAATTATGGCTTGGATGGAAACAAAATTAAATTTAAATAAAAACAGTTTTTAAATTTTTTTTCTACACAACGCTTGTCACCGTAATGACCTTTTTGTATAAAAAAAATAAACTTTTTCAAAACAATTTGCAAAAGGGGCAAAATTGCTCAATGTGTTGGAAATGGCAATAATAGAAAAAATAGCAATAATTTTCATTTGCATAAAGAAAATGAAGCCCGTTTTAGGAGAATTATGATTCTTTTTTTTTTTTTTTTCACATTGTGACATATTTCCATGACATTACACATTTGCCCCCAAAACTTTGTGTTAATTGTTTTATTTAATAATAAATTATAGGCAGTACTGCAAATACTAAAACCCAATAGGATATTTCCATTGGCTTTTGGATTATTAGTCTGTGATCAACAAATGTTTATGATCCTTACATGTTTTGTTCATCATAATAATCTACACAAATGAATTCAACTTGTATGAATGTTGAAGCCTTAATACAATCACCAGAAGTAAAAATCTTAAAAACCAACTACACCAGTCACACGACATCAACATCACTACCATTCAGCTTCAGACTCTTTAAGTCTCAAAGTCTTTATTTAAAAAAAAAAAAAAAAAAAAAAAAAAATCCATTATAGTTTGAATTAGAAGAATTTGCACAAGTGTGATTATAATATATACACACTGAGACTGTGAAAGCGGCTAGTGTGTAGATGAGTTTACCTGTTCAGCGTGATGCTTAATGTCCCGATAACCTCTGTAGTCCCATTTAACCAATTGTTAACAACAGCCTTTTTCAAGACAAGTAAAAATTTTAAAAAATCACAAGCAAATATTATTGATGTATTTAATGTTGCTGTCACGGAGGCACCAGTTACAGACACTGAAACACCAGCCACGGCCACAGAACCAGCCACTCAACCACGCCCTCAATCACCGGAGTATTGAGCACCTACACCTGCACGCAATCACCAGAGCACTATAAGAGCACACTCACCCCACTAGTTCATCGGCTGGTCTCGAGGTTACTTTCTCAGTGGTTCCTTCTTCGGCCCTGTGGACTGTTGACACTTACCTGTGCTCTTCCTAACTCATTGATCCTCTTTGGATTAGTGGACTGCTATCTGGAATTACAGATAAGACTGTCACCTTGCATTCTCTGAATTTAATATCTCTGATTTTACTCTGAGACTTCACAGTTGCTATAAGTTTATGCTTACACTAATAAAGATAAGTTTACTTTACCTGCTTCCTCCTTGTCCTCGTCCTTGGTGAACTGTGACAGAAGACCAGCCCCTAAAAGGAAGCAATATGGAGACCAGAAATCCAGCCGCACCGGATCCATTCACCAAACTCGTCATTTCACTTCGCGATGCACTTGAACCATCTGTCACTTCATCTGCCTCTGCCTGTCCCATGGCCAAGCCAGCAGTGTATTCGGGTGAGGTGTCAAAGTGTAATGGTTTCCTATAACAATGCCAATTGTATTTTGAAATGCTTCCCCACCAGTTTTCCGGAGACCGCGCAAAGATATCATTCATCATTTCTCTGCTTTCTGGAAGGGCTCGTCAATGGGCAGAATCTCTATGGAACTCAAAAAGTCGACTCTTGTTGCACATTTTAAAGATGTGTTTGGCGCTAATACTTCCTCTCTCTGCACATGATGAACTGTTTAGACTACGGCAAGCCATCCACGAGTACACCATTCACTTCCGCACGCTCGCGGCCTCCAGCGGCTGGAACGAGATTGCACTCCTCTCAGCATACCTTCGCGGATTAAACCCCAAGCTCCGACAGCAGATGGCTATTCATGATGACTCCGTGGGACTTGAAATTTTCATGCTAAAGGCCCAACACATCTCACAACATCTATTTGTGGTCTCCACCGAGGAAAAAGCTTCTCCTGACACCTCACTCTCCAGTGATTCCCCAGCACCAGAGGCCATGCAAACGGATCAGTATCATCTCACCGCCACTGAATGCCAACGTCACATACAACAAAAGCTGTGCCTGTAATGTGGATATGATAATCATCTCCTGCAAACCTGGCCGGTCTGTCCTCCACACCCAGCGGTGAGTGCTATTCATATAAATTCTGTGGTTAATAACTCAAAATATCATGATGCTGTATTAATTTATGCCAATCGGTCTTTCCCAGTAAAAATCCTCTTTGATTCTGGTTCATCTGGAAATTTAATCTCTTCACGCCTACTACCTATCTTCAATATTCAACACCAAAGAAGTCCCACATGTTACCAGATCACTACAATTCAGGGAAAACCACTGGGCAACGGACTGGTGCAGTGGAGTTAACCCTTCGTATTGGCTACCTTCATGAGGAGACTCTCTCTTTGCTGGTGCAGGAGAAATCCGCCGTCGACGTTGTCCTGGATGGCCAAACGCCAGCCTAATATTCGGTGGAGCTCTGGAGGAATTGACCAATGGAGTAACTACTGCATTCAACACTGCCTACCTCACTTCCAGTTCCTTCCCAAAAAACTGCCATCCTGGGCTCTACCACTGTTGAGAGCCCTGAAATCATCACCAAAGTCAACCTCCCAAAGGAGTACCGGGCGTTCCAGGACATTTTCAGCAAAGTCGCTGCCACGGAATTTCCACCACACTGGCCATGGGACTGTGCGATTAGACCTCCTGCCTGGGGCCAAACTACCTAAAGGTAGAATCTACCCACTATCGATCCTGGAACACAAGGCCATGGATGAATACATCAAAGAAGCGTTACAACAGGGCTTCATTTGACCATCTACCTCTCTGGCAGCTTCTAGTTTCTTCTTCGTGGCCAAGGAGGATGGCGGGCTTCGACCATGTATTGACTATCGTATTCAGCAGGAAGGTGAGCCCCCTGTACTCCATCCATGTGCCTTTTTCTCTAAGAAATTATCCCCGGCGGAGCAGAATTATGACATCAGCAACCGAGAACTGCTAGCCATCTGATCATAAGAACTTGCAGTACCTTAGAGAAGCGAAACGCTTAAACCCCAGACAAGTTCGATGGGCATTATTCTTCACCTGATTCAACTTCACGATCACCTACCATCCCAGACATTAAAATACTAAAGCGGATGCTCTATCCAGAATTCACTCACCAGACCCTGTACCTGAAGAACCTGAACCTCCAGACCTATTTGTATGTCCCATCACCTGGTCTCTCGATGATGACAACTGTGCCGCCACCAAAGAGGAACCACTCCGCTGGGAGGTCCAGAAGGTAGAACATATGTTCCAACATCTTTACGAATTTCCCTTCTGGACTCTGTACATGCATCTCTGGGATCCGGTCACCCAGACAGGCAGCGAACCCTTTCACTCCTCGAGGGAAGATATTGGTGGCCCAACATAGTCCAGGATGTCGCCCAAATTGTGAAGGAATGCTCAGTCTGTGCCATGATCTCAACATCTCATCGTCTGCCTGAGAGCAAACTGGTACCACTCCCAATTCCGTGCCCACTCTGGTCCCACCTAGGAGTTGACTTTGCCACCGACTTACCTTCTTTCAACGGCTTCACTACCATCCTCATAGCAGTAGACCGATTCTCCAAGGCCTGCAAACTCATCCCGCTCAAAGGCCTACATACAGCCACCTTCAACAACATCTTCAGACACTTTGGCATTCCAAAGGACATTGTGTCAGATCGAGGGCCTCAATTCATTTCCAGGGTATGGCACAGATTCTTCAGACTGCTGGGAGTGTCAGTTAGTTTGTCTTCCGGTTACCACCCACAGACGAACACCCAGACTGAGCAGAAGATCCAAGAAGTGGGGAGCTACCTCAGGGCCTACTGTCACAATCACTAGAACGGCTGGAGCCAATACCTTCCTTGGGCCGAGTATGCACAAAACTCTCTTTGTCAGGAGTCTACCGGCCTCACCCCCTTCTAGTGGATACTCGGCTACCAACCTCCACTTTTCCCGTGGACAGGAGAGCTGTCCGAAGTACCATCTGTGAATCATTGGTTCAGAGAGAGTGAGAGGGTATGGGACTCAGCTCACATCCATCTGCAGCGGGCAGTCCGACGTTAGAAGATCCAGGGGGATGTCACTCTATAATATTACAGTGCAAACATTTTCTTTGAGTAAAACATAATTTCTTAATCGTTTCTAGTGACATGGATGTGTTCTTGACAGTTTTCATAAGATTCAGCCATTTTCATACCTTAAGCAAATGAAATGCAACTAAATATACTGAATATGAATAAAATCCATAAATATAATTAAGCGCACTGTTAAGAGCCATTCAAACAAGGGTAGCATGAGTTGTGTTTTGCTCAAAAATACAGGGAAGAGAGTCATGAGACTGGTGCTGGGTATCAGCACAGCACCACCCATGAGTCCCATTTCTGCCTCACGTGTAATCATCAGTCTGCTGCACCCGTGCAGAACACACTTCCTCCTCTACCTCCTAATTGTGTGCAGCTTGCTGTCATATTAAAACGTAATCTTGGGGTGACAATTACTGCCTGTGAGAGTCAGAAACAGCTTAAATTAGTGGAGTTTCAGATATTTTGGTCATTTTGGACATTTTTGTTTTGATTGTGTGTGTGTAGTGTGTGTTTTTTTTTTTTTTTTTTTTTTTCTTTTTTAAATGTAAATGTTTTATATATTTAAAAATACAGACAAGAATTTTTATATATATATATATATATATATATATATATATATATATATATATATATATATATATATATATATATATATTAATATACTGTATATATGATATTAATATATTTTATATTATCAATATATTAATTATGGTTATTAATTGTGGTAATTTATATTAATATTCGCACAGGAAATTTGTACACTACTGGACATATTTGTACAATTTCTTTGGTAAAAAAAGATGATGAAGATACTACAGGGTGTTACTATGACAGATGAGTGTACAGTTAATCAGGCTAAATTTTATGGCAATGTTAATATGAACTTCAATATATTGTATGATTTATTTTCAGTGAACATGTGACTATCACTGTCCTATGGTCTACAACTATTTTTAAAAACTGGTGGGCTGCACTGGCTGTGGAATATGAATGTGGTACTTGAGGCTTGAATTACCCTAATGGTTGGAAATTCCATTATAACAGAATTTGTAAATATATCAAGGGGCATGGTTAATCAATTTTACTGTGTCTTTAAATCATTAATCACACTAAATTGATGTGTTACATTGAATGAACACAAATTGTTTAGACCAGTTTTTAGAATTAGTCACAAGACTGACTAAATTCATTTTAGTTTTCTAAAACAAAATATGTATCATCAAAACTCGTTCCCTCATGACACAAATATTCAAAAAAAAAAAAAAAATATATGAAAACCAATATTTTCTGAAACTGTTGCCCCTGAGGTGAAATAATTCTCAACTACAGTCATACAGATGAACCTGTGCCATTTTTGTGTATTTTTTCATTGGTTATTAACATGTGGCCAGATATCTTTCACTTCCCCAGTGTAAACTCCATGACCTTCTTTGGAACTGTTCTTTCTTAGATGCAGAAATGCTGCATCATTTAAAAGTGATGAAATATCACTGGCACAAGCAGCAGTGTGATTCCCGCACGCTTAGGTTCCCAAAAATTAATGTCACCTATTTTAACTTGTTTTATTGGTTTACAAAGTGCAGTAAAAAACAAACAAACAAACAAAAAACTTTGCTGTAGTTAGTTTTGTTGTTTTGTACATGTAACATGAGGTGCTGACTGGAAATTCAACAGGAGTCTCCTAACCGCACAGTCTTCAAAAGAGGAAACAGATTAAGTTATAGTGCTGTGGTACTTCCAAAATACCACGTTATGATCAACCATGAGACTCTGTCTGCGCGGTCTCATGCACTTCCCGTAAGAGAACCGAAGACTCATGCCACACCATGACCAACACATGGACTGAAAGAGTCAGGTAGACGGAAGAGCATTTCCAAACAGTGTGAAAAAAATCTCCCACACAAAAGACAAATTTACACACTAGAACCTTCCGCTTAATATGTTTGTTTATTTTTTTGTTATAGATTTTGTATTATATTCTGTTTATTTATATTAAATACAAATATTTGGTTTTGATGCTCATCTGAAACAATACATTTTTATGTACTTTAAAAGATGATTCAAGAAGTTGTAAAAAGTATGTAAAAAGTACTATGAAATACCTCATAAATAGAGGTATAAAAAATCAATAAATAATACCTAAAAATAATATTAATAATATTAATACTAATGAAATATACTAATATACTTTAGAGGCTTATTTATGACAATAACCTATTATTAAAAAGGTTCTTGTTCTTGGTGGTTTGCCCGGATCAGAAGAGCCCAGCCACAAGTTTCTATGACCTGATAACTCTAGTTAGGACCCAAGTCCCTCCTTCAATAAGTCTATGACACATTTTCACCTGTTTCATCGCCCACTAAGTGAAAATTGTATATCTGATTGAACAAAAAACTAATATGCAGTATGAATGAATTTATATCATCTATTTACATCAACTTTTTGAAGTTGAGGAGCAGAAGGACTCTCTGGCTTCGCAGTGCTTTGGTTAAAAGCTGGAAAACCAGGTCTCTCTAAAACCAGACTGTTCAGACCATGCTGTATAAGCTCAAGAAGGGTAGGTATGTATTGTGTGATATTAAGAGATCTTATTGTGTTTATCTCAAACGGTCAAATTGTCCTCCTAAGCAGCTGAAACAGTGGGAGGTGATTTGGAATGGTTTGCTGCAAAACTGCTTTCTCATCTGCTTTAAAGTGACAGTTTACCTAAAGATGCTAATTCTGTCATAATTTACTCATCATTTAGATTATATCATTCCAAACATAGCGTATATAATTTAATTTTCCAGTAAGTAGATGTTTTGCAGAATGTCCAAGCTGCACTTTTCCATGTAAAGAAGGAGAATGGGAACTGGGATTGTCATGCTCCAAAAATGTTCAGGTGATTGCAATTATCAAACATTATTAGTTATTGCATGTTACATGAGTGATCTTAATGACGTGCTTCTGAATATGAGTCCCACTGCAAGAAATTTGAGAGCTTCAGCAGAGAAAAAGATTTTCAACAAATGACTCAAATGTTTCTACAAGACTTAATATTGTGCATGACTTGTTTGGATTATTTTTTATGATACTTCGGTTGCCTTTTGTGTGGCTTGACTAAATCACCATTCACTTAAGTTGCAAAAGAGCAGCTTGGACATTCTGCAAAATAACTTTTGTGTTTCACAGAAGACAGATTTGTATAGGTTTATAACATCATGAAATAGAAAATGATAACAGAATTTTAATTTTTAGGCATAAAAAATGTCCATATACATGAGTCAATGAAATCTCAGACTCAATGGCACTTGTAACATCACTCATGTAATTTTGAAAGATTTTTTCCCACCCAGTCCAGTGATCGTCACACAGTGGGAAGTCAACTGAGGACAGCAGTCTGAGATGCCTCATCTCTCTTCACACAACCGTCCGCTACATCTGCTTCTTTTTTTTCTCATCCTTTTCTCTCTCCAAGTGGGTTGATGAATGTGCTAGTTACGTTTGCTCTTGGCAGATCATGTGCAATTTAGGGGCTGAATGCTTTTTCAGTCAGTAACTGGCTCCATATGGAGAAGCAAGGTGAGACACTTCAACTTCTTGTCTCCAGCCAGCAGAATGAATTCCATGCAAAGACTGCCATCATATATATATACCACATGGGACCAAGCTGCTGCTTAGACTGCAACACAAACCATATGATGACTTCATATTGTATGAAGCCCTTGTTTTGTGAAAGCTTGGCTGTAGAGGCATTTTGTAAATTTTTTTGTACATTGAAAAACAAAAACATCTATTTCTGGCAGTATTGAGGCGTTTGTTGCATTGAGTTCTGAATCACATGGTCATTCTTTTACTGCAGCACCATATTTGATTAGCATGAAAAAAAAAATGGCTGTTTTTTAATCCCTAAAGTTTTACCAAGACTTAAAATGAAATGTCCTTATTTACACTTTTTGTTTTTTCTTTAGTTCTGAGTATTTTTTTTTTCTAATGTTAGAGCTATATATTAATAAATTATTTTACAGTTTTAATGAGTTAATTACTATTATTGTAATGCAGGTGTAGAGACAAAGGAAAGTAGGAGCCAACAGAGCTGATTTATTAGAAACAAAAAGAAAATATGAAACAAAACCAAGGAACTCAGAAATTAGGATCATAAAGAACCAAATTAAGCATGCCAGCTATACATCCAACAATGAACAAGACCTGACCAAGAATGAAAACAAAGGCTTAAATACACATAGAGTAATAGACTAACAAGAAGCAGGTGAAAACAATCACGCAATAACAAGGTAAACATAATACAGGAAACAGGAACAGGAACAGGAACAAACTAAACATCCAAAACATGACCAAAACACAAAGACACAGAAACATCTTAGCAACTGTGTAGCAACTGCTGTGAATTAGTGATGGGAGAAGCAAAGCTTTTCATAGCTTTGAATCAACTGAACCATTCGCTTCGCAGAATGATTCACTGTTTCGAAGTGTTCGAAACACCACACACTGCTGACTCCTGCTAGACAAAATAGTGCAAATGCAATGAAAATTCAAGCCAAACACACGAAAAACAGCGTTTATAAAAAATTGCAAGTGTTTTATTCAAAATATAACCTATCAAATGTCATTAACTAATTATCTTATACCATTAAATAGTAAATCTAGGTAAAATGTGTCGTATAATGTTGTTAAATGTCGTAGGTATAATTGATAAATTTTCAGGGCTTGTTTTGTTTGTTCTATGGATGGCTAATCTAAACAGACCAACTACTATTATTCCATTTAATTATACAGATGTCTCATTGAAACGTCTGCAAATTTCTAAAACTGATCCGAGATCAGGTAAAAACTATAGACACTTGTTAATTGGTTTGAATCATTGAATTTGCATGATTCAAGGGTTCACAGAGACCCCCCCCCCCACCAACACCAACAGTGAACCAACAGTTTACTGAAATTATGTGACTTTGGCAGTTTGATAGTGCTCTAATCCAGTGATTCAGTTTCAAAGCTCCATGAAGCAGTGTTGAAAAGCTACCATCACTACTGTGAACACCCTTGCACTGTAGAGTCTCTTTCATTGTATTCTAAATGCAGGGTTAAAGAGTTAAAGATGACAGAAACAAACTCTGAGTTGCTCTTTAAAGGTAAAGTGTATGATTTCTGCACTACTGGCAGCATGAAACTGATAATGTTTTCAAACAGGTTTCCCAAACACCCCAAAAATAACGCCATTGGTCGAGACAATGTTGCTATGTTGGGCTGGTTGGGAAGTTCAAACAAACAAAGAAATGTTTTGAAAGTGCCACAGAGACACATTGCTTCATCTTTCCAGGGGATTCATCCTCCAAATGCTTCAGTTGTCTTCATAGTAAACAGTAAAAAAAAAATTACACACACTGCCTTAATATATTGTTCCTGAGGTTTTTGCTCAATAATGCAGGAGGTTGTTGAAAAGAACCTGAAAAACCACTTTAAAAGACTCCAGACTGTACCAGCATCACACGTGTCCTCACATAACCTGTCTTGCCTTGTGCCCTCTGCAATGTAAGAGCCATATATGCGGTTGGCTGCCGTCCACACCAATCTTACGCACATACGCGGAAAACTCACACGCACTGCATTCCACAGGAGCTGCTCATGAGGGGCCTTCAGCGGGGTGGCGTCCCTCCTCCCCGTACTTCCTCCTTCTCTCTGTCAACACACGCAGTTTAAAGAGAACGCTGGACCTCACTGCTACACAAAGGACTGAGATGGAGAGCAAGGCAAAAACTCAGGAATGAGTGAGAAAAAGTAGTACTGTAAATGTCAGTTCTCATATTGCATCAAGCTTTACCACCTGTTTGTCTCCCAAAACCCATCTCAAGTCCTTGGGTGACCCACTTCTGGGCATTTCAACAATTATTTGTTGGATCTTAAGAAATATATATTGGATAACGCATATATTGGATCCAGATAACTCTGTTGGCTGGGTGTTATTCAAAAGCAGAGAGATCAGGGCACAATGTCAAGATCGTTCTAGTGACGCGGACCAGCAGGAAGCCCGAACCATAATAGAAATCCAACACCCAGACCTGGAGAGAAGTGCAAAGAGAAAAAAGTGCCAGTTAAGCACTTTTTTTCCTGGCGTCCTTTACAATCAAAGCCAGGACAAAGATCCCCACTGCTTTTCACACGATTGCTTTCCACAGGACCATCTGGCTCCAGAAACCCCCAAGCTGATCACATCTCAGTGCTGAGGAGGAGCCAGAAAGAACCCAAAGCCTGAAATGGGGTCACTGAGTTCATTCTGACTAAAAGCAGAGGGCTATTTCAGGGAGAACAGTGAATGCGCTCCACTTTTTACAAACTTTGATTAGAATTTATTAGTGAAAAATCTCCAGCAAGTCAGGTTTTGCATTGTAACAATTTTTACACCTTAACAAATAACTAATTCTTTAGACACAGATTTAGGTTTTTACAAAAGATTTTTGCTGAAAATCCAGCGTTGCCATCACATAAATAAATTACATTTTACAGTATATTCAACTAGAACACAGTTATTTTAAATTGTAATAATATTTCACAATATTGCTGCTTTTAGTATATTTCTGATCAAATAAACGCCTCCTTGGTGAGCATGAGATTTTTTTTCAAAACCTCTTTAAAAAAAAATATAGTCTGATAACTCAGTAGTGATAACCTTCCACAAAAGGGTGGACCCTTTTTTTCATTGTTATTTGTTTTAAATCTTATTTCTTGAACACTGTCCAGAATTTTATGGTTTGTTAAAAGGTAAAAAAAAGTATACACACCCACACACACATATATAGTTACAATCACAATTATTCAACCAAGAAAACAATTCAACCAAGGCATTCATAAACAATTACAGAGTGATTCTGAAAACATAATGTTGATGAAAAGTGAAAAAGATCAAATAGGCTCTAAACATTCAAACATTCAAGATAGAAAATATGTGTAAAAAAAGGGAGTTATGTTTGGAACTGGAACTAAAGCACATTTTTTAAATGATTTTTTTTTTTCAGTTTATATTCTTGCATTATGTAAATTAAAAGTTAAAAGTTAAATTGAAAAAGTAAGTATAAAAGCAGAAGTTAAATGTAAAATTATAATGTTCAATTTTTATATGAATTTGCACATTAATAATGATCATTTTAATGGCTTTGATGGTTCTATACTCATGTTATTAAAGACTAGCCATATAATGCAGTTTGATTCAATGTTTAAGTACTCATCCTCTGGCTGAGTTATGAAAAACAAAATGAGACTAAAATTATTATTTAAAAGTTCAACTGACCGATGACCATTATCTGACAGATGATCGTCTGGCATGACTCTTTCAGTGCTACTGACTTAAAGGAACATCTTTGAGCATGTGTGTACACTCAATAAATCTGCTAAAATGAGTGGATATCACTGATAATAATACACATAAATATGTATGTTTGACATTTTTCATAATCAAAATAATCCAGGTTTGTCACATACCTTTACTGTACTTTTTAGACATTGGTTTTAACATTTCCCACAAGCTATCAAAGCTTCCAAAGTGTTTCAAAGTTCATTGTGATTGAATAAAGAGACAGTCACATTGTATTCTTCTTTACATAGCATAATTTATATACACATGGCTTTTTACAGCGGCAGCATGTTTCTTGTACAGTAATACAAGAACAACATCAGCATAAAGAACAAAATCAGAGCGCTATGGCCTCACATTTCACAAACTGTTTGCTCACTGCTGATGAACTTAAAGAATAAAGATATAATATACATATGTCAGTATTGGCATGTCACCTTAACAATATCATTTCTCTCTTATAGATTATTACTTTCTCAACTACATAAACAAATTGCACCTTTAGTTATATCATTTTTTGATTGTGAATCAAATCATTTCTGTACATAAGTTAAGAAATGTAACAGTTTGTTTCAAAATAGATAATCTTCACTTTTTTCATCTCTCTAGGAGAACTCATTACATCTATAGACAAAGTGCAATATTTTAATTAATTAATTTATTTATTTTTCATGAAAAATTGGTCCAAATGCCACAATCTGAAGAAAAACAGCTAAATTTTCTTTCAAATTTGTTTCAATGATCATTATTAGTTTTTTTCTTTTTCAATTGTTCATGTTTTTTACAAACTGCTGCTAAATACAAGAATAACAGTATACAATGTACAAAAAGCTGTGCATGTAAATTATCTTCTACTCTCTAAATATACTTCATATTCTTCAGAACTATGAACTAACATCTGTGACATTAACATGACTCCACAGCTCTAACAAACATGAAATATCAAATATCTCGTCATCGTAAAAACATACTGGAGATGACAATAATCTTAATAATCATTAAAGTACATGGATGTTCATAGGTGGGGTCACCTGCTAAATTCACAAAGCAAATGCATGTTCATAATAATTGGGCACAAAGTAATCTGGTCTTCTTCTTGCGCTGAGTGAGGCAGTGTGGGTCAGAGGTTAATAATAATATTTTAATGACGTCAGCTTAAGTTAACAAATGTCTGACAATCTTCTCTTGACTGAACCTCACTGTGTCCGAACCAGGCGTAACAAGAATAATATTGAGTATATATTAATATTAATATTGAGTCTGTCCATACTAAAAAGTGAAAATTATGGCACAGCCAATCATATCTGAAATTACATATAGAGTTATGTAGAGTGGGATTTTGGACCAATGAGATTTTGCAATGGGTGGAGCTACACAGTTGGAGGCCATAGGGACAGAAACCAAAACACCGACAAGTAACTTGTGGCTTGTTGCTCTGGTTAGAAAACAGTGTTAACATTCTTAAAGAAAACCTCTAATAACATTAAGCATTTAATATTAAAAAATTGGCCAATGGTGAGAACCTAATATATCTTAGTTTTCTACAAAGCATTAAAATGTCTTCAGGATTTTTGTATTATAACACTACTCAAACCATTTTGAGTATTTTCAAGTCTTCAATGAATTGTCTGAGATATCTGTCATTTTTGCTGGCCAATTTGAATATAGTAATATGGGTGTAAGGAACCTAAAATAGTCAATTCTTGGTAAAGGGAAAAAGAAACTAAAATGAAATGGAAATGAAAAATAAAAGTTGAGGCACCACAGACTTTGAAAATCACCACAAACTTGTAGAACATATACATCACAGTGCCTGCAGTTTGAGAGAGATGTGAATTAAAATAGAAATATAATACAAGTGTAAATAATACACCATGACATGACACCACTTTTCCTTCAGCCAAATAATGTTGTCAATGTCTCTACACTTTCTTAAAGGCAGAGAACTGTAGCTTTACTACAGCAACAGATTCAATACAGTGGCAAAGGCATCGAAATCCCCTAGCGCTGTATCTCTAAACTACATTAACCTCTGTTAAAGGCTTTGGTGGTGTCCCGGCCCCGTGAGAAATTATGAAGAGCAAATACAACAGTTTATTTATTTATTATTATTATTTTTTTTTAATTTTGAGGTGGTCTCTTACCCTAGGATTTAGCTCTTATATGGGTCACAACAAAGACAGGCCTAATCTTTGTAGGAACGAACAACTGAAAAAAAGTTCTGGATTTTAAAGACCCAAAATCTCATAAAAAATTTACTATAAACGGCTTAGAAGAAGTAATGTATCCAAAAATTCTAATTCTGGGATCATTTATTTTGCCTGCATGTCATTCCAAACCTGTGTGACTTACTTTCTTCCATGACACACAAATTAATTTTGTTTAATAATGTCTTGGCTGCTCTTTTCCATACAATGAAAAAATGAAAGTATTGGGTCAACCGAAATTTGTCATTTTTCACATAAATCCTCCAAAACAAACATGGCGCTATAAGATGTGCAAACAAACACACAAACAACAATGGTGTTTGCCATCAAATGGCAAAGATGAACCATTTTTGTAGTTCAAAAGACTTGACAGACTCCATTCATTTTCATTGCATGGGAAGGAGCAGCCATGATATTGTTCAAAATGTCACTTTTTGTGTTTCACAGAATAAATAAATTGATTTGGAAAAAAAAAAAAAGTTACTGTATATTTTTAGTAAATTATAAGTTTTTCATTATTGGGTGAGCTATTTCTTTAAATAATAATAATAAAAAATCTCAACCTGAAGCCAATAATAAACAGCAATAAAAATAATTGTGATAATACAAAAGGAAAAAAAACCTTCTATATATAATAGCCTTCTTATATTTCTACTTTATATGTTTTTGAAATATATTTCATGTATTTACAAGAAATGCGGAAAGATGTATATAATTCAGATGAGAAACACCATTCCATGTAAGCCTACCAAAATGTAAAATGTCAAGTCCAGTTTCTCTCAGATTTACAAAACAACATTAAATCTGTTGACCTGATTGTTGATATCATTGTGTAAACTCTGTGTACACCAATTAATAGTAATACACTGTTTAGAAATGTAGTACATCTTCCCTACGTCAAATGCTAAGACAGAATGAAAAGTGTTACAAGACAGAAATGAAAGTGTAATGATGTGCTGTATGTGACGCAGTTCAACTAGTCTGCAGCAATTTCCCTAACATTTTCAAGGTCATGTTTGTGCAGGACTATTTCTAAATAAATCTATTTACAGTCATTCCTGCCTACCGCTGTTCCAGTTCTTCTTCCCAATAAGGGCAATCATGGAGTCTCCATGAAGCACAGCATGAATGTGTTACTCTCAGCAAAAATTGCAGAGTAGGTTTTTGAACTGACAACACAACAATGAATGAGCTATTACCTTGGGAGTCACTTTTCTGAGGTGTATCGAATGAACTTGAGGTGTGCTGCCTGGTGTTGGATTTGATGGTTATACCTTATCACAGTTTGCCCTTAATGGAAATGCAGCTGTAAAATCATTACTGAAAATTGGTGTGGACATTGGTAAGTTTGTGTTGCAGCAGATGTAAGGGCCTCAGGTTTTCATTGCCCTGATTTGACGACTGATTCTCTACAGCAAGAAGAAGGCAGCAAAATAAAGCTTGTCAATTTGGCTATGGAGCACAGGCACCTGGTTTGGCACTTAGTTTGAACGTAAGTCCCAATGTCTGAGGAAATTGTCCTTGCAATTTAGCTCTGTACTGAGCCAGTGTGCTTGGCAGTGTGAGGTCGTATCTCAGCCGCCTCTGCTGAAGAAAGCGAAAGAATAATGGGGGCTACGTTCCCTGACAAAGGGTTTGGATACGTGTGGACAGCCGCTCCGTGCTGCTGTTTTCCAGTTGAGAGTTTTTTTTACCTGCAAAAATAAAAAGAAAAACGTCAAAGAAGCCACTTCATATATCATCTACACGTCAAAGTTTTTACAAAGTGTTTAAATGTGTGTTTTAAACACTACTCAAAAAGTCCTTTTGAAAAGTTTCCGGACCTCAGATACTGTTGGGTTGTTAAAATATTATAAATTTAATAAAAGTAGCTCCTACCCAGACACCCAGCTGTGGGTGGTGGTCTTTACACTGTGAGGTGGGAACCCCTGTTGGGTGGCCATGGGGTCAAAGTTGAAGTCCAGCGATTCTCCGTCCATGAGCGTATCATGCAAGATGGACTCAACATCGCATTCAAATCGCTCCACAGGCATCCCGTCTAGATCACTGGGCAGTTTCTCCAGGTGTTGCTGTTGCAGGTGGGGCATCATCCCTGGGCTGCGCCCATATCCATTGCTGTTAACACTGCAGTAAGGAGGAAGCCCACCTCCAAGATGACTGGAGCCTCCATACTGAATCTGCATGGCTGACTTGACGCTTCCCAAGCGTCCACCAGCACTGCTGTGACCAATCCCAGTCAAAGGGTGCAACGATCGCCCATTCAGTGCCAAAGATGTGGCTTGTCCATGCATATTGTGTGGATGAGAGAGAGCATGGCTGTGGGATGCTCCACCTCCCATAAGTTCATTCCGACCACTATTGTAGGGAGGCAACATACATCCACTGCCTCCAGCTGACTGGGAGACAACGGTGTCCACTGAGGGCATGAGCTCTCCAGGTTCTCCATCAGATGTAAGAAGCTCCTTCAGCAGCCCTGCTGTGCAATTAAACTGGCCCATAGTTCCTGGGCCAGAAACAAAACTTGGCTTGCTTTCTGGCAGAGGCTGCATCGGCATGGGGGACATGCTGCCCATTCCTGCCTGGCCGTAAAGACACTTACGATAGTCTTGTTGGGTCTGCTGGTTGACCGCAGCCAGACCTGGGGAACTGTAGGGGGAGTAACCAGGGCTGGCCTGCATAAGCGAAGAGGGCGAGGACTGATTGGATCCTGACCCAGGCCCTACTGTGGACCCCACTGATTGATTCTTAGGTGAGAGCAAGTTGAGGTCATCCAGAAGGTTCTCCATCACATTCTCAGAGCCACTGTGACCCAGAGAACCAGCCATTTCAGACAAGCTGGGGAGAGTGGAGGTCATTTTGGCACCTGACCCAGGGCCTGGGTAGACCATGTGGACATCAGAGTCACCAATTTCATCGTCAATAAAGGGCGAGAGACGGCCGCTCAATGTGCTGGCATTGGAGCTGGTGCGGGGACGGAAAGCCGTCCAGGCGTCAAAGTCATCATTGCTGTGGGAGTTCGGACTGCCTGGCCACTTGCCATACTGAGAGCCTGGGCTATCTGTGCCCCCCTCGGGCCCACCCTGAAGAGCCAGCTATAAAGTTAGAGATGAATGAAAAAACTTGTAAGAAAAATAACTATGTACAAATGTATAGTGTGTACTGTTTATGGAAGAGAATGTAGGAGGTCTAGTGTGCAGCTTTTACCTTTTTTTTTGCTGCTCGTCCTCTGCTCTTGGCAAACTTGCTGTTGTTGTCCATGGAGGCAGCCCGGCGTCGAGGTGACTTGCCGCTTTTGCCGCCTTCTGGGTTTAGCATCCACCAAGAGCTCTTACCTGTCCCCTCATTCTGCACTCGGATAAACCTGCTATGTAGGGACAGGTTGTGTCTGATTGAGTTCTGTGGAAGAGAGAGAGACAGCAAGGAGAAAAAAGTGTGAGTGTTATGTTCGTAATTTGCCTTGTTCCCGTAAATTCCCCTCTGACGGTAAATCAGCAGAGTGCAAATCCTCACAGCAGCTGTTTTCTATTAAAGCCTTTTTTCTCTTCACCTCCACTTTCGTCCACTCACCATTTCCTTCACCTATATGCATCATTTTCTGTCATTTAAAGGAGACTTGAGGACAGTTTTCCTTGAACATTGGCCATTCTTATAAACATATTCTTGCAAATATTTACAAATTACTCTCAGTGGTCTATTCAAACAGAATGAGAGAGTGCCTTCGATGTTTTGCTGTGAATCATGAAAACATAATTCTATATTTAGTGACAAAGGACATTCCTAATCCTCAAGTTCAGAGCTCTGAATATTATCAATGATACATCTTGATGAACCTCATCCTTCAAAAGTGGATGAACTAATTTATTTGAAGGTATTAAAGATGACATGTGCCCTCTTAGTTTTAAGTGCAGATGTAACTATGAGTAAGCCATTCGTAAGTTGATTTTCCAAAAGAGCATAAACACTGTGACGTTTTCAGAACATTGCTTTGTTTATTTGGGTGGCTTGGCCTGTCAATTTCTGACAACATGTGTTTCTTTATAGGAGCGCAAAAATTATAAAAGAAAAATGAATTTAAAAAAAATGGTCTGACTTAATTAGCAACATATCACTTGGATAGCAATCTTTCTTAATGACCAACCAAAACAGCCATTTCTGTGCTTGTTATTCTATTCTTGCCAGTGAATAGTTGTGGCACTAGGGCACATGTAGTGAAGTAAAAAATTATGTACTTTCTTTCACTCTGATGAGCTCACATCCCATAATGTCTGGCAAACACAGGTAAACATTCAGCATGGCATAGACACATTACCTATGTTGTCATGGTGATCTCAATCATTAGTACCATTTTCCCTAGAGAGGTGGAAAATGGGGGATTTTTGAAATGCTGGCCTAATGCCTCCTGTGTCTAATTTAGAGTTGTTAATGGATAGTTACAGGATGTCATGGCAGCTTAAGATAGTCTTTGCGGTTGTTTGTGAACTAAAAGGCTTCATGTGCCAGCGCGAGCAGGTGGCATTTCAAGTAGCTCCGTCTTTGCATCGCGTTAGTTGTTTTTAATAGTTTTTACCTTTTTAACTTTGTCATTACGTGCTTGTGTAGTGCTTATTATTATACTCTTATTATATCCTATGGATATGGATTCGCCACAACAGAAGAACGGCCATAAACTCATGTACACGAGGGACCAGCTGCTCGCCCTCAGGACTATGGCCAGTGTTAGCATTGTCCCACACCTACCACAGGTGAGGTGGCCGTACCGAGGATGCCGCGCCGGCGCTAAGGTGAAGGCTAGGCGCCACAAGATGCGGTGGAGATACAAGCCCTCTGTTCCATCGGTGGTTATGGGGAATGTCAACTCACTGGCCAACAAAACTGACAAACTGGCTGCACTCGTGAAAAGTGTGAGCATCTACAGGGAGTGTAGTCTGCTGTGTTTCACCGAGACGTGGCTAACCGCTAGCATCCCGGATGCTAATGTGGATCTACCTGGCTTCACTACTGTCAGGGCCAACAGAGACACAAAGGTGTGCGGGAAGCGCAAAGGTGGGGGACTTGCACTGTTTATTAATAACAGATGGTGTAATTCAGGGCATGTCACTGTTAAGATGATAACATGCAGTAGGGACATTGAACTTTTGGCTGTAAGTCTACGTTCATATCACATGCTCAGAGAGTTTTCTCATGCCATTGTTGTTTGTGTTTACATACCCCCATTAGCACAAGCGGAGGTCGCGTGTGATGTCATCCACTCGGCGGTCGCAGGACTACAGACACAGCACCCTGAAGCCTTTATGTTTATTTCTGGGGACAACAATCAGGTGACACTGGACTCCTCACTGTCTGCTTTCTTCCAATATGTGGACTGTTCCACCAGAGGAAACAGGACTATTGATCTGTTGTATGCAAATGTAAGGGATGATGCCATTCCTCTGCCACCACTGGGGAAATCAGACCACAATCTGGTCCTGCTCTGGCCTCACTACAAGCCCAATGTACGGAGAGAATTCACCACCACACGCTCATTTAGGAAGTGGTCACCTGAAGCAAAGGAGGCACTGAGGGACTGTTTTCAGTCTACTGATTGGAGAATGCTGCAGGAGTCCTATGGGGAGGACATTGAGGGTACCACCAGCTGCATAACTGACTACATGAACTTCTGCATGGATGTTGTGGTCCCTACTAGAACTGTACGCTGCTTTTTCAACAACAAACCCTGGATTACCAGCAATATCAAGGACCTCCTTAATCAAAAGAAGAAAGCCTTCAGGAATGGTGACCAGGAGAAGCTGAGACGTGTACAAAGGGAGCTCAAAATCCAGCTGAAAGAAGCCAAGGATACCTACAGAAGGAAAGTGGAGCAGAAACTGTGGCAGAACAGCACAAGAGAGGTGTGGAAGGTATGAAGACCATCACGAGATACTGCTCTAAGCAGGGGAGCACAGTTGAGGGGGATTGGGAGAAGGCCAACCAGTTAAACAACTTCTTCAACAGGTTTGACTGCCCTGACCCCACTTCTGCAACCTGTCCCGCTGCCACTCCTGCACCTCCCCTGACCAACACTGCTGGATGTGAGGAAACCACCCCCTTACTATCCTCCCCATTATCCACTGACACTTCCCCCCCTCTGACACCCTTTGGGGAGAGCAACACCCTACCTTCCCCGCTTACCTTTACAGCAGCTCAGGTGAGTGGAGAACAGAGGAGGCTACACACCAGCAAAGCAGCCGGGCCCGACGGTGTGTGTCCCAGGCTACTCAAGGCCTGTGCTCTGGAGCTGGGTGACCCCCTACAGCACATTTATAACCTGAGTATGCGAGTAGGGAGGGTTCCAGTGCAGTGGAAAATGTCCTGCATCGTTCCTGTTCCGAAGAGACCGCACCCCAAGGAGCTGAATGACTTCAGGCCCGTCAACCCTAACATCCCATGTCATGAAGACCGTGGAGAGGTTGCTGTTACACCACCTCAGATCACAGGTCCAACATGCACTTGATCCACTGCAGTTTGCCTCTCAGGAGAAAGTGGGTGTGGATGATGCCATTCTCTACCTGCTTCACCGGTCACTCTCGTATCTGGACAGGGGCAGTAACACTGTGAGGATTATGTTCTTTGATTTCTCCAGCGCTTTCAACACCATCCAGCCTCCGCTACTGAGTGACAAGCTGAAAACGATGGGTGTAGACTCATACCTGGTGATGTGGATCACAGATTACCTCACTGGAAGAACTCAGTATGTCCGGCTAAGGGACTGCACCTCTCAGACTGTGGTTAGCAGCACAGGAGCCCCACAGGGAACAGTGCTCTCCCCGGTCCTGTTCACCTTGTACACCTCTGACTTTAAATACAACTCGGACTTGTGTCACATGCAGAAGTTCTCTGATGACACGGCCATTGTTGGGTGTATAAGGAATGGACAGGAAGAGGAGTACAAGAGCCTGATTGGGACCTTTGTGGCATGGTGCAGGTCTAACAGTCTGCAGCTCAACACCACCAAGACCAAGGAGATGGTGATCGATTTCCGTAGGCCCAGACCCTACTTGCAGCCTGTGTCCATTGAGGGTGTCTGTGTAGAGATGGTCCGGACATACAGATATTTGGGTCTGGAGTTAGACTCGAATGGTCCCCAAACACGGACGCCCTCTATAGGAAGGGACAGAGCCGACTCTACTTCTTGAGGAGGCTGGGGTCCTTTAACATTGGCCAGAAGCTGCTGCAGATGTTCTATCAGACTGTCATTGCCAGCGTTCTCTTCTATGCTGTGGTGTGCTGGGGAGGCTGCATTAAAAGGAAGGACGCCACGAGGTTGTACAAACTGGTGAGGAAGGCTGGATCAGTAGTTGGTGCTGAACTGGACACCATGACATCTGTAGCTGAGAAAAGGATCCTCGGCAAGATACTGTCCATCCTGGACAATGACCACCACCCTCTGCACCAAACCATCTCCAGGCAGAGGAGCTCCTTTAGTGACAGGCTGTTGTCCCTGGCCTGCTCTACAGACAGACTGAGGAAGTCGTTTGTCCCCCAGGCTATACGGCTCTTCAACTCTTCTCTGTGAGCAGGTTTTTATTTTTATTTTTATCCTTGCACTGGACTATATCATCTTTATAGTATCTTTATTACATCATTACATTTTTACACATTTTAAATACTTGAACTCTGACTCCTACTAACTTTGTAGTGTATTGTATTACATATTTGCACATCGTAAACACCTCTGTATATTTGCACATTTGATGCCGGTACCCAGCATCTAATGCTAGTATTTCCATTTACGCACTTATGTCTATTCTGTACATGTACTCATTTGCTTTTTATTTTGTACTCTATGTTTATACTTTTTTTATGAATGCTTTGTTGTCTGTTTTAATGCTGCTAAATTAAATTAAATGCATACCTAAATTTTCCCTCGGGGATCAATAAAGTATCTATCATCATCATCATCATCATGAAGCACATATAGAGACACATTTATTAATTTCATTTTTCATTTATTTATATATTTTTTGGGGGAAAATCTAGCCTATAAATCCTACATGCTCAAAAGAAACAGATGTTGAAAGATCGAATGCAATTCATATAAACAATAACCTATGTGTTCTTTCTTATTCTGAAATAAAATTATTTTTAATAAAATCAAATAAAATTTATCAGTCGTAATCCTAGTGAGGTTGCATCTGTCCTAGTCTTGTCTTTCTGAGAGTCCTCCTCAGCATTAAACTCTAAAATGAGAAAGTCTAGCAAGTCTTCTAGCTACGTCATTAAAGTTTCCACCTCCATGGTCACAGCACAAAAATAACATTGAAAATTTTAATAATCAGTCAATAAATAAGTTGTAAAAATTAAACTTATTTTATAATAGTCTCAAGTCTCAATGTCTCATTTTAATTTGAACTAAAATAAATAAAACTAAAACTGAAATAAAAAAGAATAAAAACTATAGACATAAAAATTCACTTTATATTAATGCAATACAGCAAATGACAACCATATGTGGTTTTCCAGTGGTTTACATCATAAGCAGTTTAGCATTACGTAACTATTTTTCAACAACAAATATAATCCTTACATCTCCAGTAGCTTTTTTGTTTTGTTTTGTTTTTTTTTTGTTGTTTTTTTTTTTTTTTTTTTAATTTTTTTTTTTTTTTTTTGCATTTGATAATGATATTGGACAAGCTCAGCGCTGACTCATTTTCTGCCAATTCCTTTTCATGAACTGGAATGTGTAGTGAAGGATTATGGATGGTTGTAGGACGCAAAGGATACACTTGAAGCATCCTTTAAAATACGAATATCGAAGGACGTGAAAAGAAGGCTGCCTCCAAAGGATTTTTCAAATTGAGATGATCTTCAACGGAGCTTGATGAGGTGTCAGCCTAGGTATACAACCTTACTAGGATGCAGCCTTTACATTGAGAAACACCCAAGTCAGTGTTGTGTAACCAACATGCAGGAAGCCATTTTCTTGTCATGTGACAAGAAAGGAAATTATTTCACATAAATAAGCCTCGCACACACTTATGACTGTCAGTCCATTTTTAAAACTATCACATATTTTGACCTTTTTAAGTTCAAATAGTCAAATGGAGTAACCTTGGCAATAAAAAAAAAACAGACACACACTTTTTTTTTTTTTTTGAATAGGTCAACTACTTTTTACTTCACATTCAAGTGCTTTTTAATGCATGTCTTAACCACTTCACATTTTCACATTTAAAAAAAAAAAAAAATCATTTTGATCAAAAATGGTATAAAACATTTTCAAAAATGCATGAAAACAACTAGACTCCCAGAAATTGAAATAAAGCCAGCCAATTGGAAACACCTCTCACCATTCTTGTGGGCAGTATGCATCACATGGCACAAAAAGGGGAAATTATCAGAATAACTTCAAATAACATCCTATGATGATGTACATTATGTGCATTAGCATTTACAGAGCGAAGCAAAATCTAAAAATCAAATGAATCACAACAATTCAGAGAAATGCACGCATGAATCCAAAGCAGAACAATACCAACTGAAGTAATTTCGCTCTGCTAACTAAAACTGTCCATCTGGCTCAAATTTTGAACAGAAAACTGCAGAACCGAAAAAAGTGTCACTACTTTAAAACACAACTTTGCATGTCATGTGAAATATCTCTTGACCAGTCCACAAATATGTATAGTGTGACAAATTTAACCACAACCACATTAGAAGAGGATTCACTGATGGATATATGGAGAGGTTTGGGAGAATGGGCACCCTGGGGTTCTGGGGAATACCAGGACATTCTGAGTGGGAACAGTCTGGCAGATCAGTATGTTTGGATGTGGCTTAAAACTCTTCCACTTCCTGTTGAGTGTTATCAAAGTGTCCGTGCACTAGCGGTGAACTATTTAAACAGCAGTTCCCTCTCTGATGCTACCTAGGAATGATGACAAACTGGAGCTATGAGAGAGTCCATTTATCCTGTTTGACTGCTGCACTGTATGTTTGTGTCCTCTAAAAACCACAAGCCAACTGAGTTTCTCCAAACCGCAGTTGAATCTGTCCCTAAAAGTATGAGAACAAACGGCCAGAAAAACGACAAAGAGAACCCAAATGATATCAAAGCGTGTTCATCCTGTGTGCAGGTCTGCAGCTTCCTTCCCGATTGACACATTTTTAGCCTGTTTTGACAATAGTTGATGTATTAGTGGCGGCAGAACACAGGAACTTCAGCATTCCAACTAATCACTGTGTTCAAAGTTCAAACGTAATCACAGCTAGCCCGCTAATACCCTATCTCTTCTGGAACTACAGTGTCCCAATCCACATTCCTGTCTGTGGATACTAAACCCCAACCATCACTCTTGTGTGAAGATCCTATAATCTTGGGTTTGCAACAATACTGCCATTCCACAAATACCACAACAGTACACACAATGAGACGGCATTATATAATACTGAGCAATTTCTAGAATGTTATTATCAAGTAAGAACACAATGTGTCATCTATGCAACTGAATCATGTTATTATATTGACCTACAGTGAAAATGTGGTACAATGTGCTGTGCTAAAAATTGTCCACATTTCAGTCATTTCATATGGTTATATATTTTTATTCAGTCTACCTTTATTACAGTAACTGTAGAGTTATACATTTAAAAAATAAACAAATTAATAAATAAAATTAATTTAGATCAATTATTTTATGGTGTCCACAATACCACAGTTGTTACAGTTACACTATAATAAAGTTATAGTAACTTGGTATTATGCTGTATTCCATTCAAAATAGGATATTCTTATTTGGTATCAGTGACTTAAATCAATAAAAAAATAAAATGACAATATTTGTTTTGCATGTGCATGATTAACAAAGAAGAGAAGATTGCTTACTGTGTTTAACAGACCAAATTGAGTCACACTTGCTTACTGAACTTACTCTTCTCATGGCATTGAAAACAAGTTATTATCAAAATACCAAATCTGCTGTTCTCATAAAACAAAATTGCTTGACGATTGCTGGCTGTCAAAGTTACAATCATGCATTACATTTATATATTATTATTTATTAGGTTATATCACTTTCTAGATGAGCTGAGCATAACAATTTCCACAACTCTCCCTTGGCTTTTTAAGATTTATTAGTTACAGATTATTAGATTAGGCCTGACAAAAGTCAAGAAAATCAAAAATTTTAAATTCCCTGATAATTCCAGGTTGTCCATAATCGTGCAAACCCTGACAAATGTGTCAACATTTGTCGCATGTACAGCTGTTGCATAGCCTACTCAAAGAGTTATTTTCACATACACACGATTTGAAGCCCCTGTTGCAGGAACAATGAAAATAGTCAACAGCAAAAGCCAAACACCAGGAAGTGACCACATGAAAGAGGACTGTCACAGGAAACCGGCCTCACTTCCTGTCTTTCAGGAAGCAGTGGTTGTGTATTTGAGCCTCTGAGTTTGTGTGTGTGTGTGGAACGGACTGGAATGCCAGGCCACAGAGCCAAGCTGGGGGTGGAGAGAGAGCTGCCCCACTGCACTCCTCCTCTGGCAGACTTCTGTTTGGCACAAGATCCAGCCGCAGTCATTCTCACTCCAGAGAGAATAAACAAAGCCCTACAGACCACAGATACAAACCCAAGAGCTCAACTACAGCCAAAGCAGTGCCCACTCCACTGCCCCCTTAAATAATGGACATCTAGACATTAAATATGCCTTAAAATATCTCTGTAAAACAGGGTCCCATGGCCTGATAACTATAAATCTTACAGAGAGCATAAAGCTTTACAGAAATACAGCAGCTTTAAAGGAATATTCCAGGTTATTTATAACAAAAGTACTCCATATGTAGCATCTGATTGCATGCCATGCATGCGATACGTAAGGGTGAAATTAGGGTGAAAATAAATTAAATATTGGACATGTAAGTATGCATACTCTACCCAAGTATATGAACTCAAATTTTTTGATTTTTATGTCATTACGTTTAGAAATATGCTTCATCATAATTTATAATGCAGTGCAAGTACACATGCATTCTCTGTGTTGCCACAAGGGGCAATATTGTGGGCATTAACGTGAAAAACATCATCTTTTGCTCTTACCTACTAGGCACAATAACTGGTTCAATGACTTGACATGATTTTTGATGTGACTTTTTTTTTCTTTGTCCTGAGCAATTAATTTATTCCGAAATTTTAAAAATTTAATTCATATATACAATGACTTCATATATACACTTCCCACAAACACAAACCCAGAATTTTTTACCTTTATAAAAATAGATTTTATTCAATTATAATTATTTTTTTAATAATGATGAAATTACAAATGTAAAAAAAATAAGTTTTAATAAAAAAAATATATATATATATTTTTTCTTTATTTTGGACACTCTTACACTGTGTCTGTGTGATGGGGCAAATTTAACAGATAAACCATTATAATTAGCGATAGCACAATGAGACGCCAACAGTTAACTGATTGGTTCAATTTTTTATGTAATCCATGTGGCTTGCCCTACTTTCGATAACAGTACAAATGGATTTTGAACTTCGCTTTGATGCGTTCAGTGTAGACACGTGTAGACATGGCATTAATTTTTATTGTAACAACTAAACCAACAATGGAACAGAGAAAATAGTTTCAAATATTTTGATTAAACTTTGATTTGATATAAATTTTCAAATTTTCTTATGGACAATTTCCATAAGTGTAATTTCTGAATTTTGCCTTTATAGCGCAGCATGGATCAAATCAGTTAAACTGTTGACATGTTTATAACTAGCCAACTGCATAATATAGCACAGGTATTTCAAAGTAACTCTATCACCCCCTTGAGTACTGACGTTGGATTCCGCCAAGAATGCATGCTTGGATTAGGTGTGTGGTCATATATGTCTATTTGAGTATACATTAAAAGTGATTTTACGTGACACACTAACATACACTAGTGTGTGTATTTGAGAGAGTGTGCGTGTCACTGTAAGCTGCACAGGCAGATGGAGGTCATGTGTTCGGGGCAGTCCACAAGCCAAGGACACAGAGTTCCATTTCTATTTCTCTCCCTCCTTACTTCAATCCCTTCCTCCAAGGAGCCTGAAAGGCCACACTGTTCTGTGACTGCGACCCCTCCTTCCCCCTCTCATTCCATCTCTAAGCATCCAAGATTTACTGAAGGCATCAGCACTGGGAATCAAAATTCAGTTCTTTATCAGAACTACGGATGTGCAAAACAACCTTAAAACAATGAAATTTCAGAAGTGAAGACACAACTGAAGGTGGGTTGCCTGAACAATTAGTTGATTATTTCAGACTTAACTCGAAGTCTCTTATAATTGGGCTGGTTTGGGGTATAGTTGTTTCAATGCCTGTGGTGGGCTGCTCAAAAGACGCACAAAGATGACCAAATAATGTGTATTGTAGCGGTGCTTTAAGCTATGGTCACACTAGACTTTGAGCATAGAAAATTTCTTTGGACAAAGCAACGAACAAGACATGATGTCACCTCTGTGGCAGCGGTTTTAAAAAAAATAAACTTAAATTTTTTTTAAAAATACTAAAATGCAAATACATAAGATCTATTCGATGTCCGTGAGCTTTATTGTTTATGTTCTTTTAATTTAGAGGTCATGCCATGATGTGTTGATTTTCTACTGGTCACACGTCTTACGAATTTGCAGGTCAGAGTTCACCACATCTGAACTTTGGAACACATATATAAACCATATAAAAACTAAAAGATTTTAACTAAAACAAACAAACTAACAAACAAACAAACAAAACTAAAATTATTAAAATAAATTATCTAAATAAATTCTACGCAAAACACTGGTTCAACCAATTGATTTACATGACGGAGCTATGTACTAAAGTTGGCAAATCAGCATAATTTCAAAATAAACGTGTTTTAGCTGATTTGTGAGTTTGCAGTCTGATTTCAATGTGATGACAGAACATGTAGGCCTGCAGAAGCAAGGAACAACTTCCAAAGCAGAACTAATGCCACTATAATCGGCCTCTATGCTCTAAAATGGAAAACTCTCCAGGAAAAGACAGCAAAAAGAAGGCTGTTATAACTCAGATGTAGCCACATGTGAGAGCTTCTGTTTTGGTTAAAATACACAAAAGACAATTTCCAGCCTCCTCTAGATAACTAGATGTCAAAAGACTAAAAAGCAAATAACACCAATGTGTGATGACATAACCTCATTCCTACAGGACTTCAAAGCAGTTTTATGCAGTCGTGGGGCTGCAAAAGGTTACAACATATGAAGTTGTGCTCCTCACAACGGTCAAAAAAGTCCAGCATAAATCGAGGGTCTAATTATGCATTCATTTAGAGCGTTGGCCTCGTGTTGGGTCATGTCTGGTGTAGAGAGTGCTGCTTTCTGCTGACAGACGTCAAGAATGTGTGAGTGTGGTTAGCAGGAGACAGAGAGAGCGCCCAGACCTGTCATTAGCTCATCACTAGCTCAGCAGGTCTCACACGTACTAAGTATAACCCAAGCCCCAGAACTGAAGCAGTCAGGTGGAAACAAACCCAAATGCTCCAAAGCGTTAGCCCTGAAGAAAAACTGGAAGTTTAGCATTATGATCAATATTATAAAATGACAGTATCAAGTATTGTTACATCACAATAAATAAAGGTACTTTTGTGGGGAATTCAATGGAAAAAAATGGCTTCTGTATTTATTACTCACTTGCATAATTTTGGATAATCCAACATATTAAATACTTTACAAACAGAAGGTAATCCCATTTGACTTGAAAAAAAAAATAACAGTGTCATTACAAAAATTAGCTCATGCCTTTCAGGAGATGTCATGTCTACCATGACCACTAATACTGTATGCTAATATGATGTGTTAAGATTTCACAAATACTGTAACTTTGTGGTGGAATACAACTTTCATGTTCAATTGTTGTTGTTCTACGTCCCCAACTAGACATGACGCTATTCGATGACTGTTTTTGTCATGTTGTTCAGTTGCTCAGTTCTTGAGTACGCATCACACAGTGCTGATTTGTAATAAAAAATTTAAAAAAAAACTTTCTTTTTTATCATAATAACCTTTAGTCAAAGTAGATGTAATTTGACAGACACAAATTAAAATGTACTTTTATAGTGTAGTGCATGTATACATTTAAGTTTTTTTTTAAAGCAAATATTGAAATATGTGATTAATTGTGATTCATTCGATTAATTACTCACCATATCATGTAAATATGATATGATTAAAATGTTTAATCGATTGACAGTTTTGCTTCTTATGCAACCATTAGGCAGCACATCAGGGAATTCCCTAAGCTGGCAACAAGACTGGAAACTCAAAAACAATGTCCGTGCCAAGTTCTGTCCGTTTTAAAATTATCATTCAGCTGTTTGTCTTTATATTCAGCTCCCCACATAAACCTGTGAAGCAGTTGATGTCAGTGGTTCATATTATCGGTTAAAACGGGGCACAGGGTTTGCCTTTGAACAGCACGAGTATGCTGTCGCACAGAGATTATAAAGAGACAGGAACAGATAAGACACCCACACGAGTATATCTCTGTACTCAGCAGAGAAGGAGACATTGATTTATTGCCACATAAAAATGAACACACAAAATCTTTCTTCCCGTCATGCATACATACACGTTCAGAAATTCAGAAGAGCAGAAATTCCAGTCAATTTTTTCTTTCTCTATCCTTACACACAGACACACAGGTGCAAATGTTTTATAGCGTGCCAAGTCAGGTCAGTATGAGTGTCAGGTGTTCAGCACTAACAAGGAAACAATCTTCTCTTAGATTTGCACTATGCAGGCATACTGTGCTCGCCACTTCCTGTTGCGCACTTCCTGTAAATTCCGTCAGTGGCATGCTGAAGAAGAATAAATAACTGAAATGAAAATTCACACCTGATAATCAAAATCTTTAGCAATTGGGCTGCATATCGCCAGCTTCCTGACAGTACAACTGTACAATTAATCAAACAAAATGAAGATTGTCAATGGTAATTTATCAATGCATTATCAGAGGAATTATTCTGAATTCTCTTGGCATCAATGCAACAATGTCCATACAGAACGTATGTACTAGACTGCAATGGTTTTCGTGCAAATCAGAATGGTAAAAATGTAGTAACCTACTCAAGCATGTCTTTGTTTTCTATCACTTTTTTTTTTTTAAATGAGCTCTGGTGTATATATATATATACATATATATTTAGTTATTTATTTTAATTTTTTAATTTTTTATTTAAGGGGGCCCTTGGCTAGCAGAAATTGTCCTTTATGGGGGTCTTTGGCACCAAAAATCCCTACTCTATGCAACTTCTAAAGTACAGTTTTATGACATAGTTAAACAGGAAGTTCATTACTTATGGAAACCACCAAAGTCCAAAAAATGATCTGAAGTATTTTTTGCTTAAGCACTTTTATTACTTCTACAATAAAAATGTATATTTGCATAGTAAAAAATGTAACTGTCCATTTAAGTTAAGCTGTAAAAAACCTGGAGTATTCCACTAAAGATTACTGAAGATAACTTTTTCAGAAAGGGGTGAAATGTTCAAAGCCTTTCAGAATAGGACACTAAATCAGCTTGGAGTGATAGTTGCCAAGTCCTTCGTGACTGACTCTGGCCTGAATGTGTGTCTGTGGGGCCGCCTGACTCACGGGATCAGAATGTTTCCCAAATCAGAACCAGCTCCAACCAAGGTCTCGGCAGGCCTCTAGTCTGTCTCTCTGTTTCGGATTCCACTCCGGGGAAATGAAATATTGGACTCCAGCTGAACTCAATACATCCAGTCAATAGCGGAACACAAGACTTCAGTGTGGGCTCATTTTCCTTCCAAATAAAGATCACGCTCTGTAATCCTGGATCATGCTGGTGTAAGAGAACCGATTTAGCGTCTGATTTCCTCCAGGTTGGTCTAATCTTATTTAGTGTGCTTATAAATACAAACTATCCCTGAATCAGTCAAATGAACTTATATACATTGACCACACCTGTTACTGCTACATTTTGGCCTAGTGATGAAGTCAATTCCTGGGCTGCTCATAAGGAAAAGTGTGCAAAGAAAATCGTAATAACTATTCCAGTGTTAGTGTGCACATTAGACAGTGGTGTCTCCTCAAGCCTGTGTTGATTTACGAGCTTGTGTTTGCACTTTGATAAGCTATCTTAGCCAACAGGGCACAATCACGGTAATACGCACTGGCCTACTTTTGAAAGTCAATAGAGGAGCTCTTAAACAGCCTGCAAGGGAGAGGCGGATGGGGAAATGTGATGTGCCTGGCGTCCTGTTGTATTTACATATCTGCTTTCATTAAAAACCATCCACAGAGGCGGAAATGACAATTGTCATTACAATCCTCACGTACCTGGCAACTGCAATGTATTGCCAAGGAAAGGCAGCTAAGGAAACGTGACAGTTCAAGAGGAAATCCCTGAACAGAAGGTGGACCTCTGAAGAAAGTGGTGTAAAAATGAACCAGCATGATTTTGTGCTTTGGGCAGTTGGGTGTAATGTTCTTATTGACTTTTAATCTATATTAAAGAACACAAATTTCAGGCATGTGATAAGCTAAGGACATAAATAAAAGGAAAATACATTTTCCCCCTATTTAATAAGACAAAATAATATTTTATGTTTCATTATTATTTAAATTATAATTAAAGAAATAACTAAAGAACCAAGAAATATAATATTATTATTATAAATACAACCCGAATTCCGGAAATGTTGGGACATTTTTTTTAAAATTGATTAAAATGAAAACTAAAAGACTTTCAAATCACAAGAGCCAATATTTTATTCACAATAGAACATAGAGAACATAACAAATGTTTAAAAGGAGAAATTTTACCACTAAAATCCACTAAATGAGCTCATTTCAAATTTGATGCCTGCTACAGGTCTCAGAAAAGTTGGCACGGGGGCAACAAAGGACTGAAAAAGCAAGAAATTTTGAAAATATTCTGCTGGGAGAACATCTACCAACTAATTAAGTTAATTGACATCAGGTTTATAACATGATTAGCTATAAAAGGGATGTCTTAGAGAGGCAGAGTCTCTCAGAAGTAAAGATAGGCAGAGGCTCTCCAATCTGTGAAAGAGTGTGTAAAAAGATTGTGGAATTCTTTAAAAACAATGTTCCTCAATGTCAAATTGCAAAGGCTTTGCAAATCTCATCATCTACAGTGCATAACATCATCAAAAGATTCAGAGAAACTGGAGAAATCTCTGTGCGTAAGGGGCAAGGCCGAAGACCTTTGTTGGATGCCCGTGGTCTTCGGGCCCTCAGACAACACTGCATCACTCTAGGGCTGCAACTAACGATTATTTTGATAATCGATTAGTTGGTCGATTATTTTTTTTCCGATTAACCGATTAATCGGATAAATAGCTCAATTTTCTTCTTTTTTATTTTATTGATAAAAACACTTCCACATTCTGCCCAATGTCCTTCAAACAAACGTGCCAACTGAATGCTATGAAAACATACAGTGCTTAACAATTTATTAGACCACCTGTTATAATAAAGAGAAAACACAAATATTTTAGGAATCTGTCAAAGAATTGTTTAAATCTAAAAATGTTATTGTCATTTATTGGGCAAATAACAAACAGAAACAACTAAATATTTATTCACATAATAATAAAAAAAAATAGCCTCCTGCCTTTCATAACAGCATGCATTCTTGCTGGCATTGTTTAGCTACTTTTTGACTGTAATTGGGTATCTGAAAAAAATCTTTCATAGATCTTTCATTATTTAATAGATAACAGAAATAATTATATTATAGCTTTAGAAATAGCCTACTGTTACTAAAGAGATTATGCATAATTGGAGGACTAACCAACACAGATAGCAAAAAATGATTTTAGTAAACACCAATACTGTTAGTTTAGAGCAGCAGTGGCACAAAGCTTACATTAATTATAAACCTTAAATACATTTGTTTTAATAAATTTGTTAAGCACTGTATATAGGCATATAGTTTAAATCTCTTCATAAAAAAATTAAGATAATAATAAAAATAATAAAGACGAATACAAACACAAACTCAGTATTAACCAACTTTTTGATCAGTCACGTTTACTGTAATTTCTTTATCCTGTAAAAGGCGCCTATGAAGCATCTGATATTTATCTTCAGACAACTATATGCAGTTATCCCTTTACAGTTCCTACTCTCATAAAATACGTGCACTACATGTTGCCTTTTAAACCTTAATTTAACGTTCAACAACAGATATTTGCTGCACAATGAATGTTTTTGCGCTGAATATTAATCCCTCTCTGACGCGCGTTCACGCGCCCACCGCGCTGGCGCTCATTCAGTAAAGATTTAAACTTAACACAGACTGTCAGGACGGAACTTTATGCAAAAATGGAAATGCTCGCGTGAATTTGCGACATTTACAGATAAGGATATGACCGTAAACTGAAAGTTTTTGCGCTGAGGACGCACACGTATCTGTCAAAGCACCTGACAGGACAGCCATTACGCTAATGCATTAGCTTAAAGCTTAAAATAAAGAATTCTCATGTTTTGTGCAGCTTGGATCACGTACTTCTCCCGCAGCATCTCATTCTGTTTCCTCCACTATTTTTAGATGCTCTTGGCCATAGAAATGCGTTGTAACGTTAATTTGACGCGACCGGCTGAAGTTGGACGTGCACTGTGGGCAGACCCGACTAATCGATAATGAGAATCGTTGTCGATGATTTTCATTATCGATAATAATCGATTTTATCGATTAGTTGTTGCAGCCCTACATCACTCATCAGCATGATTCGGTCATTGACATTACTAAATGGGCCCAGGAATACTTCCAGAAACCACTGTCAGTAAACACAATCTGTCGTGCCATCTGCAGATACCAACTAAAGCTCTATCATGTAAAAAGGAAGCCATATGTGAACATGGTCCAGAAGCGCCGTCGTGTCCTGTGGGCCAAGGCTCATTTAAAATGGACTGTTTCAAAGTGTTCTATGGTCAGACGAGTTCAAATTTAACATTCTTGTTGGAAATTACAGACGCCATGTCAATCGTGGCCTAATGGATAGAGAGTCGGACTTGTAACCCGAAGGTCATGGGTTCAAATCTCAGGTCTGGCAGGGATTGTAGGTGGGGGGAGTGAATAACCAGCACTCTCTCCACCCTCAATACCATGACTGAGGTGAGACCCTTGAGCAAGGCACTGAACCCCTAACTGCTCCCATGTTCTACTGTGTGTGTATGCACTTGGATGGGTTAAATGCAGAGCACAAATTTTGAGTATGGGTCACCATACTTGGCCACACATCACTTCCCTTTCCCCTAAAGCCAGCATCTCTGATGGTATGGATGTGCATACGGTATGGGCAGCTTGCATGTTTTGGAAGGCACTATGAATACTGAAAGGTATATAAAGGTTTTAGAGCAACATATGCTCCCCTCCAGACAACGTCTATTTCAGGGAAGGCCTTGTGTATTTCAGCAGGACAATGCAAAACCACATACTGCAGCTATTACAACAGCATGGCTTCAAAGTAGAAGAGTCCGGGTGCTGAATTGGCCTGCCTGCAGTCCAGGTCTTTCACCTATAGAGAACATTTGGCACATCATTAAACGAAAAATACGTCAAAGATGACCACGAACTCTTCAGCAGCTGGAAACCTATTTCAGGCAAGAATGGGACCAAATTCCAACACCAAAACTCCAGAAACTCATAACCTCGATGCCCAGACGTCTTTAAACTGTTTTGAAAAGAAGAGGAGATGCTACACCATGGTAAACATGCTCCCATCCCAACTATTTTGAGACCTGTAGCAGGCATCAAATTTAAAATGAGCTCATTTTGTGCATAAAACTGTAAAATTTCTCAGTCTAAACATTTGTTATGTTATCTATGTTTTATTGTGAATAAAATATTGGCTCATATGTATGATTTGAAATTCTTTTAGTTTTCATTTTTTTTCAAATTTAAAAAAATGTCCAAACATTTCCAGAATTTGAGTTGTAATATAATATATTTGTCACGAATCCAGTCTATGAATTTCCGTTCACTCACCACCAGAGGTCACTCACTCACCACATTGACTCTTGCACTACACTAACTGTTGCACGTCACACCGGACTACTATTCCCATCATCCACTGCACTGATCACACAGCTGATTCCCATCACACGCCTTACTTAAGCCATGGACTCCCTCAGTCAGATCCCAGAGTATTGTTCAGCGCTTATCGCATACCTCGTGATAGCTTCATTACGGAGCCTAGTGTTACTCTGAGTGTCTAGTTTAGTCTAGTCTTGCCTTGCCTTGCCTGTTTTCCCGTGTCAAGATCTTTGCCGTGTATTTTGGATTAACCCTTCGCCTGCCGTTCGGATTGTGTTTGCACTTCGCCTGGACTATTGCTCTCGTTTTAGGATTTCCCCTCTTGTCAAGCCCCTTTGGATATTGTTCGCTGTTGACTGTCTCACGCCCATTTTGGATGACTCTTTGCCTTGCCTGTGATATACCTGTTTGCCATTGTTTGACCCTTGCTTGTTTCCTGACCACGCCTTTGTATATAAAAGCTCAGCATATAGATCCACATGCCTTTTGTCTCGTCGGCTCTATTACAATATTACTCTAACAAGTATTTCTTAATACTACCACTTCTACTACTACTAACTAAAGTCGTGGGGAAAGTCGTGGCCTAATGGTTAGAGAGTCGGACTCATAACCTAAAGGTTGCGGGTTCGAGTCTCGGGCCGGCAGGAATTGTAGGTGGGGGGAGTGAGTGTACAGCGCTCTCTCCACCCTCAATACCATGACTGAGGTGCCCTTGAGCACGGCACCGAACCCCCAACTGCTCCCCAGCATAAAAATGGCTGCCCACTGCTCCGGGTGTGTGTGTGTTCACTGCTGTGTGTGTGCACTTTGGATGGGTTAATTGCAGAGCACAAATTCCGAGTATGGGTCACCATACTTGGCCACATGTCACTTCACTTTTTTTACTATTACTACTACTAATAATAATTTTGCTGAAAACATTGCAATAATTTCAATGTACTTTTGACCCTGGAACGGCATTTTTTTGACAGATACCATTTAAACATGACTGTTTTTTCTTTTCTGAGTCCTCTCTTTTGTCCCCTTTTTCTCTCAGTGTCATCTAGAAATATGCCACTCTGACACACCATCGGCTCATGAGCCAGCTGATCACACACTCGTGCTGCCATGGCTGGCCATCACAAAAGAAAACCTGTGTCACGCGATGATGTCAGCTCCTACTAATTGAATTATGGGCAAGGAGAAGCTAGTAGACAGAGCTCCCAGTGTGCAACTCCTCAATCCAATTTTCTCTTATGTGAGGGGGCTCCTCGCTGCTGTGCTTCATTTTTCTTGGAAGAAACCTAGTTTTTGCTGGTATCCATGAAATACCCCTCTTTCTACTAAATTACCAAAATTCTGTTGCAAAATTAACATAGAAAGCGAGCAAATTGACAATAACTTTGAACTTTATGACAACTGAACTATATGACAGTCTGACCCTCAGTCTGAAATGAATGATGTGACTGATTTAAATGAAAGATATTCTCATTTTTTACTTAATTTGAAATATTATCATCAGGAGTTTGAGGACACTTATATTTTCCCTTTAGAACTCCATCTCTGCTTCCCAAACTACGTACTTCCATACTTTATATAATACGAAAAGCAGAAGAGTAGATCATCTGAATCCCTTCCCTGAGTGTAGCATTTAGCTTGAAAATGTACTCTCGCATAAGTAATATTTGAGTTAAAGAGTTTTGATGTGTTGTGTGAAAAGACAGAGCGGTCTGTCATGACTGAAGGGTTGCTGGCAATTTTCTTTCCTAACATCTGCAAAAAGATTCTGGGTACACACAACCCAGACTATATCAGTCAGCTAGCTTAGCTGAGCATTAGCCAAGCACTTTATACGCTTGCCAAAGGGCACTTCTTCGGTATTTGAGAGCAAACTCCCACTAGGATACACCACAGTGGTTTCCTAAAGCAGTCCTTTAGTGTTATGCAAACTAGTAACTAATTTGTTTTTGCATAAATCTTCTTCATGCTCTAGGTTTTACAGCTTAACCCATTAGCCTGCAAAGACAAATACCCATAGTAGGCAGAGTCCTAAATATATCTGAATTCTTTATCTGGGTTGGAAGAAGGAAAGATTGGTTCTAAGCATGATTAAAACAACATATTTTCAAAATGGACTAGTCGATAAACAAATATTCAACATTACTACATGATTAGTTATTTTTATACTGTTAGCATAGTATGCTAACAGCCTTCTGAGAAGTTGTCTTTTAATTAATCAATTTTTAACCACCACTACTAAAAACATTACCTGTGAAAAAGGGCACTTATATGTACTGAACGTGCACTTGTAGTGCACTTTAAATCTTAGAAATATATTTTTGAAAAACTGTACTTGCAGGTAACACAATATGAAATAAAAGGCCACTTAGGCCTAAGTGTACGTACACTTTCATGACTGTTTCTTAACATGCTTAAGTACACTTTTAAAAAGTGAAATTTGTAATCATTTCAAAGTTTTACTTCAAAGTACATTTTAAATCATTATGTTTTTATAATCTATTGTCATGCTTTAAAGAAGAACACTTATTTTGATGTGTTGACTAACATAGTAAAGGACATATAAAGTATATATTATACTTTTAAAATATATTTTAATATATTTAAACACACAACAAGAATTAACTATAAAATATATTTTAGTTTTACATACATGCTAATTATAGCTATAAAAAGATCTACTCCCACTTACGCGGGTTAAAAAAAATCACCCTAAAGTTCAGGTAAATGCATTTATTTTCTAGTACTAACAAGGGTTGAAGCTAATCAACTTATCAGCTACACTAATCAAATAGTTAGCTGTTGGAAGACGTCAACTGGTTGACCATCCTGGCCAATCCCTAGATCAGCTAAAAGAGTAGCATACTCCACACATGAGTGTCAAACGGGTGTATGTTATGCCCTCAATGGCCTTGTCATGGCATACAAAATGATGGAGGGAAGGTTAACAGGGTTTCAAAGAGCAAAGCAAAGTCGTCGAGTGTAGCACTATTGGTTGACTTCCTCTCCATTGTATTAGAGCAGGAAGTACTGGCTAGCCCTGATACGCATCCAGCTAATATCACCGTTCCATGCAAAAACAATGGAGCCACAGTCCAACTCACAAGGGCAAGTAGCACACGTTGCCCCGAAGAGGACGGGTTTGAGAATGAATGCTTCCTTATCAAAACATACCCGTCCGATAGCAGAAAAGACGGGAAAAAGGGAGGAAAAAAACCACAGGGTAATTCTAACAAACAACAATGATTACCAAAGGCATACATTGAGATAAAAACAGCATTGCTAACAATGAACTTCCATGACTGTAGTACACACCATATTTTAAGAGCCTCATTCTGAAAGTCATTTCCTTTGAGCATTTGTACAGCTGTTCCATCAGAAAACATGCTAATGTTATAAATACAGGTCCTGTTTTGGTCTCAAAGGACTCTCCTTAACGTCAATGGAGAAGATTCAATCGCTAATCTAAGTGACCTTTCTTAGGAGCACACAAACAACACAGCCTCTTTATGTGAGGACGAAATTCTATATGAAGAGTTTATTTGCAAAAACAGATAACTCCGTTTTTATAAATTTTCTTAAATCATTTTTATTGTGTTGTGTTTTTATTGTGTTTGTTAGCTGTATTTTTTTAGTTATTATTATTTAATTAAAACAACCCAACTGCAGTTTGACTGATTTTAATTGGAATGCAGGACAAAAAAACATGATTTTTGAATTTTTTTAAAAACAGAGTTATCTGTTTTTGCAAATGAACTTTACATATATTTATTTATATTTGCAGTTAACTGGTGGAAGAGCGTGCTTTGGCCACAGGATGTCAAGCAAGCTAGGCTACCCTGTGAATCAGGTTGACGTCAGCAAATGCAGGTGATGAATCAAACCAAGAGAGCTGCCAGAGCCAGGGTGGGCAGTCTCAGAAGGAAATAGATATAGCACCTCTCACACTTATTTTCTCACACATTTTGCAGGTTGTGGATGTTTTCTCATTGGCAGGAAGTGCATCAACGTGACCTTTTAGCTGGTGGTTTGCTGTAGAGATTCTGCAGTGAAAGCCCTGCACCAACTTGCCCTTGTAATTTCTGAGATAAGGTTTGTTGCTTATTTTAAAAGGGAAAGACTGAGAATAAAAATATAAAGGGGGAACTGACCCTAAATCTACAAGAAGTCACTGTGCTTCATGCTCTACAACTACTTAGCGAAGACTGTGAGAACCAGACATCTTCTGCACAGATGTCTATGGCCAGCTTCAACTCCCTTTATACAGGTATATCTCAATAAATTAGAATGTCGTGGAAAAGTTAATTTATTTCAGTAATTCAACTCAAATTGTGAAACTCGTGTATTAAATAAATTCAGTGCACACAGACTGAAGAAGTTTAAGTCTTTGGTTCTTTTAATTGTGATCATTTTGGCTCACATTTAACAAAAACCCACCAATTCACTATCTCAACAAATTAGAATACTTCATAAGACCAATAAAAAAATTAAAAAAAAAAAAATTTGTGAATTGTTGGCCTTCTGGAAAGTATGTTCATTTACTGTATATGTACTCAATACTTGGTAGGGGCTCCTTTTGCTTTAATTACTGCCTCAATTCGGCGTGGCATGGAGGTGATCAGTTTGTGGCACTGCTGAGGTGGTATGGAAGCCCAGGTTTCTTTGACAGTGGCCTTCAGCTCATCTGCATTTTTTGGTCTCTTGTTTCTCATTTTCCTCTTGACAATACCCCATAGATTCTCTATAGGGTTCAGGTCTGGTGAGTTTGCTGGCCAGTCAAGCACACCAACACCATGGTCATTTAACGAACTTTTGGTGCTTTTGGCAGTGTGGGCAGGTGCCAAATCCTGCTGGAAAATGAAATCAGCATCTTTAAAAAGCTGGTCAGCAGAAGGAAGCATGAAGTGCTCCAAAATTTCTTGGTAAACAGGTGCAGTGACTTCGATTTTCAAAAAACACAATGGACCAACACCAGCAGATGACATTGCATCCCAAATCATCACAGACTGTGGAAACTTAACACTGGACTTCAAGCAACTTGGGCTATGAGCTTCTTCACCCTTCCTCCAGACTCTAGGACCTTGGTTTCCAAATGAAATACAAAACTTGCTCTCATCTGAAAAGAGGACTTTGGACCACTGGGCAACAGTCCAGTTCTTCTTCTTCTTCTTAGCCCAGGTAAGACGCCTCTGACGTTGTCTGTGGTTCAGGAGTGGCTTAACAAATTCCTTGACATGTCTGTGTGTGGTGGCTCTTGATGCCTTGACCCCAGCCTCAGTCCATTCCTTGTGAAGTTCACCCAAATTCTTGAATCAATTTTGTTTGACAATCCTCATAAGGCTGCGGTTCTCTCGGTTGGTTGTGCATCTTTTTCTTCCACACTTTTTCCTTCCACTCAACTTTCTGTTAACATGCTTGGATACAGCACTCTGTGAACAGCCAGCTTCTTTGGCAATGAATGTTTGTGGCTTACCCTCCTTGTGAAGGGTGTCAATGATTGTCTTCTGGACAACTGTCAGATCAGCAGTCTTCCCCATGATTGTATAGCCTAGTGAACCAAACTGAGAGACCATTTTGAAGGCTCAGGAAACCTTTGCAGGTGTTTTGAGTTGATTAGCTGATTGGCATGTCACCATATTCTAATTTGTTGAGATGAGTGAATTGGTGGGGTTTTTTGTTAAATGTGAGCCAAAATCATCACAATTAAAAGAACCAAAGACTTAAACTACTTCAGTCTGTGGGCATTGAATTTATTTAATACACGGGTTTCACAATTTGAGTTGAATTACTAAAATAAATGAACTTTTCCACGACATTCTAATTTATTGAGATGCACCTGTATGCTGTACCCCAATCTTCTAGCAGAAGGAACTAAAAGAAATATTATGAATGATATCAAATCACCAATTAAACCACATCATGATCATTTGTCTGGCTAGAGGAAAGCCCTTATGGGTTTGTAATGACATGGGGCGAGAATTTTATTTTTTGGGTGAACTATCCCTTCAAAATTGCAGAAACAGTATTACAAGTATTATGCTAGTATGCAAAATAATTGGTTAATTCAATTTTACTTATTTACTTTTTAACAATTTCTTGACTATATAATAACTGTACAGTATCTTACATTTCTCCTACTTGTAACTACACTGGGCTACAAGTAGGGCTGCACAAACTAATCTAAATCAAATCAAATCGTGAAGGCTGTTATGCACAGCTTGTCAGTGAAGCACAGCTCTTTGCTGAGATGGAGTCGCTTATAATGTGCATTTGAATAAGCAACACGCGTCAAACATCTTTCCATACATGAGAAGTATTTATGAGCCAACAAAAGACAACATTTAATAACATGTTTTACTCCAAACCCCCTTCATAACATCAGTTGAGTGTTTGAAATAAAATCCTTCTGTGAGATGATGTGCACGAAAATATTATTTCATAGTATTCTATGCAGTGATGAAGTGACAGTGACAAAAAATATCAACCTTAACACTGCCATGTGTATTGCTTGCTTCTACACCCAAATTACACAATTAACAAATTTTAAAACTACTTAAGTGACTTCAGATGATGTTTAATTGCATCCTCTCGGCTGCACATATCCTATTAGTATCCATATAGCCAATGGTTGTACAGAATGGCACTGTGCATGGACAAAGCCGTGTTTGTGGCAGTCATGAAGGGAGACATTTTAGAGTGTGCTCAGGAGAAAGTGTCTTTTTCTGGTCTTGGATAAAGACCCTGTGTGGTCACGACACACTACTTCATGTCTTTGTGGTGAGGTGGGGTTTGATAGGTGGGTCCGAGTGTTTGTACACTGGATGAGTGTATCCTGACAGATGTCTGCCTCTAGGGTATTATTGCAGCCAGGGTGCAAAAGAACTTATTTGAGTGCCGTAGATGCTAACAGTCATGCAACCTTGAACCGTGGGTGGTTGGACTGAAAGGTTTAAGTAAGAATTATAGTTTAGAGTGAGCGTGTTAATAGCTGTTCAACTAATTCGTCAAATATGAAAATTTGGGTTGTTTTGGCAGCACTGCCCATTCTTGCTGAAATTGCATACTATGATCATGCTGAGGAAAATGCTAATGGTATCAAGAGTGATGATCTCTGACATGCGTTCACTTTAAATGCAAGTTAACAATTCTTAAACTTCATTTAAGGTCATGCAAGTTTGAACTGTGAGTGGTTGGCCTGCAGGGTTTTAGATGAAGCACATTTCTAACTGTGAGCTCTATTAGATATTCAACTCATGCAACAAATATGAGGATAATGCTGCTACTTCACACTGCATCATCTTTAATTATTTCAGTAAAATCTATTTAAAATGCCAACAATGTAGGTCTCTTTAGAGGTGAGATATAAAGCAAGTCAGCACTATACAATAGACGGACGATGATAATAGGTAGAATGAAGGTGTTGTTGCGCAAATAAATGACTAACGATGAGTTGCTTAAGTCTGTCATGCCACTATATGTGTAAGAGGGGAAAAAAGACTCAGACCTAATTACTCAATGCTTGGTTTGCATTGAATATGTCTGTCTGCTTTGTGAAAAAGTCATACCAGATGCCTTGTGCATGAGTGGATTTGTCTGAGTTTACAGGCCACATCCAAACTGACAGTTATATATGAATGTCATGACGCACTTAATGGTGAAAGAATTTGAAATATTTAGCAAAGTGGAAATGAGGGCACAGAAAGCGTACTTGAAAAGAACAATTAATTTAAGCAAAAGGAAGTGGTCAAATGAAGGATGCAGGTAAATTTGATTACAGACATTTAATATATATATATATATATATATATATATATATATATATATATATATATATATATATATATATATATATCTGTCTATCAAGTTTAAGAAGAGCAATTCTTTGTACATTATTACTTTTTTATGGAAAACACAAAGTAAGTGAAATATTCATAGGTGTATTGACGCAGGAAAGCCCTATTACAGTAAATGTCTCAGACTTGTTTGAGTTATATTTTTCCCTGAAATCAAACTAATGAATTAAAAAATTATATTTTGTTTATTAAGCTTAGGAATAAAATGAAGATTCTGTTGAACTGTTGAAGGCTGTTAAAGAAGATATTTTGAAGAAAGTGGGTAACCAAACAGTTGCTGGTCGACATTGACTTAGTATGAAAAAAAAAAAAATACTATGGAAGTGAACAGGGACCAGAAACTGTTTGGTCACCCACATTATTGCAACAAATACTGTTATAGATTTTTTTTTTTTTTTGTATTTTCCTTTCTTTGTTTAAATCAGTGGTCTCAAACTCAATTCCTGGAGGGCCACAGCTCTGCAGAGTTTAGCTCTACCCAGCTCCAAATCACACCTGCTTGGAAGTTTCTAGTAATCTTGAAGACCTTGATTAGCTGGATCAGGTGAGTTTGATTAGGGTTGGAGCTAAACTGTGCAGAGCTGCGGCCCTCCAGGAACTGAGTTTGAGAACACTGGTTTAAATGTAGGATAGGCAATTTCAGAGAGACTAGCAATAGCAAGCTAGCTTTGAAAGTGTAAGATCCCACCCTCCCTGCAAATCATTCTCCAAAGCCTCGGCTCCTCCAAAACACATTAACGCGCACAGGCAGACCAGAGGCTAACCAGCGACACGATGAGAGATGGCGTTGGTGGAGGGTTGAATGCAATGCTGTTAGATTACCTCATTCACCGTTGAGAAAACATTACAGTACAAAGCGCATAATATTACAATAATAACGCCTTCCGTTCTCGCTTGGTCTACAATAGCAATCACATTTATTTCTATAGCACTTTATACAACACAGATTGTGTCAAAGCAGCTTCACAGAGATAAACAGCAAATTAGCAAAATCAATTAAGGAAACCCAGCTATGGAGACAATTCAGATTCTGCCATGCACCAACTCTAAAAGACAATAGTGTCATTGTTTAGCTCAAGTCAGTTCAGATCAAAAACAGTTTAAGGTTAATCTGTCATTTATAGATTGTTCTACAGTATGCAGCAATGTTATTATTCAGATTCATTTTTATTCCAGAGTCATTTTGTCATGTTGATTCAATTCAGTTAAGTACCAGTGTCGATGCTGGAAGATTAATTCAGTTCTTAATTAATTTAAAATTTTGTTAATATCCGATGATGTCAGTCAATGCGGCCATACTCCAAATAAGTAAGCCAGAAGGCGACAGTGGCAAGGAAGCCAGACTATCAAATTTAAGGGAAAAACAACCTTGGGAGAAACCAGACTCAACCAGGGGACCAGTTCTCCTCTGGCCTAAGCGAACGAAAACAGTGTGATGTTGATTGAGGTACTTCACACAAGCATTAGGTGAGAAAAGTAAGACTTGTAGTCTGAAACCTGAAGGCAGTAGGTGACTGGCTTATCAGATGAAAGTCCTTCCTGATAAAACTGTTTGGTAATAATTAACTTAAAGCCTTTATGTATAATGCATTATAAAAACAGTTTTAGTGCATTAATTATGCCTGGTAATGCACCTTTTGATGCAATGTACAATCTCATGAATAATTGTAACCATAGTTGATACATTATAACACTTAGCAATTCATTGTTACACTATGCATTTTAAATTTGATTATAATAATTTACGACAAGATATAATGTATTACATCGCACATTATGAATAAATGTAATGCATTATACCCTTTTAATAATCATTTAAAATGTATTATACATAAAGGCTTTAAGTAAATTGTTACCAACTGTTTTTCTGAAAAACTGATTGCTGATGTCTATAATGAAAAAATCCCAAATATCGGTCAATATATCGGCTTTGACGATATTGGTTGATGTTAAGTTGAAGTAGTAAAAAATTACTAAAACAAATAAAATAAAGCTAAAGATATTACTAAAACAAACTAAAATTAAAATTAAAACAAAACAAAAATCTAAAAATAAAAGCTAAATATAGCTACAAGCAGCAATTACAGGGCCAAGCACTCCAAAGGCAAAATGAGGTGCTAAGCATGGCATGGAGCATCAGACCAAATGCAACGAGTAATAAAAGCAATTTTAGGATGATTGTAATTGAAATGGCTGAAAAATCAAATACAACCTCTAATAATATGATTAAATGGCTTATCGCTTTTGACCAACAGGTGGCACTTTAATCAAATCATTTTGGTGTGTTCTGTGTGAGGTGACAATGGCACACACAAAGTTTGTTGTATTATGTCAAAGATTTGCAGAGATATAGCCTTAGAGTTATTCTGGCACCGTGCCTCAAATTTGTAGTGGCACTGTACGAAAACGGTTTTGTCTATCAACAAGAAATCCATAACTTTTTGTCAGCATGGTCTGAAGATGATATGATTCAAATTTGGTGAAAATTGGACAAACGGTCTAGGAGTTCGAAAAAGTAGGTTTTTAAAGAAAATAAAAATGGCGGACAGGAAGTTTGGCTGACTATGGCAACACTGGTATCAGTGTTCTCAGCATGACCCAAGGAATCTCTTAATACCAATCTCATTACAATAGGCAAAATTCACAGAAAGCTATTAGAATTTATTGGAAATTTTATTATAACTTTTGATCACAAGGTGGCACTGTCTCAAACCTTTTTGTGTACTTTCAGGTCATGGACTCGATGGTACATACAAAGTTTCGTAATGGTACACCAATGCATTCGTAAAATATAGCATTTTATATCATAATACTCCATTGTAGTTAATGGTAATTTCATGCTTTGTTCAATTATAGCACCACCAAGAGGCACAATCCCACTAAATTGTGTATGTGTCCTTAGAGTGTGCCCATACATATGTGTCAAATTTGGTGAAAATATCTCATTTTGTTTTGAAGTTATAGACATTTTTATACATGAGAAGAGAAAAATGACTGATTGCCAACTTTGTTTGCATTTTTTGGCACTTACTATCAAAATTTTGGCAATTGGGCATTAGCGAATAGCCGGCATGCTATGTTTATGAATTTCCTACGGTGGTTTCGTGTTGATCAGAGTAACGGTTTCCAAGATATTGGCAAATGTTTTTTAAGTGCTAAAATGCAACGTTGCACAAACCATAAGGCAAACACTGGCATGTTCTAAAGAGACCAGTTTTGTGATTTTTGGCCAAACCATTCAGAAGTTATAAGCAAAAAAATGCATTTTTCATATCTCCTGACCACTATGTGGCACAGCGCCGAAACACTGCAGGTAGTCTCAGGTCATGCTTGTTATAACACACACCAAGTTTGGTCTCAATACGCCAAACAGTTACGGAGATATAACCTGAGATCCATTTTTGCCTGCTTTTCGGCAAATTCGTTAGTGTGTTATTCGAGAACGCTTGGACGGATCAACTTGAATTCCATAACTTTTTGCCAGCATGGTCTGAAGATGATCTGAGCCAATTTTGGTGAAAATCGGACAAATTGTCTAGGACGAGTTCGAAAAAGTAAGTTTTACGAACAATTAAAAATAGCAAAAAAGCTAAACCTTATGATTTTTAAATTCTGGACTTCATTCGACTCGGCTTGAGCCAAGGATTCAGAGGAAAAAAGAATTTCATTTGCCATATGGTTCAAAAGTTATTAGCATAAACATGAGTGAAACTTTGAATAAGAGATAGAGATAGAGATAGAGACTCCAAATTTGCTGTGGTTAGTGTTGACATTATCCTCTATCAGTGTGCCAAATTTGACAACTTTCCCGCAAGCGGTTCTATGGGATAGTCTCAATACTAACCACAGACTTTCGAGAGGAAGAAACGGAAGAAGAAGAAGAAGAAGAAGAAGACGAAGAAGAAGAAGAAGAACGCCAACGGATACAATAGGTGCCATCGCACCTTCGGTGCTTGGCCCCTAATAATAATAATAAGAACGCCAACGGATACAACAGGTGCCATCGCACCTTCTGTGCTTGGTCCCTAATTCTTAATGAGCAGTTATATAAATGAGAATAAAAAGGTTTAATGTCTAAATACAATGATTTGTAGTAACATAAGCAGTTCTGGTTCAGATCAAGATGCGTGCGGATCAGAGGCCAGATCTAATTGCACGTTGAATTCGATCCCTCTTGACTTCCATGAGGCATCAGCCAAAAGCCCCATCATGCAGATTCCACTTCAACTGCTGTAACATTCCGACAGTTCCTTGTGGGAGACAAGGAATGTGGAAGAGGGAAGAGGTTAAGAAAGGGAAGGATGAAAGGAAGGCTTGGGAGGTGATTTAGAGGAAACAGGAGAACAGGAAGAGGCCACTCATGTGGCGTCAGAGTCAGCACTCTCTCCTTCAGTGATGAAATCAACAGTGCACTGCCACATAGCCTTGACTTTATTCAAAGTCATGAGTTCAAAACAGAAGAGAACTTAAACTGATGGTCATATTGTGACTAATGTGGGTACAGTCTATAATTTTTACTTAATAATATATGAGTATTTTATAATCTATTGTATTTTATTATTACATATTATATTTTACATCTACTATAGTATTTAGAGGCCAAGCACCGAAGGTGCATAGGCTCCTATTGTATCCATTGGCATTCTTCTTCTTCTTCTTCTGTTTCTTCTTCCGTTCTTGAGTCTATGGTAGCCCATAGAACCGCTTGCGGGAAAGTTGTGAAATTTGGCACACTGATAGAGGATAGTCTCAATACTAACCACAGCAAATTTGAAGTCTCTAACTCAAACTCTCTAGCGCCACCACTTCACTTCAGCGCCATGATTCACTCATGTTTATGCTAATAACTTTTGAACCGTAAGCCACAAAAGGAAAATTGCTGACATTGCCGAGTCGAATGGGCTCCAAAATTCAAAAATCGTAAGGTTTAGTTTTTTCGCTATTTTCAATTGTTCGTAAAACATACTTTTTCGAACTCATCCTAGACGGTTGCTCCGATTTCAACCAAAACTGGCTCAGATCATCTACAGACCATGCTGGCAAAAAGTTATGGAATTCAAGTGGATTAGTCAAACCGTTCTCGAATAGCGCACGAACGAATTCTACGAAAGGCATTCAAAAATGGATGTGACGCTATATCCGCAACGGTTTGGCGTATTGAGACCAAACTTGATGTGTGTTATAACAAGCATGACCTGAGACTACCTGCAGTGTTTCAGCGCTGTGCCCCCTAGTGGTCAGAAGATATGAAAAATGCATATTTTTGCTTATAACTTCTCAATGGTTTAGCCAAAAATCACAAAACCAGTCTCTTTAGATTCGGTGCATCATGCCGAGTCAAACCATATCCAATTTTCCCATGTCAGACATTTTGGGCGTCCTCCATTTTGAATTTTGTTGTAAAATGCTATATTTTACGAATGCTTTGACGTATCGTTACAAACTTGGTATGGGTCACCAGCACGATGCCCTGAAGGAGCCTGAGAAGTTTCGAGCCAGCGCCACCTAGTGGTAAAATCAAACATTCACATGCCTATAACTTTGTGTGTGGTCGGCTTATTTTCAAGGGAGTCCCCTGTTTAGACTCGTGAATCCTTGCCGAGTCCAGCAATATCAAACTTGCCAGGTTTTGCCTTATGGTTTGTGCAGGGTTGCACTTTAGCGCTTAAAAAATAGTTGGCAATATCTTAGAAACCATTACTCCGATCGACACGTAATCACCGTAGGAAATTCGGAAACTTAGCGTGCCGGATAAATGCAAATGCCCAGTTGCCAAAATTTTGATAGTAAGTGCCACAAAAATGCAAACAAAGTTGGCAGTCAGTCATTTTTTCTCTTCTCATGTATAAAAATGTCTATAACTCCAAAACAAAATGAGATATTTTCACCAAATTTGACACGCATATGTATGGGCACACTCTAAGGACACATAAAAAATTTGGTAGGATTGTGCCTCTTGGTGGCACTATAATTGAACAAAACATGAAATTGCCATTAACTACAATAGAATATTATGATGTAAAATGCTATATTTTTTCGAATGCATTGGTGTACCATTACAAAACTTTGTATGTACCATTGAGACCATGACCTGAAAGTACTCAAAAAGTTTTGAGACAGTGCCACCTTGTGGTCAAAAGTTATAATGAAATTTCAAATAAATGCTAATAGCTTTCTGTGAATTTTGTCTATTGTAATGAGACTGGTATTAATAGATTCCTTGGGTCATGGTGAGAACAGTGATACCAATGTTGCTATAGTCAGCCAAACTTCCTGTCTGCCATTTTGATTTATGTTGAAAACCTATTTTTTCAAACTCCTCCTCAACCATTTGTCCGATTTTCACCAAATTTGACTCAGATCATCTTCAGACCATGCTGGCAAAAAGTTATGGATTTCGTGTTGATAGACGAAACTGTTTTCGTATAGCGCTGCTACAAAGTTGACATATTGACATGGCATATTGACACCACATTTTATGAGTTTCATTGTCAACTCACACAGAACACACCACATCGATTTAATAACAGCATTACCTAATGGTCAAACGTGATAAGCCAATAAATCATATTACTAGAGGTTTATTTATGATTTTCAGCCGTTGTGACTGAAATCATCCTATAATGGCTTCAGTTACTCATTTCTGCAGTTGGTCTGATGGTTGCTTCTTTAGTGCTTGGCCCCGTAATTGCTGCTTGCAGCTATATTTCTATATATTATTCTTTTATTTTACAATATACCTTTGGTGATAAATTATTACTATTGACATATTATAAATTATACTATCTAGAATATTAGTTTAATAATTAAAAATAATAGAAAACAATTAATTACTAATAATTACTATTAAATTTGTAATTAACATTTAATTAATAATGTATTTGACAATAAAATACTTATACATATAAATAATATATATGAATATAATAATAATAATAATAATAATAATAATAATAATAATAAAATGATTAATATTCTTAAAATGTTTACGATATTACAATATAATGTTTTTAAATATTTAATTTTAAATGTTTTTATTTCCACTAGAAGTCTCAGACTTTTGTGTCTTTGAAGTTCCTTCCTACTCTTTCGATTAAAGACTGGTTTTTGGATTTTATTCGGCATTCAGTGCAAATTACAGTCACTATAATATGAACATCTACACTACATCTACATTACAGGCACACTGAGAGGTCGATCCAACTTTTCACTCCAAGTTTTGTATGAGTCACAGAAACCCCAGCGCCTTTGACAGGAAGAGACTGACGCATGGAAATATTGGTCACCAAAACATCAACAACATGGAGCGAAGAACAAGCAGAAACAAAACAAAACAGAGCGATGAGGCTTAAAACTCCCGCCACTTGTTTTTTCACTCTACTGTGTTGTGTTCAGCCTCAGTAAGTCGCAGGCCAACAACGACATGAATGATTCATTGAAACAAAACGGAGCACACATGTGGGCACACGTTTAATCTGCCCAAATGGCTCTGCCTCAACCCAGGAATTCACTATCACAAAAACAGCCGCCACGCACACACAGCTCAAAAGAACCAGTGAAAACAGGTTACAGTCACAGGGTAGGGCCTATGAATTTTTTCCCCCAAATCTGTTTTATTTTTCCCCAAATCTTTTTTTTTTCTTCACATTTTTCCTGCTTCCGTTTTAATAGTTAAATTAATTTTTATTAATCAAAAAGCATGTCTAATTAATTGACATAATAAAAATTAAACAATTTAACAACCTTTTTTAACTAAAACTTACATTTTTTTTTAGGGACCAATGAATTTTTTATTTATTTTTATTTTAATTTTTTCCCCATATTTCATTTTCTTCCATTTTAAGTTTTAATATGTCTAGATTTCATTTTAATCAAACAATTCTGCACTGTCGGTTTTAATTTTTCTAGATTCATCATTTATTACAAAATAATTATCAAAACTGGTGATAAACAAATAAAGGTATAAAACATTAACAATTGTTGAAAATGAAAGAAAATGTGATAATTCTGTTTACTTTTTGGCAAAGAGCTGAAGATGATTATTATATTACTAAGTACATTCTACTGTACAATAGTAATATATTTCGGTAACAAGGTGTCCTTGTTACATATGTTACATGTATTTACTATTTTACTAACAATTAATTATGCATAATTACATGCAAGTAACCCTAAACCAAACCCTAATCCTAACCCTAACCATATAGTAAGTAGGCTACATGTAGTTAATTAATATTACTCAGTACTTAAATGTATAATTACACTGTAACAAGGACACCTTAAAATAAAGTGTAACCTATATTTCGGTCACAATTTCTTCAAGCAAACTTTTACTTTGATGGGCAGACTTCACATTTAAATAGCAGTCTTTTTGCTAGGGGTCAAGTCACCTTTATTTATATAGCGCTTTTAACAATACAGATTGTGTCAAAGCACTTAACAGTATCAAATTGGAGGATAGAGTGTCAGTAATGTATAATGATAAGATTAAACACTCAATTTTCAGTTAATGGCATTTCATTATTGAATTCAGAGGTGTCATTGTTTAGCTCAGTTTAGTTTAAACAGTATCTGTGAAATCAAATTGACAATAATCGCTAGAAATTAAGTGTCCCCAATTGAGCAAGCCAGAGGCGACAGCGGCAAGGAACCAAAACTTCCTCTGTGACAGAATGGAGGAAAAAAATAAAAAAAAAATAAAATAAAAAAATAAAAAAATAAAAAAAACCTTGGGAGAAACCAGGCTCAGTTGGGGGGCATTTCTCCTCTGGCCAGACGAAACCCGCAGTTCAATTCCAACCCCACCCATGTCAGAAGGGGTGCAACGGACCGTAGATGATCCGTGATCTGTACGGACAAGTCCCCACGGTTCGGCACGCATGTGATTCGCGGATTAACTGTTAAATCCAACCAGTATAGACTGAAAGTTATCATTTGCACGTGTTTACCAATTTACACATTCAAGCATTTTCAGACCATTCAGATGAAGGAGAAATCGAATCGGGACTCGCGCGCCGTTTTCTGCGCTCAGCCGCTGTCGCACTCACCCGAAGCGCGCAGATAGAGAGAGAGCGGCGCGATTCTGAAACCGCCTCAACGGATGGATATATACACACAAAGTTATGTGAAAACAGAGGCGTCATGCCCATTCAAAGTGGGCACGTGCCCCCTCAGATTTTTGAGCCAGGTGGATTTTAAATGCAGCTTCCAAAAGATAAAAAAAAAAAAAAAAAATTGCCGAATAATATTTTCTATATCTGATACAATCACACCAGCGTGATTAAATTGTTCAGTGAGTCTTATCATCAGCTGCTATTCAAATCGTTCGCTGGCTGGCGCTGAGCCAGAGACAGAAGCGTTTGTACAGCGCATTATAACCAATCACACACGATGCTGTTGAGCTTATGAATGCAATGACCAATCAGAGGTGTTCAGATGAGTTATCGCTAAAATGTCGGTGTTTCCTTCACTCGCTCGCTGGCTGAATTCTCTCTTTAGAAACAACAAATTATAGATGTGTGTATGAATCTGTAAGTAAGATATATTTATTTCACAGTGTAAACAGCTTCAGTGATTTTAATGGGAGTTTTTGAGAGTGCTTGAACTCTAGACTGTGAAAATGTTCTTTGATAATGTAAATGTTCTTTGCTCTCTTTCTGTACAATGAAAGTGTTATGATAAGTAGCCTAACTTATAATGTTTTTAATATTCACATTAAATATAAAGTCAGTCGTATTAAAATATGTTATGGCATGACACCCATATCAGTTACTTAAGTAAACAGACAGGTTTTTATGCATAGTTAATAGACTACATTATTAGGCTACTTTGACCATCATAATCTAGGTGACAATCGAGATATTTTCATATTTCTGTGTGTCACATGACAAACCTGCTGGGGTATAGAAGTACTTAAAGTAAGCTTTTAGTAATAAAGGAAAAGCAAACATTTTTTTTTTTGTTTGTTTGTTTTTTGTTGTTTTTTTTTGGCTGATCCAAAAAATGATCCGATCCGTGACTCAGAATCCGTAGTATGATCCGAACCGTGAGTTTTGTGATCCGTTGCACCATTACTTTTTGCACTTTTATATTTACATACACTTATCTATATCACAATTTGACTGATTGTACAGACCTCTTTTTTATTTTATTCATCAAAAATTTGCCAAATTTCATGACATTTTGCGATATGAATTCCATTTTATGACTGATTTCTGATTCAGTCCCTGGCTCTACAGAGGTTGTTTTAAAACCAGTTACACAAATTGTCTGTTTTTATATATATATAAAAAAAGGCAGGAAGACGCAAATGTAGATATGTAAATTATGTCAAATGAAATCCCACAGTGTATGTCTGATAAAACTAAAATGTTAACATCTCCATATTCTCTATCAATCTTGATACAAAATCAAGATTAAGTACTTGATATGCTTTTTGGCACGGAAGTGGGTCAACGTTTGAATATTTTGTGGAAAGGCATGTCCGTGTGTGTGAGAGTGTGTTTGTGTGAGCATGAGCTAGTCACTCTGTGTTTATGTGTCATAATAGTGGGCCAGTCTGACAGGCACCACGTATAATCGCTTTAGGGCAGGAGTTGCACAACAGTGGAGAGGGTAATGCCTGCGGTTTGGGGCCTCGGCAGCCGGCGGCCTCATAAAAGTGACGGCTACAATATACTTGCACACAAATTCTGGCATGAAGGCGCATATTTCTCTCTCTCTTTCACTTCCATGCTCAAAAATGACCCAAAAAGGGGCAAAGTGTAGCTTGCTGAGTGGTGATCAGTTTGGGTGGTCCCGTCCATCGCTCTCATCGGTCTGACTCCCTCATTTGTCACTTAGCAGCAGATGAACCTCTTCTTTTTAACAGGAAATGTGACGTGACAGCTCAATCTTCTTCCGAAGGAGCGCTGCCTAATAACAAACATCATTTCTGCTGGCAAAGTGCACAAAGTGATTTTCTTTTCATCAGGACTCGGCTCTCCACACCTATACACCAATTATATTTCCATAATATTGTGCTGACCTACATACACATAAAAGTGCCTGTATACAAGGTCAAAAAGAGTCAACATTTGCCTCCGGTTTTCAGAAATCATTTGATTTGCTGCTTAAGAAATACTGTATTTAAATGTATAAAAAAAAAGAAAAAAAAAAAGAAGAAATACTATATTTTTTATTATTTTCAAGGTATTATTAATACATTTCTTGAGGATTTTGAATGACTAGGAAGAAGCATTTAATTTGGATTTTTATGTAATAGTGTAAAAGCCTTTATTGTCTCTTTCTCAATTAAAGTATTAGTTTTTTTCAACAAAAATTATGGCTGCCAATTTAACACATTAATTTGGTGAAATTAATTATGAAGAAAAAAATAATGCGTTTAATGCAACTTGCTCCAGCCCAGACCTGTATAATCTTAGGCTACTTTAACACTGCAAGCATTAGTGCTCAATTCCGATTTATTGCTCAGGTATGATTTTTTGTATGGCTGTTCACATTATCATTTTTAAATGTGGCCAATATTAGATTTCAGTGTGAATGAATGACACTCCTGAACTGACCCACATGTGCGAAAGAACAAAATCACTGTATCACTGAAGTGACCGTTTACAAGTTCAGTTATTTGCTGCTGTGCCACAGAAGCCAGCAAATTCATAAGAAGGCAATAAGGAGGACGAATTTTTTTTAAATATTTACGGTACAACCCAGTAAGTTTATCTTGGCTGTCTTTGTAAAACAACACATCTTGTCGCAACTTTCGGTCATATTCACAGAGTGATCAAAAAAGAACCAGTATGTAAAATCTTTAAAGTGAATCCCAACAGTGTGGAATTATGACAAATGTCCTTTACCTATATAATATTATATAGTTTAGCAATATTACATGAGCAAGAGCGCAAAGGTTTTTTCTTGAATATCTGCATAATTGCAAATGTGATCTTGTTTGTTTATTTGACTATTGTATAAAATAGTTAATGGTTAAAAAAGTTAATATTGTTTATCATTTTGGACATAACATTGTCAGCATTACCTGTTTTTGCTCAATGTCACCAACGAAAATAGTTCCAAACAAAGCCAGAACTGCTTTGCCTTTCACAACAACACACAACATTATTGAATGAATATGGTTTTTGAATAACATTTTCAATAAATGGTACAGGTGAACTGAGGAGGAAGCTTAACAGTGTGAATGTTAGAGGATATCTATTTTGTTTCTAACTCAGGGAAAATCTTGTTTTCCATCATATGATGAGCCCTTTAATGAGAGTGTTGATTTACAGTGAAGATAGAGTAGATGAGTTTCTTACACTGGTGCCGTGCTCACCTACTGCCATCATACCAAACAACTTTGTGACTCACTCTGACTCACTCCCCATAACTATTTGGTTTTAAATGGTCCAGTATGTCTACCCTCAGCATCAGATGGGCTCTTAAATCTAGCAAAGAGAAGGAAAAACAAACCAGTTGGTGCAAATTCCTTCAGTTGTATTTTGCTGTGCCAAATTTCCAGAATATCTCTGACCTGTAGGTTAATATTACGTGATTGAAGTCACGCAACCATGTTGTAACATTGTAGAAAGAGCTGCAAGTGGAAAACAAAACTTAAACCCACAAACTTTAAGTCAGTTGGTACCTAAATACTGACCGGGAAACCTAAATTTATTTGTGTGGTAACAGCCAAGTCAGACAATCCTTTTTTTTTTTAAAATTCATAGATAATAACATCGGAAATCTGAACTATATATGATGACCGCTGGACTAGAAACACCCCCGGTTTTCATTTCAGAAATCTGGTCACCTTATAATAGCCCAAGGCTCCAAACGTCTACATCACCGCTGAAACATATAATCAGTGGTGAAACTGTCCAACATGTATGTCCAAATATTTGCCATCTTTCTACTTGTATTTATATGTTATGGGGTTGGGGGAGCATGTTGCAACCCAAACAGCAATCCTACCAACATGCAGCTCTGTGGCCTGTTACCTCATGCAATCCCCAACCCTGTTAAACTGAATCATGAGGATGTGATGTTCTGTCCCTGGGCTGCGGCCAGCGGTCCGTCGAGATATCAGTGTGTTCTGACCACAGCGAGACCGGTTACGCCACCCTGTCACCCTGCCCAGAGAGGCAGATGGGCACAGGAGGGTGTGGAGAGAGGCATGCTAACCCCCGTTGGCTCTGTCGAGCCCCAAAATACTTCCCCCGTCCACCTCGTCCACAGTTTAAACGCAGCAGATGGTTTTAAAGGTCTGCTGCGGACTTGCCGGAACTGTCCTACTTGGAAGGTTTTACCACAGTGCACTCTTACATCATAGGTGAGGGACCTCAGATCACTATGTAACGCGGCTCAAAATACACTGCCTTGCCTAAGCTCATTGTTGATAAACCAAATTAGAACAACTCTTAGTAAACTCTGAGGCGAGTTCAGGATCGGACAATTTCGTGCAAAGGTCTCTCCCTTTGGAAATTGTGTAGCCATTCAGAACAAAATACTGTAATGACAATGAATTGCTTGAGTTTGATTTCTTTGGACTCTGTACTGCCAAGCACTTGTGGGAGAGCAGAAATCTGCAGTACATATTTTCAACGCTTGCAAATGTGTCCCTTGGATCCCACGGTACTTGAAGAATATCAAACATTGCTCTTGTTAATTCCTTTGTCTCTGTCAGTGGTATGTTTAGTCTGGAGAAGGGCACAACATAAATCTCTTCTTCTTGTCTCTGGTTCTGATGCATTCTCTGAGGTCAAAAAGGTAAACAGAGTATTGAAAAAATACAGGGTTAGGATGGTAATCTCTACTTCCATGCAAATAACACGTGCCAAGCCAAGCCTTTTTTTTTTTTTTTTTTGTGCAGGGGTATCCAATCCACTATACAGAATAGTTTAGTTCAAATCCTAATTAAACATACCTGAATTGGCTAATCAAGGTCTTCAGAATTACTAGAAACTTCCAAGCAAGTGTGCTGGGGAACGTTGGACCTAAACTCTACAGGACATCTTCCCTCCAGAAGCAGGATTGGATGTTTTAGTCCTTTTTATTTCTATTTATTTTCTCACATTGTTCCAAACCTGTAGACTTTCTTTATTCTGTAGAATACAAAAAGTGATTTTTTTTTAAAGAATATTCTGGCCTTTTCCATGTAATGAAAGTAAATGAGGACTCGGGCTCTCAGGTTCTAAAAGTATGGAAAAAGGACCATAATATGTGACTTGTGACAGACTTGTGAGCTATTTTCTGAAGCCATACAAAACACTTAAGTCATTTAAATCATTTTTCACTAAAAAAAAAATCTTCCCCTCCAGTGAGCTGCTAACCATTGTGACCAGATCAGTTTGATTCCTGAATCCTAAAGTATTATGCCTGTTTTTTTTGTTTTGTTTAAAATCTAGATATGAACTGATTAATTGAGTACTGAATGAATTCGAAATCCAACCTCAATGAAGTGTTGACCATTCACATGTTGTTACTTGTCTTATGAACTTTCATGAATGCACCAAGGAGAGCTAGGGAGAACGTCAAGACATTGAGTGAAAAATGACTTAAATTTACACATACAAAAGTTTCGAATTGGAATATAATCTGTTATTCATGTGGACCATTTTTATGGTGATTTTTACTTTGACGGCATATGTCATTCAATTTCATTAAATGAAAAGAGTGACCAGGATTTTCTACAAAATAATTTTTTTTTTCTTCAGAGGTCATACTTGACTGTATGTCATTTGGAACGAGTTAAACTAATTAAATAATGACAGCTATAATATTTTTGGGAGAACTTTTTGAAGCAGGGGTGTCCAAATCCTACTTTTAGAGGGCCACTGTCCTGCAGAGTTTAGCGACAAACCTAATTAAACACACCTGAACCAGCTAATCAGGGTCTTCAAGATTACTAGAAACTTTAAGCAAGTTTTGGGGCAGGGTGGAGTTAAACTTCGCAGAGCATTGGCCCTGCAGTAGCAGGATTGGACATCCCTGATTTAAAGAGTCTGAAGTAAACTAAACAAGCCTTTCAAACTAAACGTTCTTTCAAAAAGCACAACCGTATGACACTGGTTTTTCATACACGACACCTTCACACACGTATGCACTTGCATGTGCATATGGCTACTACTCGCATGCCAGGAACAGTGATTCAGCACATAAAACATTCACCATAACAGGGTGTAGACTGAAAGAAAGGATAGCGATACCTCAAGTTGACAGGAGGAAGGGAAAGGTTAAAAGAGGTTTATTGCAAGACTAAAGGCCTGGGATGGAATGTGCTCCGAAATTACATGTCCACCAGCCCTTTTATGTCAGTTTGTTGGGCCTACATTTGGAAATGCAGGTCACATTAGCGCACAACAGAGGCAGAGCCACCCCGTCTCGCTCACTCTCCGCTGAAGGAGTTCCACTGACTAACAAGTGGCACCAGACTTTGGCCTGAAGCTCTCGGATTCCAGTAAACGTTTCATTATGCAACCTTTAATGAGTGTCGCCTTATCTGAACTCGAGCAAAAGCGCGCGTCAGGCAGCAAGAGCCTGAGGGGATGACTGAGGAGCGCTCTATCCGTCGCTTTGGCCTAGCCCAGCTTTTACAGTTAAAATATAACAGCCAAAGACCCAGTTTATGCAGAGTCATATTTGATTAAGTGTAGCGACCCATGCGTAAGCACAAGCGACAGCCGGAAGAGAGGCTGTTGCCAGGATGCGAGACGAGGGAAGGGGTGAGAACGGAGGGGAGATCAGGGCTTTTGGATGAATGCAAGTATCCTTCATACTCAAGTACAAGGGCTGACTGCACTGTCCCAGCAGGAGCTTCACAAGCAAGACACAGATTTTCTTCGGCCAAAATATGTGATTCTTGGAATGATGTTACATCTAATGTTCTCAGCTCTTCTAGGAATTAACTGCTCTTTCTCGCAGTAATAGAGCAGAAGTCAATGTGAGTATCACAGGGAGCAGATGTGGTCAGATTTTCAGAACCCAACTAGCGTCCTCAAAGAGAAAATGGCATTAAATAAATAAATAAATAAATATTCAATATTTATTGCCTAATGTGCAATGTAAATGTTTATTTATGACTCATTTGTGTGTTTATTATTAAATAAATTTGATTCATTAATTGATTATTAAATAAACTTTGTTTTTGGTTTTGGGTTGTCACTAACTGAAATCTTTAAATTTAGTTTTGGTAAAAAAAATGCATTTCGCTGCATCAATTATATAAACAATATGCAGAGTCAGGTGGAATCTGCAAATTTTCTTTCAGATTATCTATACTGGGGAAACATCTGCACAACACATTAACTTAGTAGTTACACACTGATACCAACCCAATGTTTGACTATTATAGATGTTACTAAATTTATTTAAGATAATAATAATAATCATTCAAATTTAATAAAAATAAATATACCAGTCAAACTTAATACTAAATAGGCTAGCTTAATATACAATGCATATTTTTGTTAACAAATATTTTTTAACTTTCAGTATTATAATTCTATAATATTATAAAATTATATAATAATAATTATTATTATAATTATTATTAATATGGTTACTTTTATATCATAACTGCATTACATTTCAATCTTATCATGACATGACATCCACAAAAAATCTTTTACAACATTTCTGAGCTAAACTGTTTTCTTAGATGGCCAAGGTGAATGTACCTGAACTGAGGTCTATGTTTTGAAAACGGTTTTCAAAAAGTGTCAGTTGACTGGAGGATGGGTTATCACAGGAGCAAACTGTGACGTACCACAGTACAGGAAAATCGATTGCGGACATCAAAGAGCGCTCAAGTGATTGGCGACAGAGACCTGCATCAAATATTTACACTGCAAGAGTGACGTATGTTTCATAGATATAGCAAAAGCAGATGGAGGAACAGCACAGGACAGATCAAACTGAACCGTCTAAGCATGTTTGTTTAGAAACACTCAGAGACCTCATATCACGTGTAACCTTTCAAAACACATGCAAGAACAACTAGAGTTTACCGCTCTACAGACAGATATACACTACAGGAGCATCACAGCACAACACAAGAGCCTCTCTAGAGAAAGCATCAGACTCATATGCTTTGTCATAACTTATGCCTTTGCAAATTCTGAATTGAAAACTCAAACTGACTGAACCTGTGACTTAGTGGTTATGTGTATGGTTATTCATAATAGAGGAGTAAAAATTATGAAATAAATAAATAAAACAGCAATAATCTGGTACAAAGTCTGTTGAAATCTGTTCAACAAATGTCCCTTGATGGTAAATGATGTGCTATGGACGTTCTCCACAGAGAAGAGATGATGATATCATGTCAAGTTGCTCAGAGATGGCTGACTGACTAGTTTCCATTTCCAATTAATAGAGGTAATTTGTCATTCACTAAAATCTGGAAGGAAAATGCTCTAAACAATACATGTCTAAATGTGACAGTTTTCTCTATAGATATCACAACAGTTATTACAGTCAGAATTCTAAAAATAATGTATGATGACAAATATTTTAATTAATTATTTTTTATTTTTATTTAACAAATTGTATGTATTCATACATATTCATATGACAAATATGTTATTTAATTATATTTACTATTATTTAATAAATTGTATGTATTCTTATTATTTATAAAATGAACGTTATATATTAGATTTTATTTATTCAGATTAGATATATATTAAATGAAAAATAGAGATCATATTATAACACACACACACACACACACACACACACACACACACACATATATATATATATATATATACATATATATATATATATAAAATTGTATGCTAGCTGTTGTGCTACCTTTGTGTAATAAAATAACTGTCTGAATAAATGTTTTTTATTACTATTATATATTAAATTCAAGTATGAAGCAGGTATCCAACCTGAACAAAAGTTACAAAACATTGATTTAACTGAAGCTAAAGAGTCAGTAAATGTAAGATTTATCTCAACTGATCACTGAGGAATGTGTATTTAGTGTATGGTATTCACTTTTCCTTTGAACTGTTTTCTGTTTCCCTTCACTAAACAACCAACATCACCATTTAACTAATGCGCAGTTAGTCTTTAAGCACTTCTGTTACCCTGTAAATTTCACATGCCAAAGTTCGTGAACATCTTGTTACAAAAATACATCAGTGCGCTAGCACAACTGACACTGGTTTTTAGTAGATTGTGGGAACAGGATAAAGGGTGACCCGTGTACGGTAACCTGGCTTCAAGAATTCACCCATTGGAGGTGTGACATTAAACTGTTACTTTGTCAAAAAGAGTTACTTTATCCCCTGGACTGAAGCCCAGACTGCAGCAATACAGAGCTCTTCTCTGCTTCACGAACTGACAATTTAGCCAGATGATTCAGCACTGAGGGTTGATTGGGGGGTGTTAGGGGCTGTCAAAGATTCAATTCTCCTGTCACGATCAGAGCGTGCAAGGAGCAGCGCTGATAGATTTCTCCCCCTCTCACCCTTGCTTTTTTCTCTGTGTGACTACCATCTCTCTGGAGAAAACAAAGCTGGCAAAAAGTAAAGTGCCTGTGTCTCTGTGTCTTCCCCAAGAGAACTGACTGCCTGGAGAAAGATGGCTGCCAACATGTTACAGCTTACAATTTAAGTTACAAGTTACATTCTTCATCAAGATTTTGGATTAAAATTCATATGGATGTAAAAGAGAAAGTTTTCCACAAATTTTAATCAATGTTTTTGATTTCACTAGTTTATATCAAGGGTCACGCAATACGACAAATACATTTTAAAAGTACAAATAAACCATGCAGTCTCTTATTTAATAAAAATTTTTTAATCTTATTCTCAATGTATTATTATATGTAAAAAAAAACATTTTATAAAATATATTTAATAATGCAAAAATTTAATAAGTATAAAATTAATTGTTTTTAAGATACTACTATTACGATTGCTAATAATAACAATAATAGTAATAATAATATCTTAAATATATAATAGCCATTCGCCAACAAAACAACCTCAGATGAAATTATGAATTTCTCTGGTTGTTAAAACAATTCAAAACCGATGATTTTCAAACTAAGCCTCTCCTTCCTTTCAAGCATATTGGTTTGGAGTGACAGAAGCTGTGCCCCCAAGGGACCCTTTAACTGATCATTACCAGTGCCACATTGTTTATGAGATCAGAATAAAATTGAACAGTTCCTGCGGGAAATTTCCTGTGGTTCTCAAAAACATTGCCCCATTATGAGTCACACATACTGAGCATCCAATCACAGCACAGATCATATCAGTTTTACTACCACAAAACAAACACACACATGATTTGACATTGGGTTTATCATATGTGCTTCCAATAAGAGTGGGAAAGGCGCTGAATGCTGCCCGTGCTACTAAGAATTATGTGTCATCAGAGGTTAAACGCACCCGTTTCCAAATGCATTCAGTCATCAATTCATATACATCTCTCCAACGGACACACAAAAGCATGACAGTTGAGGAATGCTGGCACACAGACACACAATAAATCAGAGGGTGGAGCGGATCTTTCCTTGCATGTGTAGACCGCCATGCTTGCATACTTGGCAAACATCAGGGGGGTATTGACAGTTAATCCCGCTGATATTAATAGCGTGCCGTGTGATGATGCACTACACCTAACAACACAACTTTGGACCCACTTAACGAAGAGGTTTCCATGGATATAAAAAGCACTGTTTTCCTGTTTCTCTGGTTGCCAGGGTGGTTCAGGCATACCGGTGGTACAACAACGCAAGACAGCGTGTCAGTCGAACTGATTTATAAGGATACACCTTATCACATATCTTGTGCTTTGACGTCTTGATCTTCATGACACATAAACATGACCAAAGCTCAGTCTTATGGATCTGTGTCACACTTGCGTTGAACTCTTCTTTGAATGTACGATAAACCTCAACCTCTAGTCTGTGTAGTGTCTTTTCATGACCTCAAAACTTTTTTTAACCCATTTAAACTTTTTTTTTTTTTTTTTTTACGATGCTTATTCAGTTAATTAAATCAATTAATATAGTATTTATTTCCTATAATGGAATTTCTCTTTTTGGAAAAATTAAAATAAGGTGAAAACCAGATTCTCTTGATTAAGGAATGCTGCAATAAATTCATCCCGATCTGATGAGAAAACAACTATTTTAGTCACCAGGTGATGATTTCATATGAATTTGTACAATGTCATTTGTACGAAAATGCACAGTTTTTAGAAAGAAATATGGAGGTCCACCCATAAATCTAACCATCAGTGGGCAGACTGTATGAAAAAATTCAACTGAGATTCATAGAAATTAATACTAGCCACTAATTTGCCAAAAATAGATAAAGTTATGAATTTCCATGAGTGTGTTGGATAAATGCAGCAATTTCTCAGTGCTAGTCTAAGTCTGTATCTGGGCCTTGAGGGGTCTTGTATTGGTTTAGGGTTTCTTGTATTAGACCCGACCTCAAGCTGTGGTCACATTTACCATTGTTATGCACATTTTGCAGGTGAAATATAGTGTCATATGCTAGTCATATGAATTCACTGTATGCTTGGTTTAAAAGTGATATCTGTCTGAGCTGTGCTTCAGACTTCACTACATTATTGACAATAGACAAATCGCCTTTAATCCCACAAAATTTAGCTAACGTGACTAGACCTTTAGGGGGTTTTGTAGTGGTCTGGCACTTAGGGGTCTGGTATTTGAACTGGGTCCAAGTTTTTCTTGTCCTAACTTCAACTTCTACGAGTTCCACCTGGAAATGTGGAAAGATCCTAGAAGTCTTTGCTGTCAGCAGGCATCTATAAAACACTTGTTACTCGGGACCTGTCATGTGACATGGGTCAGCACTTGAACTATTGACTGCAGTGCACCACCTCGCCATGTCCTGCATGTAACGAGAGGCAATCATCTACCCTACACGACAATGAATGCAGACTATTGACAATCCCATGACAATCCTAAAACAGTAAGTGAAGGATGCGTAATAATCAGCCCCTAAACTAAGTAATTAAGTCACACGGGACAGCAAGAATCAATACCACCTGAACAAAACCCAAAAGTTCGCATGACGCGGGGGCGTTCACACAAGACGCGTTTTTGTTTTCATAACAGCTGGATGGGAGCGCACCTGAATGGGAACCATGGTAACCAAGACGCGTTTATAGAAGTTGAACTGTTTGGCGTGAAAACCCAAAACACAAGATGCAACCGACTGACGCATGAGTGTACAGACCAAAACTGAAAACATAAATACCTTCCAACCAGCGGAGCTGTTACTATCCCCCTTGTCCTTAAAATAAGGGACGTTTTTCACCATCCAGTCGTAGATCTGAGACAAGGTGAGCCGTTTTTCGGGGGAGCTCTCGATGGCTTTGGTTATCAGGTCCGCGTATGACATATTCCCCCAGGCGTTGCGTCTGGACGAGCTGCTCTTGCGCTGAGCGGCTGCCGCGGCTGCAGCAGCGGCGGCCACTGGAGAGGAGAGCACAGGCACCTGTTGCTGGTGACTCGGGATTTGCTGCTGGTGGATGCAGTTCTCCTGGCATTGGAAATCGCCGCATAGCATGAGGGGCTTCTGATCAGGGTAGTCCTCATTCTCTTCCAGCAAACTGAGGTTGTTGATAAAGTCCGTGTTGCTGGAGGGCTCCTGCTTAACGGACGGAGCCGGGGACGAGGTGTTGGAGTCGGCGGCGGCGGGGTTGGGGAACTCCGGACGCGGCAGCGGCCAAGTACAGGAGCGGGGTCTGGAGAGCGGCTCGAAGTCCGGGTCGATCTCGACCATCTGGTTTTGGGCTGCGTCAGCCATGGTACCAGCAATACTGTTTGTCTCTTAAAATGTCACATATGACAGTCACAAGAAAATATGACGTGAAACGCGAAAGAACAAACAGAAAGAAAATGCAGTTACTTTAAACTGACTTGGTTACATTGGAAACGACTGAAAAGTCACAATTCCGTGGCTAGAACGGCATCAGATTGGTGTTGTTATAAAGTTGTGTAATCCAGTCCAGTCCAGTATTATGTGATAGTCCTGTTGCTGTCGCTTGTTGAATGTCTGTGTTCCAAAACTCTTAAGTGCGCTTACTGGAACTCACTATCATGTCACCTGACACCGCCCACGTACTTGATTGACAAGTGCCGACAGCCAATCACAGGCGCGCTTTTGAAAGCGAAACAATCAGTGTTTTCGTCCTTTAAAAACTAGTAAACAAACTTTCACGGAGTTTGGACGTTATGAAAACACTCGCGATTTTGACCAAATGGCTTCTAGCTTCATCATATTGCTTGTACATACACATACGCGCATATTTTTGTTTGTTTAATTATGTTGTAACAAAATGTAGCTAACTAATCGAAATCAAAGAGAGAAAACAAAAAGAAACAGAAACAGCCTCGACTTTCCAACCAAGGTGTTTTCGTTGACCACAGCGGTTATTACGAATAAAGATCCTTTTTAATGCTATAATGTATCTGGAAATCGCCGAACCTATAAACTGTTATGAAACAATGTTTATCTAGGTTGTTATATTTGTTTTAACTTTTTTTTTGATCTGCCTCAACAGATGCCACAAAAATACAGTTATTTGCAATATCTATATCTATCTATCTATCTATCTATCTATCTATCTATCTATCTATATATATATATATATATATATATATATATATCTGTTCATAGTTTGGATGCTTAGATAACTGTTACTATACTCAAGGCTATTCTGCCATCTAGTGTTTAAAATTCATAAGTGTCCCTGGTATTTGTTATGCTCATATCGCGTTTGATGAAGTGACCTTGTGTCACAATCCTTATGTTGAGTCAACAGCTTCTGCAGGATATGACAGCAACACGACCGCCTTCTCTTATATCCAGAGCACATGTTTCCAGGAAGCCCCCACACGACGAGCCCTACACACCCCTGCCCTGCGTGTGTGACATGTACACACCTGTGGGGCTGATCGAGGAAGTGTGAGTGTTAGTACCGGCTTCAGGTGTGTTTTGCGTCAGTAGTAAGAATACTTCTTTCACAGGACGATTTATTTCGAGGCTCTTCAACCAAGCACATTATTGGATATAGTCTGAAGTGTCCGCTGCCAGACAGTCAGTTATCCAGGAAAGGGGCGGTGAGTGTGAGAATACCTGCTCTGTGCGATCATGCAGAACATATGTGAGATTGCAGTAGCGGAGTTTAAAGTTACTAAGACATTCTGATCTTTGCATGTGAATGTTGGCACATGAGGAGGTTAAGATGGTCAGTGTTGGGCTCAAAGGGACTCTTGACCCCTCAGGGGGGATTCCCTCTAAATCTGGTTTAAAGATTTAAGGCTATAAATAGAGAGCTCAGATATAAATAATACCCTGTTCTTACTTAAGCACTAAACTTATGTTCTGTGAGGACTTTTTTTTTTTTCTTTTAATTTCTCTGTAGATTTTTGTGATAGGGTACAATGGGGCTAAAGGCCCCCCTTAAGAAAAAAATGTGCTATTAACTGCGCCTAAAATGTATAATTGCAGAAAAATATATATATACGTTGTATTGAACATTAATGGAGCAACAGATTTTGTGTGAAAATAAATCATTCAAGTTGTTTATTTTGTTTAAAAATCTTATAAATGTATGAGGTGGCAAGAGGGGCCTTTTACCCCACACACGGGGTAAAAGGCCCACCAGCATGGGGAAAAAGGCCCATGGTATTGATACAAATACTTCAGCTAAACTACTGTTTTAAAAAATAATGTCTAAGTTAATACTTGTTCAAAACAATCACTTTAGCATAGTTTGTACTATTTTCTGCTTATTTTGAAAAATAAAATAATTAATTTTTGTTCAATAAATATACTGTCATTAAAATGTTAATATAAAAAATATATTTTAAAATACAGAAACAAAATCATTTTAATAAGTAAAGATTCTGAAAATATTGAAGGCGATCCAATAATAATTGAATATATATTTACAGTAGTAACAACAAATTATATTTTATTATATAATATGATTAATATCATGTTTTTAAATATAATGGTTTCATTCTAAACATGGTGATTATCTCTAATATGGACACCCAACATAATATATATTTACCATCTGAATCTAAACATGTCATGTCAACAAATGGAAAAGTCAGCGATCTATTAATTATCATGTTAATCACGGCGCCTTTAGCCCCAACAGGAGGGGCGCTTTTTACCCCAAATACCATACTTTCACATATTCTTTCGTTATTTAAAAACTGTTGCTTTAATTATCTTAAACAGAACTGAAAATCATAAAAAGACCGTTGTCTCAAAATTTATGCATTAATTTTAGCGATTTTCATTTGCTACTTAAATCTACAACATTTTAAAAAACATAAAACATTAGATCAAGTAAGCACAGAACCAACTTCTCGCTGCTGCGCGCGATCGCGTCAAAGATCAGATAAATATACACGTGCATCTTGAAAAGCGAATGTTTCGAAAAGTGTTACACCACATTTTTGTGCCATCTAGTGGTTTAGATGAAAATAATATCAAAGGCGCCTTTTACCCCGAGGGGCGTTTAGCTCCGTTGTAGCCTACTGTATGCCACTATGCATTTTGGATGTGTGGGACCAGGAGAATACTTCTTCGTCTATATGTGCCGTGGTATTTGCACTAGTCTTGTATTAGGAGCATGTCTAGCCTTTAACCAATACACTGTAAAAATTATTTTTAAGTTGTGAATAAAACACTTTATTGGTAAGAAAATGCTTTAAAATAGTAATTCAACTTAAAACTCACAATATTTTATTTGCCATTTAATTGTGAAATGTATTAGTAATGTCTAGTCTAGTAAAGTGTTTTTTTTTTTTTTTTTTAGTGCACAGGTTGATACTTTTCTTTTTAATATGTTATTGATATATTATGGATATAAACATATAAACATCTAGCAACCACAAGGTCTAGAGCAGGATTCCTCAAATCTTGCCCTGGAGGGCCAATGTGCTGATCAAAAACTCACCTAACTGTGATTTTCTAAGGCTTCATCCAAAAACTTAGGCAGCTGACTTGCTGCCTTATCAGGCAATGACTTTGCAGGCAGCATTTTTGCACGAAGGCACCTCATGAAACTGATTTTGGACTGGCTTCTGGGGCAGCATAATGGTTCAATAATCTACAACAAAATAGTTTTTGTGATAACTAAATTAATATTTAATTATTATTATTATTATTATTATTATTATTATTATTATTATTATTGTACTGATTTCTCGCTAGAAATAACATCAAAAAGTTAGTCGTACACAAACTGACCACCAAACGCAACTTTCAGATGCCATCTTTTTTTAAATTCAACCATAATGGATGGAATACACAGGATTGTGGAATATCAAAGGCAGCGAAGGATACATATATGCTGCCTTCAAAAATCGATCAGATTAAGGTATCTCAGCTAACGTTGGATTCGGATGTGCCTTGATGCCTTCCTACCTTAGCTGCATCCGAAAACTTAGGCAGCTGCCTTGCTGCCTCATGAGGCAATGACTTTGCAGGCAGCGTTTTTGCACGAAGGCACCTCATGAAACTGATTTCGGACAGGCTTCTGAGGCAGCGAAACGGTTTAACGATCTACAACAAAATAGAACGAGTTTTGGTGATAAGTAAACGAATATTTAATTACTATAATACTCATTTCTCGCTAGAAATAACATCAAAAGAGCAAAAAGTTAATCAGAAATACACATTTACACACAAACTAACAACCAAACGCAACTTCCAGCCGCCATCTTTATTTTTTAGCTCAACCATCTCGGAATGGAACGCACAGGATTGTGGGATATCAAAGGCAGCGAAGGATACATCTATGCTACCTTCAAAAATCGATCAAATGAAGGCATCTCAGGAGACAGGAAGTGAAGCTAACTTTGGATTCGGACGTGCCTTGATGCCTTCCTGCTATGGAACGCCAAGTGGGTCATAATTCGCCATTAACCAGACGGCTGGTGTACAGAAAGCGCCTGTTTTTACGGCGTTTTAGTCGAAAAACCGCCGTAAATTACGGCGTTTTGTAGTACAGACGGCGTAAATTACACAGCAGAACCGCCGTTAATATCGCCGTTTATTGATGCAATCCAATCCAATCCATAATACGACGTAATTTACGGCGCTCAGTCTGACAAAGACGGCGTAAAAAAAACGGCGTTTTCTCTAATATTAATATCAGCCCCTCCTTTTCTACACAGTCTAGCCCCTTTAATGAAGTAGTCAGCCATGAGTAGTAGAATGTCGAATGGTGATCTGCTTCAAGGATCCTGTTTTGTAAGGTTAGTGTGACCAACATTTGGAATTTCATCATGTGATATTTTAAATTTTTCATTGGGTTGAGGTGTATCTTCGTCGTCTTTATCATATGTACACAAATTGTACAATTTTATTATCCTTTGTGTATGTTGATGTTTGTCAAATGCAGTGAGCATACCCTCGTAAGTATTGTTTTCTCTAGTGCAGTGATCTGCGTTCATTGCAACCATGCAGTGTTGCTTTAGAGACATGAGTTCGAGTATGAGGTCCGATGTTCTTTTCTCTCCTTTCGGTTTGTTGTGTATTAGAATGGCTTTTCAATTTTGGAGAAACTGCCCTTTCTGCAAATAACAGGAATAATGGGGAAATTTATTATTCAACAGCCTACAAGAATCAGTTGAAAGCAGTGGCTCGGTTTTTATTGTTGATTAAATTTGATATGAACGCGCTTGTTTTGCTCGTTTAGCTATAGACTTGCTTGCAGTATGCCTTGAGTACAATGTTGAATAAAAAAATGTCAAAAAGCTGACCTTTTTCTACGGTGACGCACTGCTGTGCTGCCATTATTATTATTATTTCCACTCAATTATGTTGTAATAATGCAATGTCATTAAAACGATATATTTTCTCGTAATAACATATGTCATAAAATCTATATATTTTTCCCTTTATAGATATATGGTTACATGTGAGCCAGCTATAAGCGATTGTCCGCTGCTGTACCACAGTCCTGAAATAAACGAGGATCTGCACGCTGCAGGAGGGATCATAGAAATACACTGTTTTAAATGTGTTATTAGGATTAATCTCCAATTTGCCTACAATATATAGGCTATGCTATCCAATAACTGCGCTCAGACCCAGAGGATCTGACTCGTTTAAGATGATCAGATTAAAACAGTTATTTTGAATAATGGACTCTGGGCTTGGGATATTTCTTTGTTTGAATGACTCATTTAACACCAAATCGAAATAAGAACAAACAAACAAACAAATAAGTAAAGAGAATTGACAACGGTTTGTATTATTATTATTATTATTATTATTATTATTATTATTATTATTATTACTATTATTTAGTTTTGTTTGAGAAACGGAAAAACGAAAATTAAGCTAGTAGTCGTATTTTTTATTTTTTATTATTATTTGTGAGTAAAATAAAATGAGTTTATGCTATTGTGCGTGGGCGGCCCTGAAACTCCACTTTTCAAGCCTTATGTCTGTCCCATCACGCAGAAAAATAATAATGTTTGGCTGCTGCATAGCTCTTGCAAATATAGGCTAGCCTATCTCATATAAAGCGCAACACTGCACTTCTCGGTTCGGCGGCGCTGGCGCAGTCCCTTGAATTTTGATAACAGAGGAAAGAAATACATTATCTGCTTTATTTTGTGTACTTCCACAATAAAAACAAAACGTTACAACTTGCTTTTGTAAAATAGGCCCTATGTCTATAGACGGCTTCAATGGTCTACTTAAATGAAACAATCTAAAACAAATTTATGCAATTCTTCAACAAGAGGTACTGTATACAGTCTTTCCAGTCCGAGCTCCTTATCTGCATTGTGCTCACACCCAAGCGCAGCATTCCTACAGTATAAAGCATGGAAGTTAACCTAAAAATTAGCATTTAACACAGAATCAATCAGATCTGTTGAACAACAGGTTACAGAATTAAATGAAATATGCAAACCATGAAAATGTCTATGCTATTTCATTCAGTACAGCCTAGCTACATTTGAACAAAATCATGCTAAAGACATACATAAGAGCACAAAGTTATCATACAGCAATGGATAATGAAAACTATAACAGCAATATATGGTTGCATGAATAATAAATAACTGATAAAATTATCCACCCCTAACCTGAAGTATTAACAACTTGTGATGCAATAAATATGGTATAATTTAACAATTTTAATCCTTCTAAAACAGAAAAAAATATATATATATTTCACAAAAGTCTGTCTCTTTTAAAGTGTTTACAATGAGCTATATTTGTTATTAGCACAATTCTTAACCCCACCCAGATCTTATAATATTTTAAAGCCTGGCTAAGGCCATGTTCTTAAAAAAAAGAGGCTACAATCTGTAATATAGGTTAACCAAAGGCCTATATCTTTCAGCTGCTAGCCACTTTATCACTAACGCCGTCCATTGCGCCGCTCTTTACCACCTAAAACGCCGTCAATTGCGGCGTTTTAAACGTCAATAAACGCTATCCATTGCGCCGCTCTTTACCACCTAAAACGCCGTCAATTGCGGCGTTTTAAACGTCAATAAACGCCGTCCATTGCGCCGCTCTTTACCACCCAAAACACCATCAGCTCCGCGTTTGTAGGCCTACTTATTAAACTAATTAAAGTAGTTTGTGCATTAGTAGTGAAAGTTGATTGGTGTTGGATTATTATCATTAGGTCTATTGTTATTATTATTATTATTATTATTATTATTATTATTTCCATTTTAGGATAGCCTAGCCTAGGGGTGTAGAGATAGGAGGTTACAGCTCATCAATCATAAGATTGAACATAATTGTAATTACATGCGTTAGACATTCAAGTAAAATGCTTTGAAATGTAGGCAAATAGCCTCCAAGACTGGGAGTCAAACTGGGGTCTTAAGCCCCTGATGTTTTGCTAAAAACCCCTGATCTTTTTAAAGATGGTCCATTCACTTCACTTTTATAGGCTAGGTATGGGATCATTTTTCCGTCTAAAGTATTGCGGTCACGGATAAAAAAAAAAGCATGAAACCAAATTTTAAAAACGCAAGTAAAAATATATTGCACAAAATTTAAAAATGAAAGCAGATTTTTTTCAGAATAGCAAACAATGGTCACGGATCGAAAGATAATAAGCGTAAATCAAAAATTTAATAACGCATTTGAAAAAATAAGCATAAATCAAAATTTTAAACATTTAAAATCATATTGCACAAAACTGAAATATTAATGCAAAATTATACATTTTCTGCTCATTTTGATTTTTTTGTATGCGTATGCTGTTTTTCCTTTCGCTCTTGTTTCCACATTCTGCACTTGCTTTCCCAAATGTTGCGGTTAGAGTTTCATGTAGATGTTGCGGTTAGAGCTGATAAAATGTAGAAACTGTAACTTGAATGCAATGTAAGTCGCTTTGGATAAAAGCGTCTGCTAAATGCATAAATGTAAATGTAAATGTAAATCAGGGCGGGTTTAAGCGTCATCATTGGTCCACTAGTTCTTGATTGACAGCTCCTCCTCAGCCAATCAGTCGAAGAGGGGCGATGACGTCACTCCAGTGCGCCTCATTAGCTGCCGATGCTCAGTGTTCACTTGTACAGTTGAAAATGGATTACTGTCAGCTGGAGTAACATCTTTCTATACAGGACACTGTTATACTTGTCTGTCACTGCTGTAGGCCTACCTGGCGATCCGTTAACGTTAAATTAGTAAATTTATAAATTAATTATAAATGAATGTAGCATTTTTGGATTGACTAGGCTAGATTTGACTACTGATCAGTGAAAACAACAGTGTTACAGAGGAGACAGCTACATAGGCCAGGTGGATTTGATATACACAATGATTAATTTGGATATTGTGTTTATTTACATATATAATTGCATAACACGGTCATATTAATGTCATAAATATATAAAGTTTGAATATAGCAACAACATGAAAGTAAAATAGCCAGTAGGTGGCGGCAAGTTTCTATCTTTAGAGTGAATCATTAAATCATTCATTCAAACGGCTGATCGTTCAGTGAGGAATAAAGTGAATCATTTTATATCATTTTATTATATCATTTTATCAATAAAGAGGACACTGTTCTACTGTGGCTTTGTTTGGACTCTTCGTCGAAATACAGCAAAATGAGAAAATAGGCTACGTATTTAACTTACTCAAATTTACTTCTTGTTATATTGATTTTATACTACAGTTCAATAAACATTTGCAATGGTGCTGAAACAACACTCTTCTTCGTGTGATATTGCTTAACTGTATGCCATTTTATAATATCAGCGTAACATAAAATGTGATACAAAATTCAATGTGTTTACAAAACCAAAAACTAACAACAACCAATTAATGATATACTGTACATGAAAGACAAAGCTGCAAATCTGAGGGGGAAAAAAAATGCACATAACAAAAATAAGAAAAATATTGCAATCACGAGTGGGCAATATGACCACTATATGAGAAATTTTATATATATATATATATATATATATATATATATATATATATATATATATATATATATCTTTTTTAGGTACACCTTGCTAGTATCGGGTTGGATCCCCTTTTGCCTTCATAACTGCCTTAATTCTTTGTGGCATAGATTCAACAAGGTGTTGGAAACATTCCTCAGAGATTTTGGTCCATATTGACATGATAGCATCACATAGTTGCTGCAGATTTGTCGGCTGCACATCCATGATGTGAATCTCCCGTTCCACCACATCCCAAAGGTGCTCTACTGGATTGAGATCTGGTGACTGTGGAGGCCATTTGAGTAAAGTGAACTCATTGTCATCTTCAAGAAACCAGTCTGAGATGATTTGAGCTTTGTGACATGGTGCATTATCCTGCTGGAAGTAGCCATCAGAAGATGGGTACACTGTAGTCATAAAGGGATGGACATGGTCAGCAACAATACTCAGGTAGGCTGTGGCGTTTAAACGATGCTCAATTGGTACTAAGGGGCTCAAAGTGTGCCAAGAAAATATCCCCCACACCATTACACCACCACCATCAGCCTGAACCGTTGAGACAAGGCAGGATGGATCCATGCTTTCATGTTCTTTACGCCAAATTCTGACCCTACCATCTGAATGTTGCAGCAGAAATCGAGACTCATCAGACCAGGCAACGTTTTTCCAATTTTCTATTGTCCAATTTTGGTGAGCCTGTGCGAATTGTAGCCTCCGTTTCCTGATCTACACACACACACACACACACAGGCCACTTTATTAGGTACACCTTGCTAGTACCGGGTTGGACCCCCTTTTGCCTTCAGAACTGAACTGCCTTAATTCTTCGTGGCATAGATTCAACAAGGTGTTGGAAACTGTTTCTGTGGCTCAGTGGTAGAGCATTGCGTTAGCAGCGCAAAAGGTCGTGGGAGAGATTTTGGTCCATATTGACATGATAGCATCACGCAGTTGCTCCGTTTGCTGTTCTTAGCTGACAGGAGCGGCACCCGGTGTGGTCTTCTGCTGCTGTAGCCCATCTGCTTCAGGGTTCGATGCGTTGTGTGTTCAGAGATGGTATTCTGCATACCTTGGTTGTAACGAGTGGTTATTTGAGTTACTGTTGCCTTTCTATCATCTCTAACCAGTCTGCCCATTCTCCTCTGACATCAACAAGGCATTTTCGTCCACACAGCTGCCGCTCACTGGATAGTTTCTCTTTTTCGGACCATTCTCTGTAAACCCTAGAGATGGTTGTGCGTGAAGATCAGCAGTTTTTGAAATAGAACAGCCCGTCTGGCACCAACAACCACTCCACGTTCAAAGTCACTTAAATCCCCTTTCTTCCCCATTCTGATGCTCGGTTTGAACCTCAACGAGTCGTCTTCACCACATCTAGATGCCTACATGCATTGAGTTGCTGCCATGTGATTGGCTGATTAGCCATTTGTGTTACCAAGCAATTGAACATACCTAATAAAATGGCCAGTGAGTGTAGGCTATATATAGCCTATATAGGCTATAATTGTTTTATTAACACTAACAAAGAAGCAAATTACAAGACAAATAGAGATATAAATTAAATACATTTTTCATACATTAGGTTTATTTAACATGTATACATTTATGTAACATATTTTGTTGTTTGATTAGACGGGTATAGGCTGTCACTTTAAAATCGAATGTATGTGTGTAATATCCCAGCAAACATTTGGACGTTTAATGACCGTTGAATACGTCCCTCCGACATGTCCCGTCATGGTTGAAAAATATATCCAAAATGAAAATTGAACCGACGTCTTTGACGTCTTCTGGCCACGAATTACACGTCTTTTCTGCACGTCCCTGGGCGTCTAAATATGTCATCTTCTGGATGTTTATAAGATGTGCTGCTGCATAATTTAAGTGTATACATTAACCTGCATATAAAATAATCACAAACCCATTGTGTAACATCGTGAAAGGCATTAAATTATGTCTTGAGGTTTACACATCTGAACTTGACAAAGGTTGTAAAAAGGTCCAAAATCGGTCCAGTCCGACCTGAACGTCTATAAAACGTTTTAATCACATGTACAAACAATAACACATTATTCGTGGACTTAAGCAAGAAGAACAGTGTTCTAATTTAGCACAACATATTTTATTGTGAATATTACATTTTTGGAAATTGTCTTCCATTTGTTAAACAGCTGCTATCCAAACAAGAAAATAAAAATAGTAGAATGTGGTTAATTCTAAATCTGTGGCAATGGCATTTTCTTTAACAGTTTTACATTAATGTTAAGCAGCCATTATTTAAACAAGAAAATAAAAGTACAGGATCATAGTTAACACATATGTAACTATTTTTAGAGTCTTTCAAAAAAAAATTTCAAAATGTTTACTCATTTTCTTGGTCCACAATCCACCAGCTCTTCCAGGAGTGTGATTCATGTGTTCCACCATTGATGCATGGAAGTCAGAGCTGTGGAAGTACTACTTTTTTTCCCTAACAGTCCTGCATTACTGTTAAACAGCCATAAATCAAACAAGTAAACAACAAAAATACTGGAATATGGTTAACACATATGTACATGTTTTTAAGAGTCTGTGAAAGTTGATTATGGCTCAATTTTTATATCCACCACCCCCAGCTCTTCCTGGAGCGTGCTTCAGGTGTTCTGCCAGTGCTGAATCAATGTCTGAGTCTGTAGTATTGGGGCTCCACCTCTTCAAAGCATCTGAGGGAAGAGAAGATGAATATTAAAAAAATAAAAAAATAAAATAAAAAGGCAAGGTTTGAGGTAAATGACACTAATTTTGAAAATGTTTTTATGGTCCTACAACCAAATTTAAAATACAATGGAATAAGATTTTGCATCCATTTTATGAACGAAGCATTAGAAAAAAGTAATCAACATGTATTATATGATATTTTACTCTACAATAATCTTATGTCAGTTTTTCTGCATTAAATGCGTGTTAGATTTTAGCTGTGAAAAAACAGCATTTCTCCGCTCCCTCTTCAATCCCACTGTGGTGCCCTTGAGAAAGACCCTTAACTCGGTGTGTAACTGTGTGAAAGTGAACAGGACATTTCTGATGATTTCTGAAGACAGGTAGTCTTTTAGAGAATGTCTGCTGAATAGATAAAGGGTACCAATAAAAATTACATAAGACAAGGAACAAGAGATTTTTTGAATGTTACAAGGCCAAAATTACCTTGAATTACATAGTATAAAGGTGTAGCTTTGAATGGCTTCTTTTCAAGTCTGTCTGACTGTCCGAGTTAGTACGGACATCATAAAACTTCTGAGCAAGAAAACAGGCAGGTATATAAGGAGATATAATGGTGTATGACAGGTTAAATCCTGAATTCAAGTAATATGTGGGCCTTTGCCTCCGTCTTACTTGGAGATCCAGCAGGCTTTGAGTAAACTGTCCTTCTTGGAAATATTAATTCAATTCAATTCAAGAAGCTTGTGTAAATCCATCCCATGGCAGAAACAGAGAAACAAATAGAGACATAATTAGCGTAGCTGCTGTTCCAACCATGCAAAAATGATTTGTTCAATCTAAGCTAAAGAACAATAATGTGTGTTTGATCAGATATAACTGCAGTTTCAAGATTATGAGATGCATTATGTGAATGCTTGGCTAAAGAGATGTGTCTTTAATCTAGATTTAAAGAGAGAGAGTGTGTCTGAACCCCGAACGTTATCAGGAAGGCTATTCCAGAGTTTGGGAGCCAAATGTGAAAAGGATCTACCTCCTTTAGTTGACTTTGTTATCCTAGGTACTACCAAAAGTCCAGAGTTTTGCGACCTTAGGGAGCGGGTTGGATTGTAGCGTGGTAGAAGACTAGTTAGGTATGCAGGAGCTAAACCATTAAGGGCCTTATAGGTAAGTAATAATATTTTGTAACTGATGCGGAACTTAATAGGTAGCCAGTGCAGAGACTGTAAAATTGGGGAAATATGATCATATTTTCTTGACTTGGTAAGGACTCTAGGCGCTGCATTTTGGACTACCTGTAGCTTGTTTATTGAAGATGCAGGATAACCAGCTAGCAGTGCGTTACAATAATCCAGTCTAGAGGTCATGAATGCATGAACTAGCTTTTCTGCATCAGAAACAGGTAACATGTTTCGTAGCTTGGCAATGTTTCGAAGATAGAAGAATGCCGTTTTTGTAACATGGGAAATATGATTTTCAAAAGACAAGTTGCTGTCTAATATAACACCCAGATTTTTGACTGTAGAGGAAGTAACAGTACATCTGTCTAGTTGCAAATTATAATCCAAGAGATTCCGTGTACTGTTTTTTGGTCCAATAAGTAATATCTCTGTCTTATCTGAATTTAATAGGAGAAAATTATTGGTCATCCAATCTTTTACATTTTTAACACTCTGTTAGCTTAGATAATTTAGAAGTTTCATCTGGTCTTGCTGAGATATATAGTTGAGTATCGTCAGCATAACAATGGAAACTAATCCCGTATTTTCTAATAATATTACCAAGGGGCAACATGTATATTGAAAAAAGCAGAGGACCTAGGACAGATCCTTGTGGTACTCCATACTTTACTGGTGATAATTGAGATGACTTCCTGTTTAAATAAACAAAGTGGTAGCGATCAGACAGGTAGGATCTAAACCATCTTAAAGCCTGCCCTTGAATTGTCATGATCTATAGTGTCGAATGCAGCACTAAGATCAAGTAAAACTAGCAATGAGATGCAGCCTTGGTCTGACGCAAGAAGCAAGTCATTTGTAATTTTAACAAGTGCGGTTTCTGTGCTATGGTGGGGCCTGAAACCTGACTGAAATTCTTCATAGAGATCATTTTTTTGCAAAAAGGAGCACAACTGAGCAGACACAACAAAAATTTTAGACATAAACGGAAGATTAGAAATAGGTCTGTAATTTGCTAGTTCATTAGGATCTAGTTGTGGTTTTTTAATAAGAGGCTTAATAACCGCCAGCTTAAATGATTTTGGGACGTGACCTAAAGATATCGATGAGTTAATAATATTGAGAAGCGGTTCTTTTGCTACAGGTAACAACTCTTTCAGTAATTTAGTGGGTACAGGATCTAATAGGCATGTTGTTGGTTTAGATGCAGTGATAAGTTTATTTAGCTCTTCCTGTCCTATAGTTGTAAAGCACTGCAGTTTTTCTTTGGGTGCGATGAATGGAGCTGAAGTACTAGACGCTGCAGAATCTACATTTGTTATTGTATTTCTGATGTTATCTATCTTATCAGTGAAGTAATTCATAAAGTCATTACTATTAAACTGTGAGGGAATATTTAGACCGGGTGGCGTCTGTTTATTTGTTAATCTAGCCACTGTGCTAAATAAAAACCTTGGATTGTTTTGGTTATTTTCTATGAGTTTGCGGATATGCTCTGCCCTGGCAGCTTTTAAAGCCTGTCTATAGTTGGACATACTGTTTTTCCATGCAATTCTAAAAACTTCCAAGTTAGTTTTTCTCCATTTGCGCTCAAGTTTACGAGTTTCTTTCTTGAGAGAATGGGTATTACTGTTGTACCATGGCGCAGTACATTTTTCTCTAACCTTTTTCAATTTGATGGGCGCAACAGCTTCTAATGTATTAGAGAAGATAGTGCCCATGTTCCTAGTCATTTCATCTAGTTCATGTGTATTTATGGGTACACAGAGCAGTTGCGATAAATCAGGCAGGTTATTTCTGAATCTATCTTTAGTGGTTGGAACAATAGTTCTTCCTGGACGATAACACGGAGCCATATAGTTAATATCAGTAATACTCAGCATGCACAATACTAGGAAATGGTCAGTAACATCACTTTGAGGTACGATATCTATGTCAGTAAGATCAATTCCATGCGATATAATTAAATCTAGCATATGATTAAAACGATGAGTGGGCCCGATGACGTTTTGCTTGACTCCAAAAGAATTTATCAGGTCAGTAAACGCAAGTCCTAACACATCATTTGTATTATCAACGTGAATGTTAAAATCTCCAACAATTAGTGATTTATCAACAGTAACCAATAGGTCTGAGAGGAAATCTGCAAAATCTTTTAAGAAATCTGTATTCGGCCCTGGCGGTCTATACACAGTAGCCAGAGCAAGAGATAGGAGAGATTTCTTTTGCATATCTGACAGTGTAACATTAAGCAGAAGTATTTCAAATGGGTTAAACCTGTATCCTGTTTTCTGAGTAACATTGAGAATATCACTATATATTGTTGCAACACCGCCGCCACGGCCAGTCTGACGGGGCTCATGCTTATAACAGTAGCTTGGTGGAGTAGACTCATTTAGACCAATATAGTCATTTGGTTTGAGCCAGGTTTCAGTCAAGCAGAGCACATCAAAACTATTATCTGTGATCATTTCATTTACAATAACTGCTTTGGATACGAGTGATCTAATGTTTAGGAGCCCAAGCTTTAAAAATTGCTTTTGTTTATTTGTTTTGCATTTTTCTGGTTCAATCACGATTATTTCTAGATCCTGCATTAAATTTATATTTTGGCTTCACTGTTCGGGGAACAGACACAGTCTTTATAGATTGGACAGCACAAATATTTCTGTCATTTAAGTGGGTAAAACAAAAGTCATCATAGCAGTTATTTGAGAATGGGCTTACTAGTCAGATGGAGCATAGAGTCTTGGAGATGTTGTCCGACAGGAGTTCTGCTCCGACTCTTCTGGGGTGCAGGCCATCAGCGTGGAAAAGCCTAGGAAATGTTACATAGGATGTGTTAGTTTTGGAGCATTTCACTGTCCAATTTTACTATTAAATGCTATAACAATAACATGTATTTGTCCTATGCATCTACATAATGGAGGGAGGACCCTATTATCTGAAATCAAAGCTAACAAAGAATATCTTACATCCAAAAATTGCATGCCTGCTAAATGAAGTGTTTAAAGTACTCAAATTTCCATGGAAGGTGACATTACTTCCATAACCCATTAATGATCATATAAAAATCAAAATGAGAATTGTACTACATTCACAGTAATTTTTGGTGCCATACCTGTTCTTTCCTCCTGTAAGTGTGACAGCCCAACTGTTTATTAAAACACTCAAGAAGTGATGCTGTTCGACTGTTGTAGTATAGGATGTAATTCGTCATGTGTTGATCCCTCCGTGAGGGGATTGCCCTCCCCTGCCACGGCTGGCACCACTGACCCCTCGGATTCAGAGCTGCTATCACGTTCCACTAAGGCAACAAACAACCCTTGCACATCGTCGTCTCCACTTCCTTTGGTATTCAGGACATATTTAGCAAATCTAAAATTACAAAATATTTTTAAAACAGATACTGAAAACATCCATGTTCAAATTCATTTACAGACTTCAGCACATGTTATTATTGAGCTCTTCCTATATTTACGTTAAGGTGCAATATCGCCACCTACTGTATTGAAGTGTGGACCAGAGTTTACCCATTTCATGAGAGAGGAGGAAACTAAATAAATATATATATATATATATATATAGTATTGTACATTTATAAATATATGTATATATAATATATTTCACAACCACTCATCTATCATGTAAAAGTGCTCTGAACTATGTCCCTATCCATATCCAGTTTTTGTGACAATGACTGTCATTCAAGGCTTACACTGAAATTATGTTTTGATTTCTTGTTTTCAGTCTGTTCTATACATTTATAAATGTATATGTAAGTATTGTAATGTACGGAAAACGGGTCAAATAATGACTAAAATGCAGTGGCACAATCACTTAACTACACAGGGCACTTTGTGAGTATAATTTGTCATTAAACAAGATGTAAATACAAATGGTCGTGTTTTTTTTTTTTTTTTTTTGTATGGGTGCTTGACTAGACGTGTAAAGGACGTCAGTGGACGTCTATTCACAACCTCTTAAAAACTACTTGGGGCACTTAAATTAATTTTTGCAGTATTAACCAGGGTGTAAGCACAATTGTTTTGGCATATTTCATAAGGATTTCATAGAGGGTCATGGACGGACTATAAATGCACGTGTAAAAGATGTCACCTACTGGACGTCGTCTCACAACTGAATCGCAACAGGGTATATATTGAACTACACGTAGCTAAAAGTCAAAGTAACAATTATACATGCAACCCCAGAGAACTATAGACATGTACAAACGTATCTGAATGCGTTTTTAGGAAATATTCTGTTACATATTTTTACATATTTATGTCGTCCTACCGCGACTATTTTTGGCCAGGGACACGACGTTGCCGTCGGACCAATGTTTGATGGGATAGGCTGACACATCCGATTTTCACCCACCTTTTTTACGTTCACTTAAGCCATAACAGACACTGTATTTACGTGAGATACTGCACATGATGGACACTTTGACTACTGTGTGTATTTGACAATCCAGGCGCAAGGAGAACTGGGATCGCGCGGGCGCGCGGCCGAGAGAGGGCTTCTATTGTCATTCATCCTGTCTTAACCTACAAGTTAAACGATAACGAATTGAGATTGGATAGTAATTTTGTTTTAGGAGCTTGGTTACCTTTGATTAGGCTGTTCTCATATGACAGAACACTACTTGCTCTGATCACCCAGTCCTAAAGAAATTTTGAAATACGGGACAAAATATGATTTTTTTTTTTTTTTCAAAATAAGTCGGGACACTAAAAATAAAGCTGCAATACGGGACTGCCTCGGGATAAACGGGATGTCTGGTCACCATACCATAACTGACTTAAGCGAGCCAGGCACATATAACAGTGACTTTGAGAGACCGGTGAATAATGTTATATTGACTGCTGCCTTTCGCGATATGACCGTTGGTGAATAAATATAGGCGAATATAATGGCGAAGGGTCGCTAGGCCGGCTCATTTAACGTTAACGGAGGCAGGCGTACAGCAGTGGCAGACGGACAAATATAACAGTGTCCTGTATAGAAAGATGTTACTCCTGCTGACAGTAATCCATTTTCACCTGTACAAGTGAACACGGAGCATCGGCAGCTAATGAGGCGCACTGGAGTGACGTCACCGCCCCCCTTCGACTGATTGGCTGAGGAGGAGGTGTCAATCAAGAATTAGTGGACCAATGATGACGCTTAAACCCGCCCTGATTTACATGAAACTCTAACTGCAACATTTGGGAAAGCAAGCGCAGAATATGGAAACAAGAGCGAAAGGAAAAACAGCATACCCATACAAAAAAAAAATCAAAAGATTTTTTTTGTATGGGTATGCTGTTTTTCCTTTCGCTCTTGTTTCCATATTCTGCGCTTGCTTTCCAAAATATTTTTTTGTATGGGTATGCTATTTTTCCTTTCGCTCTTGTTTCCATATTCTGCGCTATACGAGCAGAAAATGTATAATTTTGCATTAATATTTCAGTTTTGTGAAATATGATTTTAAATGTGTTTAAAGTTTTGATTTATGCTTATTATTTTTCAAATGCGTTATTAAATTTTTGATTTACGCTTATTATCTTTCGATCCGTGACCGTTGTTTGCTATTCTAAAAAAAAAATCTGCTTTCATTTTTAAATTTTGTGCAATATATTTTTACTTGCGTTTTTAAATTTTGGTTTCATTTTTACCCGTGACCGCAATACTTTAGACGGAAAAATGATCCCATACCTAGCCTATAAAAGTTAAGTGAATGGACCATCTTTAAAAAGATCAGGGGTTTTTAGCAAAACATAAGGGGCTTAAGACCCCAGTTTGACTCCCAGTCTTGTAGGCTACTTGCCTACATTTCAAAGCATTTTCCTTGCATGTCTAACGCATGTAATTACAATTATGTTCAATCTTATGATTGATGAGTTGTAACCTCCTATCTCTACACGCCTAGGCTAGGCTATCCTAAAATGGAAATAATAATAATAATAATAATAATAATAATAATAATAATAATAATAATAATAATAGACCTAATGATAATAATCCAACACCAATCAACTTTCACTACTAATGCACAAACTACTTTAATTAGTTTAATAAGTAGGCCTAACAAACGCGGAGCTGATGGTGTTTTGGGTGGTAAAGAGCGGTCCAATGGACGGCGTTTATTGACGTTTAAAACGCCGCAATTGACGCGTTTTAGGTTGTAAAGAGCGGCGCAAAGGACGGCGTTTGTGATAAAGTGGCCAGCAGCTGAAAGATATAGGCCTTTGGTTAGCCTATATTACAGATTGTAGCCTTTTTTTTTTTTTTTAAGAACATGGCCTTAGCCAGGCTTTAAAAAATTATAAGATCTGGGTGGGGTTAAGAATTGTGCTAATAACAAATATAGCTCATTGTAAACACTTTAAAAGAGACAGACTTTTGTGAAATATGTTTTTTTTTTTTCTATTTTAGAAGGATTAACATTGTTAAATTATACCATATTTATTGCATCAAAAGTTGTTAATACTTTAGGTTAGGGGTGGATAATTTTATCAGTTATTTATTATTCATGCAACCATATATTGCTGTTATAGTTTTCATTAACCATTGCTGTATGATAACTTTGTGCTCTTATGTATGTCTTTAGCATGATTTTGTTCAAATGTAACTAGGCTGTACTGAATGAAATAGCATAGACATTTTCATGGTTTGCATATCTCATTTAATTCTGTAACGTATTGTTCAACAGATCTGATTGATTCTGGGTTAAATGCTAATTTTTAGGTTAACTTCCATGCTTTATACTGTAGGAATGCTGCGCTGCGCTTGGGTGTGAGCACAATGCAGATAAGGAGCTCGGACTGGAAAGACTGTATACAGTACCTCTTGTTGAAGAATTGCATACATTTGTTTTAGATTGTTTCATTTAAGTAGACCATTGAAGCCGTCTATAGACATAGGGCCTATTTTACAAAAGCAAGTTGTAACGTTTTGTTGTTATTGTGGAAGTACACAAATTAAAGCAGATAATGTATTTCTTTCCTCTGTTATCAAAATGCAAGGAAATGCGCCAGCGCCGCTGAACCGAGAAGTGCAGTGTTGCGCTTTATGAGATAGGCTAGCCTATATTTGCAAGAGCTATGCAGCAGCCAAACATTATTATTATTCTGCGTGATGGGACAGACATAAGGCTTGAAAAGTGGAGTTTCAGGGCCGCCCACGCACAATAGCATAAACATTTTATTTTACTCACAAATATAAAAAAAAAATAAAATACGACTACTAGCTTAATTTTCGTTTTTCCGTTTCTCGAACAAAACGAAATAATAATAATAATAATAATAACAACAACAACAATAATAATAATACAACCCGTTGTCAATTCTCTTTACTTATTATTATTATTATTATTATTATTAAGTAAAGAGAATTGACAACGGGTTGTATTATTATTGTTGTTGTTATTATTATTATTATTATTATTATTATTATTATTATTATTATTATTATTTTGTTTGTTTGTTTGTTCTTATTTCGATTTGGTGTTAAATCAAACTTGAGTCATTCAAACAAAGAAATATCCCAAGCCCAGAGTCCATTATTCAAAATAACTGTTTTAATCTGATCATCTTAAACGAGTCAGATCCTCTGGGTCTGAGCGCAGTTATTGGATAGCATAGCCTATATATTGTAGGCAAATTGGAGATTAATCCTAATAACACATTTAAAACAGTGTATTTCTATGATCCCTCCTGCAGCGTGCAGATCCTCGTTTATTTCAGGACTGTGGTACAGCAGCGGACAATCGCTTATAGCTGGCTCACATGTAACCATATATCTATAAAGGGAAAAATATATAGATTTTATGACATATGTTATTACGAGAAAATATATCGTTTTAATGACATTGCATTATTACAACATAATTGAGTGGAAATAATAATAATAATGGCAGCACAGCAGTGCGTCACCGTAGAAAAAGGCCAGCTTTTTGACATTTTTTTATTCAACATTGTACTCAAGGCATACTGCAAGCAAGTCTATAGCTAAACGAGCAAAACAAGCGCGTTCATATCAAATTTAATCAACAATAAAAACCGAGCCACTGCTTTCAACTGATTCTTGTAGGCTGTTTCCCCATTATTCCTGTTATTTGCAGAAAGGGCAGTTTCTCCAAAATTGAAAAGCCATTCTAATACACAAGAAACCGAAAGGAGAGAAAAGAACATCGGACCTCATACTCGAACTCATGTCTCTAAAGCAACACTGCATGGTTGCAATGAACGCAGACCACTGCACTAGAGAAAACAATACTTAAGAGGGTATACTCACTGCATTTGACAAACATCAACATACACAAAGGATAATAAAATTGTACAATTTGTGTACATATGATAAAGAAGACGAAGATACACCTCAACCCAATGAAAAATTAAAAATATCACATGAAATTCCAAATGTTGATCACACTAACCTTACAAAACAGGATCCTTGAAGCAGATCGCCATTCAGATCGACATTCTACTACTCATGGCTGACTACTACATTAAAGGGGCTGGACTGTGTAGAAAAGGACTGAGCGCCATAAATTACGTCGTATTATGGACGGCCAAACTGCGAAATTAACGGCGTTTTGGATTGCATCAATAAACGCCGATATTAACGGCGGTTCTGCTGTGAAAACGGCGTAATTTACGCCGTCTATACTACAAAATGCCGTAATTTATGGCGGTTTTTCGACTAAAACGCCGTAAAAACAGGCGCTTTCTGGACACCAGGCGTCTGGTTAATGGCGAATTATGAAGCATTTGGCGTTCCATATCCTGCCTTGGAATGTGTCCTCCGAAGGCAGCATTTTTCAGTTTTCGGATGCAGCTAAAATATCCTCCTAATTTTTCAGTTTTCAGATATAGCCTAATTATCTTGAAGACATTGATTAGCATGCTCAGGTGTGTTTGATTAGGGTTAGAGCTAAACTCTGCAGGAAAGTGGATCTCGTGGGTAAGATTCGAGGATCCCTAGAGACACTTCTAGACCTGTTTTATGTGCGGTTATAAAAGACGCAATCTAAAGACGTCAATCTGTCACATGTTTACATAGGAAAAACAATGGCAATGCTTTCTCTGCGAATGTTCTGTGTTTTAATCTGTTGTTATTCTTCTTGTTTGCTGCCTTGTGAAGTATTCTGTTGATCCTGTCAATTCTACATGTGTATACTATGCAGAGGAGGACAAAGTACACAACTTCCTTACTTGAGTGAAAGTTGTAAAGACAGATTTTTATTTAAGTAAAAGTACGGAAGTACATGTTTTTAAAAGTACTTAAGTATCAAAAGTAAAAAGTAAATGCATTGTTTATTGTCGCATTGTTGTATACTTACAATACCTTATGCTACTAAGGCAACCTACTGAATACACTGATTAGCTTGTATTATCTTTGTAATTAAGAGGTTTTGTGTTACAAAACCTATTGAAATGGAACAACTGAATGAAGATAATCATCTTTATTTTTTTATTTAACACTTCTACAACTACATTGAACTCATTTTAATACTTGTTTAAAAAGTTACAAAGTTCTTTTTCAAAGAGATATTGAAGACTATGATATGGTTCATTTTAGGCAAGCAAAGCAAACACTGAAAAGAAAACAAATTTTTAATCTTTTTAGAAAACTGGAACATACTCTGTCAGTATGGCCATGGGTGTGCAGGTTGCACCAAAGAACCGTCTTTTTGAATTTTGCCATCAACTGATCAGTGTTCATAAAATGCTCAGAAATCAGTGAACTTCACAGCATGTGGCTAGGGTTGGGTATTGTTTGAATTTTATCCATTCCGATTCTGATTCTATTTATTGATTTCAATTCTTATTGATTCCCAGTTTAGATTCTAAAGTTATCATTTAGCCTACTTTTTGATCATTTGTTTGCAAAAAATATATGTATTTATGTGCAGTGTTTTGACAATAAAATAATGTTCAGATTTATATACTTCCCTGACCAGTTTTTAAAAACTGGCCAGGGAAGTATATAAATTAAACAAAAATTAAACTATAGTTACAATGAAACTATGGTAAATTTGTGGTTACTTAAGTTTTACTACAAATAGCATAAGTATGGTTACTATAGTGAGATAATGGTAAATTTGTGGATACTGTGATTTTACTGCAAATGCCATAGTTATGGTTACTATAGTAAAAACATGGTTAATTTTCCAAAGGGCTTTAATGAGTTAACAAATGCCTTTTTAGAGGCTTTTAGCTGTGCAGTATAGTTTAGTGGGGAAGATCCCGAGGTTGCCAGATTTGTGTAAAAAAAATTAGTCAAATGTCCATTCAAAGCTAGGCGGAAAACTGCAGGCTTAGAAATACTGTAAGACTTGGCAACATAGGAAGGTCCTGTCAGATCGCAGGCCGAATTTTCGCAGAAAAAGGGTTCGGTGAATCTGAAAATGCACACACTGTAAAAACTGCTATATATAACCACTTTCTACTTTGGGACCTTTATATAAATGTAGTTGAGTAAAAAGTACGATATTTGTCTTTCAAATGTAGTGAAGTTAATGTCGCAAGTTTCCTGAAAAAAATAATACTCAAGTAAAGTACAGATACTCAAAAAGTGTACTTAAGTAAATTTACTTCGTTACTGTCCACCTCTGATACTATGGTAAATCTGAGTAAAATCTTCTGTCCTGCATTTTACAGGAAGTGATGCAATATTGAAGAAGTTAACTATGGCTCCACATCCTGTCACTCAAGCCATCATTGATCTTTCAGCTGGAGCATGTGGTAACAGACTTGTATTATTCATTTCCTGTGTGTACATTAACAACTGTAATATATGGGGTAATACATCGGTCCAGAACTGTTTTTATTTAAAATCCCAATTTTTAATCAGAGTCATTTTGACTGTGCTATAATACGAGGCTGCTTTATTACGATGTATCAATAAAAGATCAGTTATTGAAAAACATACAGGCATGTTCTGCACTGTTTCCTCTCTTCTGTCTTTTTAAGGTGGGATTGCATGTGTGTTAAGCGGGCAGCCCTTTGATACAGCCAAGGTGAAGATGCAGACTTTCCCTGGCTTTTACAGGGGCTTTGTCCACTGCTTCGTCTCAGTCTATAAACAGGTTGGACTGCGAGGGCTCTATCAGGGCACCACACCTGCCCTCATAGCCAACATTGCTGAAAACGCTGTGCTCTTCATGAGCTACGGTTTCTGCCAGAATGTTGTCCGCTTTGTTTCAGGACTGGACCGAGGTACAGAACTCAGGTGAGGTAATATTACAATAAACTGCCACAAATAAGAATAAGACATACCATTGTACCACTGAACATTAAACTCTAAGCACTAAAACTATGAAAATCTATCATAAAAATGAATTATCAGTTGTTATAATCATCATTATGACAACTAATGAATTATAACAAGTATGAACATCTAAACGGATAAACATAACCTATTTCTATGAATGATTTTTTTTCTTTTTTTTGCGTGAAAAAGATTCATGTAGTAATTTTTTGTGACCAATTTGTGGTATAAATTCCACCACACCAAAGTTTTGCCCCAGTAAAGTGTGTGTATTTTTTATATATATATATATATATATATATATATATATATATATATATATTTTTTTTTTTTTTTTTTTACCAATAATCTAAGCCTTTGGGACTCTAAGGCCCCCAAAATTAAATTAAAATATAAATATTAAAAATGTTATGTTGCCTTATCAAATAATAATAAAATAACAGTGGTATATACAGTGCCCTCCACTAATATTGGCTCCCTTGGTAAATATGAGCAAAGGCGGCTGTGAAAATAAATCTGCATTGTTTATCCTTTTGATATTTCATTCAAAAAATTTAGTGGAGGGCACTGTATACAGTATACTGTATATACACTATATGGACAAAATAATTGGGACACACCTCTTATTTATTAAATTAAAGTGTTTCAGTCAGACCCATTGCCACAGGTGTATAAAATCAAGCACCTACAGTCTGCATTTACAAACTTTTGTGAAAAAAATTAATTCTGTAGAGTTTTACAGATTATCTGTAAAGTCACAGAGCGGGGTTTACCGAGTGCTGAGGCGCATGGTGCATAAAGGTCAGCAATGCCCTTCTGATTCCATAGCTGAAGAGTTCCAAACCGCCACGGGCATTAATATCAGCACAAAAACTGTGCAGCGAAAGCTTCATGGAATGGGTCTCTATGGACAAACAGCTGCATGCAAGGTTCACATCACCAAGTACAATGGCAAGCATCAGCTGGAGTTGTAAAACACACCACCACTGGACTATGGAGCAGTGGAAACATGGACTTGACAATTCTGTGACAATCACACTTCTCTGTTTGGCGAATGCCAGGAGAATGTCACCTGCCTGACTGCATTGTGCCAACTGTAAAGTTCGATGGAGGAAGGACAGTGGTATATGAGTGTTTTTTTTAAAGGTTGGGCTTGGCTCCTTACTTCAAGTGAAGGAAAATCTTAATGCCTCACTCGACATTTTGGAGAATGCTATGCTTCCAAATTTGTGGGAATAGCTGGGGAAAGGCCCTTTTCTATTACAGTATGATTGTGCCCCAGTTCACAAAGTAAGGCCCATTAAGTCATGGTTGGAAGAGTTCAGTGTGAACCCTGACCTCAACCCCATCGAATATGTTTGAGATGAACTGGAACAGAGATTGCAAGACGGCCTTCTCATCCAACATCAATGTGTGACCTCACAAATGATCTGCTGGATGAACAGGCAAAACTGACCCCAGAAATACTCCAAAATCTTGAACAAAGGTTTTGGTTTGAAGAAAGGATTTTTTTTTCTCCAAAAATTTAAGAAACACTCATATATTATTGAATAACATATCCATGTACCATTGTATTTACATTGGATACAATTGTATATTAACATTAATGGAAAACAAAATGATATTACTATAATACCATGTCCTAAAAAACCTTTTTGGTCCTTATTTGTTAGTGCTTGTCCATGCTGGAGTAACTGTAAAGATACAGTAAAGACACAGAATCATGCTCTGTTAAACACATGGGCTGTTAATGTTATATACTGTGTATGGTGCATAATTCTGATGTGCTTATGTTTCACTAGTCCACTCAATATGCATGATGCAATTCAATCCTCTAGGACAGATGCTATGTCATGTGACCCACGGCGTGCATGTTCAGAGCACATTTCTTTATTGGATAAACATTAGATATTTATAGTCAATACAAAGGTTACAGTTTCTTGCATGTCACATCTTAAAATACTGTGTAAAACATCATAAAATTAGTGGATCCCAATAGTGAGATCAAAAGGCAGTACTATGGTACTTTAAAAAAAGGCTAGCATGGTACTCACTATGGGATATTTATGAACCATGATATTTTATTCTCTATAATAAATATTTTAAAAAATGCTATAAACTTTTTGTTTGTAATGTCTGTTTTGGTTACTATTCAGGGAACTTTATTCTGAAGTTTATTTCGTTCCTATGGTTTCTGATTACCTTCACATGTCCTTGTGAGTTATCCTGTGTATTTATACCCCTTTGTTCCCTCTGTAGATTGTGAGTCATTGTCTTTGTGTTATTGCAAAGCTGTTTCATTGATGTGTACCTTTTGGATTACTCCTCATCCTGAATTGCCTTCTTGTTTAAATAAAGAGCTGCACTTAAATCTTTGTCTCAACAGTTAAGCGAATCCCCATTCACTGTAGGCGAGGTGTATGAGGATCACAATCACCCTGTGGCTCCCCCAGACCCTGGATATTCTCCCTGAGCCCTCCTAGCCATTCATCTCACCTGCCATGGACCCCAGGCGAACACCATGCTCACCACACACTCTAACCTGCGACCATGACCACCATGGACACTCAGCCTAGTCTGTCAGAGCCAGCACCTGCCACCCAGGAGCCAGAGCTTATTGACCTACTGGAGTTAAGTCCCACCCCTAAAGCACTTCCTCCTCTGCTGGTCCCATCCAGCACTAGTGACTCACCGGGTCTGTCTGGTTTGTTTGTTTTTTTTTGGGTTTTTTTTTACCCTTCTTCTTCCACTGCCCTGCATCATAGCCTTGATGGTTGTCCGGGCCACTGGTCATCCTTTGACACTGCCATGGTCCTCTTGCTCCTCCGGTTCTTCTTAGCCCTCTGGCTCCAACAGTACAATCACAGTCTCCTGATCCACCATGGTTTTTGGAGTTGTGGAATGGAATCTGAAAAGACCCAACCCTCAGGCCCAGGCACCTCTGCCTTGGCTTCCAATTCCCTGGCTCTTTCATGGTCAGCAACTCCTCAATCTCCACTGTGGATTTCCATTCCTCCAGCTCTTCCAGGGGTTTGGTGAGGGGGATACCGTCATGTCCAGTTTGGTTTCTGTTGAAGAACTTTATTTAATTCCTGTATTTCTATTGTGAACTAAAATGTGTTAAAAAAGTGTGACCAAAATGTTCAATATATTAATAATTGTTACATCTTTAAAATTTGTCCACTAATTTATAATGGTCATAATTAAGTTTTTAATCTTCTTCAATTAACAATGCAGTGTTAAATTTCATTTACTCCATGAAATGTAAAAATGTACTTTGTTTTTTGTTTGGCGTTACTGTTGACTCAGAAATGGTGTTATGATTCATGTGCAGACATTCATATTACATTTGATTCAGCATGAAACGATACATGAACTATAATAACAGTGTCAGTGTGACCTCTCCTGAAGTTCAGCAGTGTGTGTGTGATTATTAGATGTATTTTGTGTTTCAGTGATGTTCAGAAGGCCTGCTCAGGCTCTGTTGCTTCTGTCTTCTCCTCTCTGGCTTTATGCCCCACTGAATTGATTAAATGTCGGCTGCAGGCCATGCATGAAATGGAGGCGTCCGGCAAGATCGCCAGTGGACAGAAAAGGTCTGGTTATGGTTTTTAAAAATGTGTATTTGTTATTCAAGTCAAATAAGACAGTATAGTACAGCAGTATACAGTGCCGTGAAAAGGTTTTTGCCCCTTCCTGTTTTTAGTTTTTGTTGATGTATTTAATTATTTTTTTTTTTTTTTTTGCATATTTGTCACACTTAAAAGATTCAGATCATCAGACAAATTTTAATATTACACAAAGATAATGCAAGTAAATACAAAATGCAGTTTTTAAATGATGATTTCATTTATTAAGGGAAAAAAGGGAAAAAAGCTGTCCAAACCTACCTGGCCCTATGTGAAAAACTAATCACAGTTCTTTCATGTTAAATCATTGCCAGTTATCGCAAACGCTTGATTGCAGTTGTTGCTGCAAAGGGTGACACAACCAGTTATTAGATTTAGGGGGCAATTACTTTTTCACATAGTGGCAGGCACTATCTTTGTGTAATATTAAAATTTGTTTGATGATCTGAATCATTCAAGTGTAACAAATATGCAAAAAAAAAACAAAATAAAATAAAAAAATAAAAAAACCCCGGAAGGGGACAAAAACTTTTCATACCACTATACAGTATGTACAGTAGAGTAATATATGTGTGTGTATATACAGGTGCATCTCAATAAATTAGAATGTCATGGAAAAGTTCATTTATTTCAGTAATTCAACTCAAATTGTGAAACTCGTGTATTAAATAAATTCAATGCACACAGACTGAAGTACTTTAAGTCTTTGGTTCTTTTAATTGTTATGATTTTGGTTCACATTTAACAAAAACCCACCAATTCACTATCTCAACAAATTAGAATATGGTGACATGCCAATCAGCTAATCAACTCTAAACACCTGCAAAGGTTTCCTGAGCCTTCAAAATGGTCTCTCAGTTTGGTTCACTAGGCTACACAATCATGGGGAAGACTGCTGATCTGACAGTTGTCCAGAAGACAATCATTGACACCCTTCACAAGGAGGGTAAGCCACAAACATTCATTGCCAAAGAAGCTGGCTGTTCACAGAGTGCTGTATCCAAGCATGTTAAAAGAAAGTTGAGTGGAAGGAAAAAGTGTGGAAGAAAAAGATGCACAACCAACCAAGAGAACCGCAGCTTTATGAGGATTGTGAAGCAAAATCGATTCAAGAATTTGGGTGAACTTCACAAGGAATGGACTGAGACTGGGGTCAAGGCATCAAGAGCCACCACACACAGATGTGTCAAGGAATTTGGCTACAGTTGTCGTATTCCTCTTGTTAAGCCACTCCTGAACCACAGACAATGTCAGAGGCATCTTACCTGGGCTAAGGAGAAGAAGAACTGGACTGTTGCCCAGTGGTCCAAAGTCCTCTTTTCAGATGAGAGCAAGTTTTGTATTTCATTTGGAAACCAAGGTCCTAGAGTCTGGAGGAAGGGTGGAGAAGCTCATAGCCCAAGTTGCTTGAAGTCCAGTGTTAAGTTTCCACAGTCTGTGATGATTTGGGGTGCAATGTCATCTGCTAGTGTTGGTCCATTGTGTTTTTTGAAAACCAAAGTCACTGCACCCGTTTAACAAGAAATTTTGGAGCACTTCATGCTTCCTTCTGCTGACCAGCTTTTTAAAGATGCTGATTTCATTTTCCAGCAGGCACCTGCCCACACTGCCAAAAGCACCAAAAGTTGGTTAAATGACCATGGTGTTGGTGTGCTTGACTGGCCAGCAAACTCATCAGACCTGAACCCCATAGAGAATCCATGGGGTATTGTCAAGAGGAAAATCAGAAACAAGAGACCAAGACATGCAGATGAGCTGAAGGCCAGTCAAAGAAACCTGGGCTTCCATACCACCTCAGCAGTGCCACAAACTGATCACCTCCATGCCACGCCGAATTGAGGCAGTAATTAAAGCAAAAGGAGCCCCTACCAAGTATTGAGTACATATACAGTAAATGAACATACTGTCCAGAAGGCCAACAATTCACTAAAAAGGTTTTTTTTGTTTTTTTTGGTCTCATGAAGTATTCTAATTTTTTGAGATAGTGAATTGGTGGGTTTTTGTTAAATGTGAGCCAAAATCATCATAATTAAAAGAACCAAAGACTTAAACTACTTCGGTCTATGTGCATTGAATTTATTTAATACACGAGTTTCACAATTTGAGTTGAATTACTGAAATAAATGAACTTTTCCGTGACATTCTAATTTATTGAGATGCACCTGTATATTAAGATTTAAACAAAAATTGTTTGGACAGATTTTTTTTTTATTATTAACCCTTGTACAACCTTATGGACATTTTTGTCCATTTTATTTATTTATTTTTTATATATAATTTTGCCTGTTTTAATACTAACTGCATAAATTTTGGCTCAGGTGTGTATTTTTATTGGAATTTTAATATTCCACCCTCATTTCCTTTAATAAATCTATTTTACACTAGGTACAAAAAAAAGTTCCTCTCAGCGCCTTTTGGACAAAAATGTCCCCATTGAAATGTCCCCATTAAAACTGCTATTTTTAATCTTAATTAATTATAATGCTATTTTTAATCTTAATTTTATTTTTAACTGTAAAATTATGCAATTTTTGTTAATAGACTTTCATTCTATTGGCAAGGCTTCAAAATTTATTTATTTTTTACTATTTTTTTACCGGATGGTACCATTTTTTCAGGTTTGGCCTATAAAGCAAATACTCGCTTTGTTCCTGTTTTCTGTGTGCACCAGTGGAATTTTCCTGGCATCTAATGGGGAAAATTTGGTACTGCACCCAAACAAAATTTTACTGAAAGCTCATTTTTTGAGATATCAACCTCAAATTTGGAACACAACTTGTTTAGATTTATGGCTTTGATTTTCTAGCAGGTTTAGAGTTCAACATGTTTCATAAAATATATATTTTATATAAAATGTTGTTCATAAATCATTTTCATAAACTTAAACCTGTAAAACTTTTTTTTTTTTGGTTTCACTTTTTAAACTTTTTTTCTTACTTCAGCAATAATCTGCTATGGGTCTTCTTTAAAATGAGACCAAACTTAAGACTGTGCTCACAAGCTTCAAATTTTTATGACTGTTTTTTGACATGGACATTTTTGTCCACTATGGACCTATGTGTAACCTATGTGTGTTTTTTTTTTATTTTTTTTTATTGATGCACAAGGGTTAATCTACATAAATTAACAAGTACTACTATGATCTAAAACACTTTCAATTTAAACAACATAACTTTTTATGAATCACACCAATGACAATAATTTAGTTTTATGTTACATCAACAAGACAATGAAAAAAATGTTATAATTAAAAAAAAATCAAATTGCTTTTCAAAGTAGACTCTTTGCAAGTAGCATTTTTTATGTACATGTTTTTGACTGGCCTTGCGAATTCCCTGAATAACTGTTTTTACCTGTCATCATTTACTTACTCTCATGTGGTTACCAAACTTGTTTGCACTTTTTCCTGTGGTATTCAGAAGACAAAAAAACCCACTGAAACATTTCTCAAACTTTTTATGTATTTATTTGTTTGTTGTTCCACATACAGGTTAGGAATGATATGAGTGCGCGTAAATGATGACAGAATGTTCATTTTTGGGCAAATTAACCTCTTAAGGGGCTAATTTTAGTTGAAGCCATACACTGTTCCTAAGTTCAGAGTGCCTATAACGCCATTGAACTTGAACAAATATGACATTAAAATCATAGTTGTCCAGTAGTATGTATCTTGCTGAAATTCCTTTCTCTCTTTCAGCACGGTGTGGTCTGTTGTGAAAAATGTGTTACGGACAAACGGACCTCTGGGTTTCTATCGGGGTCTCACCACCACTATAGTCCGTGAGGTACCTGGATACTTCTGTTTCTTTGGAGGATATGAACTCAGCCGCTCAATGTTTGCCCAACACATGGGCAGCGACAAAGAGCACATAGGTCAGTCCATGGGAAGACCACTTAAAAATCAAAATTCTGGCACAATATACTCATATCATTGCAAGAAATGTTTTGAAGAATGTCCAAGCTGCTTTTCCTTAATTTCATTCTTGTGTTGAAAAGAACACCTTGGACAGTTCTTCTCTATAAACAGGAAATTCTCCTCTGTATCCACGTGTTTCTGACAGGTGTTGTGCCCTTGATGTTCAGTGGTGGTTTTGGCGGTGCCTGTCTGTGGTTGGTTGTGTACCCCATAGACTGTGTGAAGTCTCGTATCCAGGTTCTGTCTTTAGTAGGGAAACAGGAAGGCTTCCTCAAGACTCTTATGGGGATTTTACGAAATGAGGGTGAGATTTCAGTATTTATCTTTGTTTCAAAACCTAGTGACACATACATGTAACACCCTGTCTGTCATGGAACCTCATAAGTGATTGATAAATTCTCGACACAGGAAACTCAACTTACTGTTTAATTACAGTTTACTGTTACCTAGGCTAATAGCATGATACTCTGATAAGCCCAGAACTGCACAGTACACAAATATTGAGTAAAATAATCACTTTTTGCTAATATCTTTTAAGTACTGAATGAAATATACATTATGCAATGCATTTTTAATCAGAGGCATAATACCCATTCAAACCGAGGGGCATGTGCCGCCTCAGGTTTCTGAGGATTTTTAATGCAGCTTTCAAAAAACAAAGAATAAATATTTTTACATTTGACAATTAAGTTCCTTGATCATTGCAGGTTTAAAATTAATACAGAAGTGTATGGGTCATTCTCAGGAGACAGTGTCACTTGTGCCAGAGCTTAATTTATTTAGAAAAAAAAATTTATAGAAAAAAATCTAAATAATAAAGTGTGCATATGATTTTCAAATTAGGTGCTGATATTTAGCCAGAAAGTAAGATTGAATTTCGATACCTTGTAATGTAATTCACAGCAAAAAGACATGTATACCACAGAGGCATGTTTTTATTATGCTAAGATACCTTTACTTACTAAAAAAAAAAAGAAAAAAAAGTGCACTGCAAAAAATAAACAAAACAATCTCCCAAACAAAAACCATAAAATTAAAGTATCCTAATTATAAAACATCCTACTTTAAATAAAGTGCAAATAACTTTTACGAAAATTTTAATTGAATGTTTTACAGAAAAATACTGTTTTGTTTTGTTTTGTTTACAGTTGTTTCCTGAAATATTATGATCAAATACCTTCACTTTAAAATAAAATGATAAAAAATTGTCGAATGACTGGCAGCCAAACTAAAACCATATAATTAAGGTAAAATATCCTAATTTAAATAAAGTGCAAAAATTTGTAATGCAATTTTCATTAAACACTTTAACTGGAAAACACTGTTAATTTACAGGTACCTGAATTATTACTTCATTGTACTACTTTATTGTAAAATGCAACAACACACATGCATGAGCTGTGTATATATAGACATCACTGTGACTACAGTTATTGCTTTTAAATAAAGTAACATGCAGCATAACAGCAAGGTTTTATGGTCCATCATAAGCACAGGCTCTACTCTACAGCACAATGGTATCCCACATAACTCTACAGAAACTCTTTATATCCTAACAAAACTTCAAACTCTTACAGATTAAACAACTCCACAAACAACATTACCAGATTCACTTATTACTAGATTTATTTATTATTTCTTTATTTCTTTCATACAGAAGTTCTCATTGAGAATTAACAGAGGTTTAGATATTGAAGTTTCATTGAAAATAATAAAGTTTGATTTTACCATGATGGAAGTCTATTAAGCAGAAATCTATCTGCTTTTGTTGGGCTCTGGACCCTTGTCTTTCTAACATATGATTTTCTGTTAAACGTTTCATGCAAATTTCTGTAAAAGTTTTTGCAATTTGTGTGAATTAGTATATTTTACATTAATTTTGCATTTTTGGTTTGGCAGCCATTGCTGCCAGTAGTTAGACCATTTTGTGAAGATATTTGACTAATAATTCAGGAAGCCTTGTAAGATAACAGTTTTTTTTTTTTAAACATGTAATAAAAAAAAGATCTGTAAAGGTTTTTGGACTTTAAATTTAAATTTATTTTACTTTAATTTTATGTTTGTTTGTTTTTTGTTTAACAGCCATTGCTGCTGCAATTTGATAGTTTTTTTTTTTTTTTTTTTTAAGGTGTGAGCAATGGTGTAAGCAAATCTGTTCATTTGCACCATCTGGTGGTGATTTCATAATCACATTACTTTCGCCATTATTTTTGTAATTTTACATACATTTCTATGTAATCTAAGAAAACAGAAAAATAATCTATGTATAATACAGTATTTCTCTGTAAAAACAAAACAAACAAAAAAACAAAACAAAAAAAAAACAATTACTGTAGTGTATGGTTAATGATATACTTAAAATAACAGCCACATTGTTAATCTTACAGATATTGTTAGTAATTTACAGTTGCATACAATTTAGAATGAAGAAAAATGACTAAAAAAAAAATAAAAGTTTTTGATTTTACAGTGCACTGCAATACAAAAGTAATCATTTTGTTTTGTCATATAAAAATCTGATGCAGTTTTATAAAGTGAAAGTCCTTTCTCAGGGAACAGTGGCGATGCCCATTATGTCCTATATTGGTGTCCTCACTGTACTGATACAGTTGATATCTGAATATTAAAATGAAATGTTTACTTAAATGTTTGTTTTTCTTTGGTATATCAGCCCATGCATGTTAAATAATTAGGTGAAATGTACATTTTTTATTGTCAGTTTTTTTTTTTTTTTTTTAATATTGCAGAAATTTTCTTATTTATTACTGCGCTGTTATTCAACCTTGTTGCGTTGTTACATGTCCCCCTTTAAAAACCATTTAAACAGTTGTTTGTCTTTCTGATTTAACCCTATTGTAGAGTTAAGCCTACTGTACCCGATACAGACAAAGCTGATAATTTAAGGCCTTTTAAATTGTCAACACTTTGCTGAAAAATCTGTTGTACAAAATCTGTTGCATTGTCTTATAGTTTATATTCTGCCATCTTGTTTGCAGGAGTGGCGCCACTGTATTCCGGTTTGACCCCTACTATGATCCGAACATTTCCTGCCAATGGAGCTCTCTTTTTAGCCTATGAAGTCAGTCGCAAGATAATGATGCAACAGTTTGAACACTGAGTCCAGTCTGTTTAATGCCATCTAGTGCATTTGGTTGCTTTTAAAACATGCCTTTGGAAGTTTTTTTTTTTTCTTTTATGTTGGAGAGAGACAATGGAACTCTCAACAATGTGGCTCTCGAGACCCAAAGCTCTCCATAGCTGCCTTAATGAGGTCTTACACAGATATACACATATCTGAACAACTTTAAAGACTGAAAAGGCCTATGTTTGACAAATGTGTGAACAAACAATAATATATTTTACTGTATTTTAATGTTTTTGATATTTTATAAAATGCACTCCTTATGTTGCAACCTCTTGGACATTTATCTACACAAATACATGTCATTCAACCACTTTACAAACACAAGCTGCACTGTCATTTTCATTTAAATATGATTAAATATTTAGTAAATATTAAAGATTAAAAAGTTTATTTAAAAATTAAATATTAATTTATTAAATGTTTTATCAAATATTTGGAATTATTTACAAAGTAATACTATCAATATTGAATTATTTTTTATATTTTATTAATGAAAAAAACTACAACTATTAACATGTTTATTTAAGGATTATTTAAAGATATTTAAGTATAATCAAATAAAGTAAAAAAATACAGTTTCTCTTTATAACCAAGTATCTAATTTACAAAAGGTATACATACAAACTTTATGAAAGAAAATGTAATTGTGATTTTACAAGAAACATCAAACAATGGTTTTGGCAAACTTAAATTGTTTTTAATATACTGTATACATATAAAACACACGTGACAACCTGCCCTAACATGCCATTTTATGGAAAATACCCTTGTCTTTAAAACTAAAAAATGTATAAATATAAAAAAATAAATAAATAAAATTAATCTTCCAAACCATGTCTGTACCTAAATAGACTTTGATAACCTGTAATAATGAAACAATTTTGTTGGAAATTGCATACTTTATTTGCAACAATCATCCACACGGAGGAGCAGAGCTTCACCGAAAGGGGCCAAAACTACAGAAATAATATGATATTGGAATGTCAATTTAGAGAATACAACACACAGGTTATATCTGGTCATATATCAGCATTTGTCATGTGATTTAACAGCTCATATTTCCACTGCCATGTGATGGTGCAGATATCTATGAATTATAAATGTCCCACAATATGTGTTAAAAAAAGAAAAAAAAAAAAAAAAAACAGGAATGGAAAACTCTGAACAAATAAAATATTATCGGATTTATTTTGCACCACGTAATATTCAGGTTCATGGTATTCACATCTGATATCAAATGAGTCAGAATTTTCCTCACCTCCAGTGTTGCTTTACATGCACCTGGTCTAGTGGGAAGCAGGACACACCCTCATGGGAAGGTGAGCACACGTTACAAGCTTCTGTTACCTGCTGTTTACAGCAACACATCTCAAGTTTGTGTCGCTCTTCAAAATGACCACCGTAATCAGGGTTCAAGACCGGGAGACTGAGAGTAGCAGACATATAATACAAGGTACGCCTTTGTTCATTTCTCAAAAAAAAAAAAAAAAAAAAAAAAAAAAAAAAAAAAATATATATATATATATATATATATATATATATATATATATATATATATATATATATATGTTTTTTTTAAGTATTTATATTTATTGTATAATAACAATTCCTCATGGCAACAGTTTCACCCTCAATTGCTGAATACATGTTCATAGTATAAGGAAGAGGAAGTTAAGCAAGATCGTTAGCCCATGGTAAGTCAGTAGGAGTCTCAGTGGTATTTGATATGTTTACCTGACAGTCCGTCTAGGGTTATAAAGAAATGTAATATCCCACTGATTAAACAATATCAGGGCATTATCTCAGTGTCTGGTTTGCATGTATTGCAACCTTTACAAGTAAGATTTCAAAAGGCTTCTTTAATATTTAAAAATATGTTGCAGTTGTACATTTAATTTTGAGGCTATTTTAGGATTTGCATATAGGAGGCAAAAAAGAGGTGCTATAATTCACTTCAACTTCCAAGTAAATTGAATTTGGAAAACTTTCCATAATGCCGAAGGAAAATGCCCAAATGAGATACGATAGATAGATGATAGATAGACAGACAGATAGATTGATTGACTGATTGATTGATTGATTGATTGATTGATTGATTGATTGATTGATTGATTGATTTATTGATTGATTTGGGGCAAAAGTAGTAACAGTGTTGTTTGTAAAATGTTAAAGACAGTAGGTATGTCAGACAAAATATGGTTTTAATAATAACCAATATCAGATTACGATATTAATGCAGCTTAGGTGATATCTAATAGTTCTTAGAAAAAGAAAATGGGATTTGTGCCTCTTGTAAAAACAGTCATGGAACTACAAAATGTATCATATTCATGGAATGTCCCTGTTGGTTCCCTGTCTTTCAGATGATAAACCTCCCTCACTAGGATGCATTGGCTGGTTTATTATTTTTATCGCCATCATTATCACTATAGGATTGTTTCCTGTTACCATATTTATGTGCATCAAGGTAAGATTTGTAGATTTTCCATAGACAATTTAATGTATTTTTCAACATAGTAATTATCATCTATGCAAACGATGACTAACTGTATTTACAATGTACTTCACTGATTCACTCTTAGATTGTGAAGGAGTATGAAAGAGCTGTGATCTTTCGATTAGGTCGTATTGTGGACAAGAAAGCAAAAGGACCTGGTATGACAAAGGTTTACATTGAAATAGTAGCCTACATATTTGTATAACTGAATGTTATTAATAAAGAGCATCCCTGATAATAATTACTGTACTTTAAATACATAATCATCTATATTTGTATATTATTTATACGTTATATAGGAATTTTCTTTGTGCTGCCATGTACTGATACATTCAGGAAGGTGGACTTGAGAACGATGACATTTGATATTCCTGCTCAAGAGGTACAAATAATATCATATTACTAATCATATAATTGTTATTATAGTATTTTTTTGTGCTTTTGTATTTTTTATTAGTTTTTATATTTAGCTTTCATTTATATGTGTGTGTGTGTACTTGTTTATGCTACACTGTGGGGACCAAATGTCTCCACAAGGATAGTAAAACCTGAAATTTTGACATTGTGGGGACCGGTCTGCGGTCCCCATGAGGGAAAAAAATTATTAAAAATAGTAAATGATGTTTATCTGAAAGTGTAACAATGCAAACAGGTTTTCTGTAAGGGGTAGGTTTAGGGTTAGGGGATAGAAAATATAGTTTGGTCAGTATAAAAGTAATAGAAGTCTATGGAAAGTCCCCACAATTCACAGAAACAAATGTGTGTGTGTGTGTGTGTGTGTGTGTGTGCACGTTTTTGTGACAAATGAGGACATAAATTTGTATAATGACAGGTATGACATAGGTATTACAAGGTGAAGGTGACTTTTCAGGACATTGCCGCATGTCCCCACTTTTCAAAACGCTTACAAATCATACAGAGTGAGTTTTTTTAGGGGGAAAGTAGAAATGCACAGTCTTCTGTGAGGGCTAAGTTTAGGTGTGGGTTGTTGTAGGGCAATAGAATATACGGTCTGTACAGTAGAAAAACCATTATGCTTATGGAAGTCCCCACAAGGATAGCGAAACAAGTGTGTGTGTGTGTGTGTGTGTGTGTGTGTGTGTGATTAAATATACTAAATATTTTGAATTTTCAGTAAGGTTTCTTAAGTTTAAGTTTTTCATCTACTAATTATATTTTATTTTATTTCAGCTTTATTTTAAGAACAAAAAAAAATTTTTTTTTTTTTTAGTTTTCATAGTTCACTTGAGAGAACCTTATTACTGAGATAACCCTTGACCAAGTACAAGTGTCCAAATAAGTGTCATACCAATAGAATGTTAAATATGCTAGATCTGAATACCTAATTTAAAGATTCGGTTCATTATATGAAAAGATGAGCATCTATTTGTGTTTATGTGAGAACAGTTCCTGACGAAGGACTCCGTGACTGTGAGTGTGGACGGTGTGGTGTACTTTCGTGTCTTTGACCCGATCTGTTCCGTGGCCAACGTGTCCAATGCAGACCACGCAACACAGCTGCTGGCACAGACCACCCTGCGAAATGTCCTGGGCACAAAGAGCCTATCAGAGCTGCTGTCTGACAGAGAGGGTATCTCATACAACATGCAGGTACATGAACTCTCAGAGCAGCAGTACAGAGGCACCATAACGATTCCAAGGCCCCTGAACAGAGAGGGCACCCCAATGGGGAAATGAATGAAAGAATGAATACATAAATATACAGTATTGTGACAGTATGACAGCTTCTAAATGACATAAAGTTAAAGCAAAAATATTTTTAATTAAATTTAGTCCTTTAATTTACTACGTTTTTTTTTAAATTATTATTTTATATATGTTTTCTTTTTATATATATTTTTAATATTTTTATTAATATATTTATTCATTTATATTATTGTATTTGTTTTTATTTATTTTCCTATTATTATAGTTATTTATACAATGACAGTTCACACTGACCACACTGATTAACTTTCAAAGGGACAAAAAGATGTTAAACATATCACAAAGTAGTCAACTGAATTTGTGCATAATATTACAAACATTTAAAAAGTTATAGAATTGAAAATATAAATTTCATTATGTTCTTCACAACATAATCACTGAATCAGTGAGGTGAATTAGAGAACCTAATCATTTCAATTTGGTAATTTTGGTATGGTCAAAATTTTAGTATGTCCCTTATCCAAAGTTATTTTATAGTATCAGAATATGCTACTTATATTGTACTTTTGTAGTATTATTGTGTGTTGTGTCTGAAATCGCTCCCATACACTATTTTATACAGTACTTTAGTTCACTAATATAGTTCACTTTTAAAAGAGTGAATGAAAACAAGTGTGCAAAACAAGTTCTGCTGTTTTTTTAGTTTGTGCTTGTTGTTTAATACATAAAATTGCTTTGTGTCAAGCACAGTGCTTACCTGCACAAGTTTACTGCTTTACTGCTAAATTTGTCCTAGATGTGGAAATTAATTTGGTGTGATCCCTTGCAGTGCATTGGGTTCACTCTTTATTATGGTGCATTATAGGATATGGGATGTCCAGTATGGTTTCAGACATAACTACAAATGGCTGTCCCCTTAAAACTGTCCCCTCTATACTCTTTATAAAGGTTATAGGGAGCAATTTCAGACACAGTCCAGAATTATTTATTTGCTATTAAACTGATGCATCAGCTATAAAGCTAAACCCAGGGATCTGCCCACAAGAAGGGCATATCATATTCCCAGATCCTGACAGCTTTGTATCATCATGATGACAGATTGCCTTGGATGAGGCCACGAGCGTGTGGGGCATGAAAGTGGAGCGAGTGGAGATAAAGGATGTTAAACTGCCCCTCCAGCTCCAGAGGGCCATGGCTGCAGAAGCTGAAGCAACTCGAGAAGCCCGTGCAAAGGTGAGACCATCGCAACAAAATCGAATGCAGTCGTTCATGTACTAGTATTTAATTATGAAAGTCAGTACTGCCCAAATAATGGACCCAGCATTGAACTTAGGTTGCACAAACATCACATGCAAACTTAGACATGACGAAATAGTGCACTCATAGTAAATATTTAGTTTCAACAACGCATGGCATCAGTGCTGATGTATTCTAAAGACTTGCTGCAGTGCATTGTCTAAGCAAATACATATAATCCAAACCAAACACAATGTAAACTAAAATTTGGTGCCATACTAGCTAACTTTTATTGAATGATACATTAAGAAAATTTGCAACCCTGTTACCCATTATGGCATACGTTTTATGGCATATTAGATTATTAATTATTATTAGATTTTCATTATAAAAAATTTAATAATTTTGTTTTCATTTTGAACCCCCTTATAAACAGCAATTTTTTAATATGGGATTTTTTTTTAGTTAAAAATTTCACACTTCCCACAAGTAAATGTTTTATTTGGATTGAGACTCCCAAAAGCAATGCTCTTACAGGCCTTCTAGGATCATTTGGAGAAAATCAGTGATTACAGCCCTACAGTTTAAAAGCAATGCTCTTACAGGCCTTTTAGGATCATTTGGAGAAAATCAGTGATTACAGCCCTACAGTTTAATATTATAGTTGAGCCAAATATGGAGGAATACATTATGTGGAGGAAAATCCACATCAGGCACAACACAACACAAGCGACTCAAGTGTATTATTATATCTCTGTGTAGGTGATTGCAGCTGAGGGTGAGATGAACGCCTCACGGGCACTGAAGGAAGCATCTCTGGTGATCGCTGAGTCACCATCAGGTCTGCAGCTGCGATACCTCCAGACTCTAAACACCATCGCAGCAGAAAGAAACTCCACCATTATCTTCCCCTTGCCTATTGATATCATTCAGCATTTCACATCCAAAAAGAATGAATGATTTGCAGATTTCCAAGATTCTAGTCTTTTCAGAAAGTTGTAATATGATGTTTTTTCTCCATGAAACACAATTCAGAGAAATAATGCAGGCTTTGGAAGGAATAGTTCACCCAAAAATGAAAATATGCTGAAAACTGACGCCCTCAGGCCATCCAAGATGCAGATGGGTTTCTTTCTTCATCAGAACAGATTTGGAGAAATTTAGCATTACCTCACTTGCTCACCAAAAGATCCTCTGCAGTGAATGGGTGCCGTCAGAATGAGTCCAAACAGCTGATAAAAACATCACAATAATGCACAAGTAATCCACATGACTCCAGTCCATCAATTAACATATTGTGATGTGATGTTGTTTGTAAGAAACAAATCCTTATACTTGAAATGTCTTAATGGATTGATAGATTTCTCAAAATCTGTCCGAATGAAGAAACAAACTCTTCGACACCTTGGATGGCCTGAGGCAGAGCCAAAGCTGGGGTATGTGAGGAGTAAATTTCAGCAAATTTTCATTTGTGGGTAACCTATTTTTTAATAATCAGATTGTGAAACAGTTTCTGAGGTATTAATGTAGTATAATAACAATATTATACATATATATCATATCTTAGCAATTATAATTTATTAATTTATCACATTTTATTTTGAAAAACTCTTGGAAACTGAAAATAATAATAATAAAAAATATCTTCTCTCAAAAGTTATACCTCTTTTTAAATGAGTTGAAAGTCAGCTCTAAGAAACAGGATGCTTTTACATTTTCTTTTAATATTTAAACCCAAAGGGCAATAAAGTGCAACATAATCATCAAAAGAGTTTTTGAATGCATCACAACAGTGAGTAGATACACTAACAAGGTTTGAACAAAACAAATTATATCACAGCTTTAAGACATGCTTTTCCATTAACGTGTTGTAACATAGATCACACATAAAGCTCATACAAGCTGTACAACACAAATTAGGAGAAGAGAGAAAAAAAAATCAATAGGACATTTCATTAACACAATCCATGTTACAGTCCTCCCTTAAATATCCAATGACAGACAGTTGTGTTTGTGCTCCAGTTGTATTCCAGTTCATCAAAAAATTAACATGCAGTCATTATTTACTCATTCTCTTTTCATTCTCAAACGTATACGCTTTTCTACTCAATACAACACTAGTTCACAGTATGTATAGATTTGGAACATAGTGCACAAGTCGTAAAGACTGATGACCATGATGCTTTATAAACTAGCTTTATAAACTATGATGTTTATGGTGCTTTTTAAATCCAATATTTTTATATATATATTTTTTTTTTGTCTAGCCTAATGGATAGAGAGTCGGACTTGTAACCCGAAGGTCGTGGGTCTCAGGTCCGGCAGGAATTGTCGGTGGGGGGAGTGAATAACCAGCGCTATCTTCCACCCTCAATACCACGACTGAGGTGAGACCCTTGAGCAAGGCACCAAACCCCCAGCTGCTCCCCGGGCGCCGCAGCATTGGCTGCCCACTGCTCCGGGTGTGTGTTCACGGTGTGTGTGTTCACTACTGTGTGTGCGCACTTCAATGGGTTAAATGCAGAGGACAAATTCCGAGTATGGGTCACCATACTTGGCCACACGTCACTTCACTTCACTTCACTAATTGGCAATAGTATAGCTAATAAGAGATTTACAAGCATTTTTTAAGTGTCTGGAATACCAAATTAGGTAAATAATGTTTAGCACGGCACAATTGTTAAAATTTGAAGTACGCTACATGGAAAAAAAACAAAAAAAAAAAAACAACAAAAGTTTGGAGTGATATGAGAATGAGTAAATAGTGACACATTTTTCATGTTTTGGCTGAACTGTTCCTTTATGAGTGAAAGAAGCATTCAGAAACTCCATAATTATGTCCATGGGACACACACAGGAAAAAAAAAAAAAAAAAAAAAAACCAATGGAAAAAAAAAAAAATCAGTGCATTTCACTACCTGATTGATTGAAGATTTCCTTTCATTTATATTACAAAAGCAGAGATGAGCATAATCCAAGCAGACACCCAAAGAACTGTAATAGCAGACAGGTAGTTGAGTTTTATATTTCATTATTTCATTCAGAGCTTTCAATTTAATTGGTATACGAGTGAAATATATTTAAATACAAGTCTGGTATTACATTGACGTAAACCTGTAGTTTATATTCTGTTCAGTAGATTCAACATGAAGATGTTTTAGAATGTATCGAGTCAAACTGTGAATGACATTCTAATGCGCCTTCCTAACCTGAGCTGGATCACTGACTGAGATGGGAGGTGGTACTCTCAGAATGAGCAGGAATAAATAAGGAAAATCCTCCAGTACAATGGTATAAAATCAGCCATCATCTAAGTTCAAGTGTTTGTTAATGGCAGCAGCCATTTGCACTCTCTGTGTTAGTACAGTACAAATGTTAAGGCTGAAGAATGTTAACTAATGATTTTATGTTCCTATAAAAAAATCAATCATGGTCATTTATGCTAATCATTAAAAATGTAATCACTAATAGCTGCACTACTAAGTACACTTAGACATAAAACAAAACATGTATATTGTCCCCTCAGGACATTAAAACATTCATGAACAAGATGACTTCCTAACTCCTTTCTAAAGTTCCCAAAGATTGAGTCCAGATTTTTACCACAACGTCAGCAAGAATACGAGTGCATATGCACATACAAATGATCCACTTAATATACAGGAAAGTTGTTGTAGTCCATTCAGGGAAGATAAATGCAGTTGTAGTTTAAATACTTTCTGGTTATTATTCACGACTAAAGACTTTCCTGTATTAAGACCATGGCTTTGACACTGTAGACCCTGAATGTATTACAATAAACAATAAGTCTCTGTAGAAGCCTGCATTTTTAAAAACTGAGGTACTCATGATCACTTAAAATGCTAACGTAATGCTCTGTAGTACTTTTGCAAACAACTTTCAGCTAAATATTATGCACGAAAGTCTCTATGAAGTAGGACAAAAGCCCTCATAGTGTCCACATGAATGCAGTTTAAGCATATTATCTGAGTCAGTGCAACCGGAAGACTTACGATACATACTGTACAGAGAAGAGGGACATAAATAGCCATGACTGATAACTGTGACGTCAGTTCATAGGGAGTTCTTACAGCTTAATGCAGTAAGAAGTTGAGATGAAGGCATGAGGGTTGTTTACCCTCACAAACATGAGATGAAGGTAAAGACAGCAGGTTGAAGTTTTGCAAGTTGTTTACACTACTGCATTGTCCGTCCATGCTAATATTTGCATCCGTGTATAGTGGTCACAAAATGCGAATGAACCACCTTAAAAAGTGTAAGTACATCTTAAACTCATTTGTATCACCATTTAAGCCCCTAGACTACATAATTATTAGTTGACATCCTGTTTTGACAAAGTATTTACCTCATTTGAATGACAGCTGTCCGTCCTAAACTTGCCTATAAAGATGTCTTCCTGTGTTTTCCTGTTTGGTGTATTGAGTACAGTAATGCGTGGGCTTGCACAGAAGGTTGCTGGTGGGTGGTTTTCCTTTGAAAAAGGCAAATTCCTAGTAAAACTGTATAGGCTATATGTTGTCCTGATCAATCTTTGGAAAAGCTTGATACAATAGGCAAAGGTTAGGGAACAAGCACCACGATGTCCTGTTCAAACGGAAAACCTCAGCACAAGCCCAAGAGCCAAATCCATTAGAGTGGAAGGTACAAAAAGATATATTTTCAAAATGGCCTGTGAAACATCATAATGCACAACAACATTGTGACTCACATTATATAGTCTTACAGTAAAAAAGGGAGAATAATGTTCCTTTTTTGTTCTCTCTAGTGTAGGTTCACTTGTTAATTTAACAATTTTGAAGCTCAAAATTCTCTCATTTTCTCATTGTCATGTTGTTCCAAACTTGTATGACTGACTATTTTGTGGAACACAAAAGGAGAGCTTTTGAAGAAAGTGCTGGTACTTCTTTTCCATGCAATTACGGGACTGATGCTTTCAAGCTTTCAAACCACCATAAAAGTGTAGTAAAAGTGATCTATACAACTTGTGTGCTACATTGCAAGTCTGCTAGTCAACTGACTGAGAACTGACCAAAATCCTATTGGTCGTTGACTGAATAAATTAGTTTTTATTAAATAAACAGTTAATTCAATTCATAGAGTGGTCTGCGTTTCCCAACGTAATTTGCTGCTTAACTACCACAGTATGATGCATCACTAGTGAAATCAACTAGCTAGTCATGACTGTTACCTGAATCCGTAGTAACTTTGTCGTTAGTGACATCATGCAGGTGGTGCAGTAATAACTGCTGCTAATTATGTAAGATTATTGCGTTATATAATGAACATGTGACCTGAGGACTACTTTGCTTCTTTTGTCCTCTGTTGTTTGGCTTCATTTCCAGATGTTTGATTCATTTTTACATCAAACTCTTTAATTTCCATGAAAAACTAAAAGATGTAGAATTCAATTTTCATTTGTATGTCACATCATGCAAATGAAGAAGAAGAAAAAGAAAAGAACTTCACTTCTAATCACAGGTTAAAGGCAGTAGTTCCCACCAAACAACTTTGTGAAGCTGTTTGAGAATTTTTTGGAACTGTATTTTCATGAAAACATTCAACATTGAACTGGTTCTCGAGATCAACTCTGACTTAACTATCTGGTTACACTGTAGTCGGATGTATATCAGTGAACTTAAATTTGACTTTCATGCATCTTTTTAAAGCCTACAAGCTTCAGTCCCTAATCACTGTAATTGTTTGAAAAAGAACAACAATAACAGTTTTTACAAATTTCTCCATTTATGCTCCACATAAGTAAATCAGCCATGTAGGTTCAGAACGAGTAAATTATGACAGAATGTTACATTTTTGTGCAGATTATCCATTTACATGTACACACCTTCAACTATTTTGCCACACTCAAAAAAAGTCAACTCAAACCCTGATCACTGTACCAACTAATATAGTAACTGACATTGGCATGATGAAACTGAAAGCGCTATGACCACCATCTATGGTGTAAGAGGTGTGAGAGCATCCTCTGTTCCATCCAATCAGAATACAAAATGAGAAACATGAGTTACAGAAAAAAAAAGAGTGCGAGAGACAGAGTAAGAAAGGCAGAGAATTGGACACTCATCTAGGGAAGGGCTGTTGTCGGGAGGGTGAAGTTGGACTAGAGGCTGGTCGATGAAGGGGCGACTGGGTGGGAGACATTCGAGGGCTCAACTCGCCCGTTTGAAGACGCCACAGAAGCTCTTCATTGGTGCGACTCAGTCGTTTCTTCTCGTTGCTCTCTTTCTCAACGTACACCTGCAGGTTGGCATTTTCCTCTGAAAGTTGCCTGGTAGAATAGAGGGAACAACTACTGAGCACTATCCGTAGCTTGAAAGGGGTCATGCACTCTTTAAAATAAAGGTTTTACAAGGTGGTTTTCACAGCGGTGCCAAAGAACCTTTCAGTAAACAGTTCTTCAAAGAACATCTAGTGTGAAAAACATTAAAAAAAAATCGAAAACTTTTTCCACTCTGAAGAACCTTTTATGCAATGGAAAGGTACCATGAATGTGCAAGGTTCTTCATGGAACCATCAATGCAAATAAAGAAGCTTTTTTAATAGTGTAGAATGGAAATCCTTTCAAACTAAGATGCCTTTAATGGTATAAATTAGAAATGTTTTCTAAAGACCTGGACATAGCAAGGTTGCGGTCAATCCTGTCCTTTAGGTCTTCATTTTGCTGCTGTAACACCTGAATACGCTCCTCCAACAGAACATTCTTTTGGGCCTGTGTAAAAACATTACAAATACACTAAATCACTGAAAAACTCAACATTTTTAATTTCAAACGAGCACTTTAGCTTTATTCATAATTAAATACATTAAAATAATTAATTGAATAAAATAAATTAGTTAATATTTAAAGCTATCTTTAACATTGTTTTGTAATGTTTGTTAATGTAATTTACCATTTTTTCCAGCTCTGAAATTTTGAGCTCCTGTTGATGAATCTGCTGGTTCTTCATTTCCAGAACCTCTTTAAGACTCTTCAGGTCTTCCTCAATATGCTGATAAGGAGCAAGGGCATCCTGTACACAAATACACAGAAAACAGATCCAAACTGCAACATTTCTACATCACAGAAATAACTTTTTTTTATATATATTAGAAATAATCAGAAATATATTATATAACAAACATACACATTTACTTCTGTGTGTTACTTGGCAACCACTTTGTTGCAACCACAACTGTTTCTGAGGACGCTTCGCATTGTGCCTTACAATGCCCCTTAGCTGTTATAAATTCACTGTAAACCACGGCTTGTTGGGGCTTATTGCTTTATTAAAGGATTAGTTTCCAGAATAAAACTTCCAGAATAAAACTTTCCAGATAATTTACTCACTCCCATGTCATCTTAAATGTTCATGTCTTTCTTTCTTCAGTCGAAAAGAAATTAAGGTTTTTGAGGAAAACATTACAGGATTTTTCCTCCATATAGTGGACTTCAATGGCGGCCAACTTAAAGGTCCACATTGCAGTTTCAATGCATCTTCAAAAAATTATCAAGATTTTCTTAAATTATCGAGATTATCAAGATTATCTCTTAAATTATCAAAAGTTGGTTATCTGGAAGTGAACTAATCCTTTAACTACAAAGCAGTAAAAAAGTGTCCAGCATGCTTCATTACTACTTAAAAAGCATCCCAGGATGTCCAGAATTTGCAGAGCTATAACCTAGACAAAAAATGGTGACACAAAAATGTCATTCACTCGCCCTCATTCCAGATATGTATGAATATCTTTCTTTTCTGGAACACAGATGACAAATTTAGAAAAATCTGGGGATGAACTCTTGTTTTAATACCACTGGCCACACACACACACACACACACACACACATAAAAGAACATGAAAAACAGTACCACTATCTGTTCATCTGTGCTTCTGCGCAGTGCTTCTTCAAAGCGCTTGGCCCGGTCTCGCAGAGAGCGGTTCTGAAATGTCAAGGTGTCCACCTGATCCTAAACACAACACAGAAACACATGCTATTATTAAGAAAAGGGTAAAAACAATGTACAATGCATATTGGCATTTAAAATGAGGACATACAGTACCTGCAGTGAGAGTCTGAGCTTTTCAAATTCCTCTTCCATTGACTTCTTTTGCTGCTCATGTGCCATCTTCAGGTCTAAATACAAACAACCATTTCATGTTAGTAATACACAGATGAAAAAGAATTAACAGATAGTTTTGATTCAGTTGTCTGTAGTAATGTTGTTAAGCAGGGACTTTAACCAGGAGCTCTCATAGTGGGCCAAACCAATAGCTTCTAGACTATGATACCCTAATAATGCTAAGTACGCCGCTCACTAGGCTTTTAGACACAGTTGCTTGGATTTCTAGGAGTGTAATGGATGTGTCTGTCACCAGGACTCACTCTTGATTGTTCTGGTATGTTCTTCCTGTAAAGTGGCCAACGTGGCACCATGGGTCGCTTCCATCTCTGTCATTGCCCTCTCATGGTTTTCACTCATTTCCTCAATCTAAAACGGAAAACAAAAATGGTTGTCAGTTTTAACAAGGTGCACTGGAATATTAGATTCTGATTGGTCAATTGCAATGTTTTAGAATGTATATCTGAATGTAGTCAATAGAAACATACTGTACCATGCTGCTTTCATTTAGGCTTACTCTGTTGTCTTTCTCTTTTTCATACCAACACCATTTTGATTAGCTCTATGTGCCATTTTGAGACTTGTGGACAATATGAACTTTTAGCTGAAAATTGCTGAAAAAGTATTTTTTTATTGCTAAGTTATGAATCTCTGCCCACACAGAGGTGGAGTTGCAAATTTGTGTGTTAAATTTCAAGGAAATTTCAAGAATCTGTGGCATTTGCATAGGGAAACTGCCACCGGAATTTGCCACCAGAAATTGTTCAGGCAAAAATATAAATTTTTTAAATTCCAATTAAATTGACTGGATTTTGCTTGCAAAATTTCATTGAGCAATGAATACTTTACTTATAAATATAATTTACTTTTATGCATACACGAGAATATGTGTACAGTGTACAGTGTTGCTGTTCCTGTCTGTTGTGCTGCTGAGAGGTTTGCGATTGTAGCTCCGCTTTTTTATTGAATCTCTACCTTACTTTCACTCTTTGTTGTTTAAAGTGATAATATATAACTTAATTCCCACCATATTTCTGGTATTATCTATCAAACTAATCTAACTAATTTGATCGTTCGCTTTTAAAACCGCGAGTGCAGCTCGTGTGCAGCGCGTTAGCACTCGTTAGCCGGTTAGCTTGTTACTTGCGGTTCCATTCGTGCCTATTATTGTTTTCTTTTTTTCTGCTCCGTTTCTCATTTCTCTCTCGCTCCGTTTTTCACGAGTTCATCAAACAACAGTGGTAAGTTAAGTTGGTATCATTCATCAATCACGGTGAGTAATGGCTTCTTCTCCTGCTATTGTTGTTTGCACCGCCTGCCACATGTACAGTTTATCTGTCTTTGTTAGCAGCGAGGGATTCACATGTGATAAATGCAGGGAAATAGTTAGGCTGACAGAGAACTAGAGACACGCATCCAAACTTTAGTTGAGGACAGTAAGAATGTGAGGGCTGTAGATACTGCTTTGGATGCGACTAGCTCAGGGACTCCTGTAAATTGTTTGGTTCCGGCATTAGAGCCCGTGCAGCAGGGCAACTGGGTGACTGTGAGGCGGCATAGTCGCGGGGTCAAAACACCGCTCTTCCGTTCCAATCAAAACATTAAACAGGTTCTCTCCACTCAGTGATGCACCCACTGAGAAACCTGATGTAAGTGCTCTAGTTATTAGCGATTCTATTGTACGTAACGTGAAAATAGAGACACCAGCCACCATAGTCCAATGTTTACCGAAGCCAGAGCGCCTGACATTTTGGCAAATTTAAAAGTGCTGGCTAATGTTAAACGTAAATTCAGTAAGATTGTTATCCACGTCAGCGCTAATGATGTTCGACTTCGCCAGTCGGAGATCACTAAAAATAATGTTAAAGAGGTGTGTGAACTTGCAAGTACGATGTCAGACACTGTAATATGCTCTGGTCCGCTCCCTGCTTACTGTGGAGATGAGATTCATAGCAGACTGTCGTCACTCAATGGCTGGATGTCTAAGTGGTGCCCGCAGAATAACATAGGCTTTATAGACAATTGGAAGAATTTTTGGGGCAGACCTGACCTTTTGAAAAGAGATGGTCTTCATCCCTCCTGGGGTGGTGCTGCTCTTCTCTCTAGAAATATGGCACATAGTCTTAGAGTTCGTACTTGACTAACTAGGGCCCAGGTCAGGAAGCAGACAGACTGGCTAAACTGACCGTCTGCTAGCCACCTCACGCCACAGAAGTCAGTTAATTCTCAGCACATAGAGACTCTCACAATGAATGTTCCCCGTACTAGAAAATACAGAAAACGTCCAAACCAAAGTAATAGTAACAATTTAATTAAAACTGAATTACTGAATATCAGGTCCCTTTCTACAAAAGCACTATTTGTAAATGATTTGATCAATGATCATAACCTAGATTTGCTCTGTTTGACAGAAACATGGCTAAAACCAGATGAATACATTACTTTAAACGAGTCTACCCCCCAAGATTACTGCTATAAAAATGAGCCATGTCTAAAAGGTAAAGGGGGAGGTGTTGCTACAATTTATAGCAATATTCTCAGTATTTCTCAGAGGGCAGGCTTTAAGTATAACTCGTTTGAAGTTATGGTGCTGCATTATAACATTATCTAGAGAAACATGTGTTAGTGATAAATCCCCTGTGATGTTTGTATTGGCTACTGTGTACAGGCCACCAGGGCACCACACAGACTTTATTAAAGAATTTTCTGATTTTCTATCTGAGTTAGTACTGGCTGCAGATAAAGTCTTAATTGTTGGTGATTTTAATATCCATGTCGATAATGAAAAAGATGCATTAGGATCAGCATTCATAGACATTCTGAACTCTATTGGGGTTAGACAACATGTTTCAGGACCTACTCATTGTCGAAATCATACTCTAGATTTAATACTGTCACATGGAATTGATATTAGTGGTGTTGAAATTCTGCAGCAAAGCGATGATATCTCAGATCATTATCTAGTCTTGTGTAAACTCCATATAGCCAAAACTGTAAATTCTACAGTTAATTAAAGGATTGTTAGGCTGCATTAATTAGATCAGCCGGAACCGGGAACACTCCTCATAACACACCATGTACTCGTTACATTGTAAGAAGAATGGCATCTACGCTAATATTTGTCTGTTTCTTTCTTATTCTGTTTCTCAGTCCGTGTCCGGATCAGATGGTGGATCGGCGCCGGGAGATGATGTCTGCGACCCTGATCGTCGGTGGAGGCTGGACACCTGGATGAGCCCCGGGGACATATCCCCAGTGAAGACCTCGACTTAAATACAATAAAACTAAAACTAAAACAAAATAACTAAAAATATAATAAAATACCTAACTACATAATACTATTATTGTTAGAAATTGCAACAATATAAAAATAGAAATATAATACATTTAAAATTTAATTAAAACAATTAGTAAAAAAAATAAATAAACAATAATATCCTGGCCAGAGGAGAACTGGCCCCCCGACTGAGCCTGGTTTCTCCCAAGGATTTTTTCTCCATTCTGCCACAGAGGGAGTTTTGGTTCCTTGCTGCTGTCGCCTCTGGCTTGCTCAGCTGGGGACACTTAATTTCTAACGATTATCATCAATTTGATTTCATATATACTATTTAAATTAAACTGAGCTAGACAATGACATCTCTGAATTCAATTATGAAATGCCTTTAACTGAAAATTGAGTGTTTAATCTTATTATACATTACTGACACTCTATCCTCCAATTTCATACTGTTAAGTGCTTTGACACAATCTGTATTGTTAAAAGCGCTATAAAAATAAAGGTGACTTGACTTGACTTGACTTGACTACAGTGCGCATGACGCTAATTTAATAAAGGCTGTATGTTTGGCTGTACACATACTTGTACGCAAAGCATTCGTTTCAAAACTGAAGTATATTCTGGGTTTAAGGGAAGATGATTAGTGCATCATCAGATTACATAGTCATGTAACCACCTTACCTTTCTTAACCATCATGAGCCTTCACACCCTGCAATCCTTTGTGTACAATGCTAAAAACCTCTTCAAGGTGTGTCAATGATAATTTCAGACTTTACACCCTGTTACTTCCTCATCTCACCTGTTCCTGGTGCTGGGACCGCAGCTGCTCCAGGTGGCTGTTCTGCTGTTGCTGGAGTCGCTGTCTTTCAGAAGTGTGCTCCTCTACCAGTCTCTCCTGTAGGGCCTTGAGCTCCTGCTGTTGTTCCTCTTGTAGTCCTTTCAGCTCCCACTCAAAACTCTGCTCCAGCTCGGCCTTCTCACCCTGCAGACGCTCCCACCGCTGAACGCTGACCACTAGAGAGACAGAAAATAGCTTGTTATAGTCATTATTAACCTTCAGAAAATGTTAATGTTGATAAATATTGAATGTTGATAAATTTACAACCCTGTTACTTTCAACCTTTAAATAATATATGAGCTATCATTTTCAATTCATTAAATATGGGGTTTGCAATTTTTGCAACCCTTTTAGCAAAATGTGTCTAAACATTTAATCTGAACCCGAAATTGATCAAAAGCATAGAGAATAGAAATTATGCTGTAACATGGTTGCATGCAAAATAACACAGACAAATACATTGTTTATGGTCATTAAAGTTAGTACAATTTTTTTTTTTTTTTTTTTTTTACTGTAATCAATATGAATCAAAATCATGATGTATGATTTTATATGAGATATTTAATGCATATTTGAAAATCATGGGACATCATGTATTTTCGGCGCAAATCATAAAGTATTGCTTTATGTCTACATGATGTGAGATGAGTCACATGCCAAATTAAATATGAGGGGGATGGAAAGAGAAAAAAACAGTGTACAAATCTGTAATCGGAGAAGGTCTAATATAGTTTCTTTCTTATTTTATGGTTGAAGTCATCCTAACATTTGTGAGTATGCTGCAGCACGTGTCAGCATGAGATCACTGAAGTATGATGGTTTTTTTTTTTTTTTTTAATCTCTGAGGCAGAAGAGACCTACCCACTTCATCCCTGATCCTGGCTAACTGCAGGGACAACTCCCTCTCCTTCACGGCCGCATTCTCGCTCTGCAAAACACACACACACAAGCTCACATGAGTGTAAGGGACAATTAGTGTCTTACAGTGCAGTGACTTCTTTGCTATCTAATTTATTAATTTATCAGAACTGACACCATGGTAGGTGTAAATTTAAAAGTAGGGCTGTTGCTAGGAACAACCATTAGGTCGTAGTGCCTTTCTAAGAGACATACACATGCTTAGATAAACATATATGTATACATGTCACAAATGCAAGATTTGACAAGCATGGGGGAAACAAATGGAACAATATATAATGTGATTTTCAGTTATCTGCAAACATTTTGCAGACTGAGCATTAAGCAAGCAACTCGACTTTCTTGTGCATCAAATAAGGCACTAAAGCTGTTGTGGATCCAGTCCCCGAAACCATCCTTAACTGGCACCGATTTGCAGAAAATTACCGTCTTTTGGCAAATAATAATTTAAAGACAGTTACTTACATATTTTCCCACATTTTATGATGTAACCCTTATGTTACACTTCAAATGAATTTTATAGTAATCATAGTATTTAGCCAGTCCACAAACTCCTTCCCCCAAATGGCTTGGGTGTGCAGAGCATTCACAGCTTAAAAGGACCACACGCTCCTGCTGTTTACAGTACCTGCAGCACACATAATAAAATACAAAACAGCAAGTTCCTCTAGCTTTAAAATAAACCAGCACGCTCCAGATAACCATGCCACAGAGCTTAATCTGGACTAATTACACTAGGAGTAGCTGTATCTGTTAATAACACACATTTACTCCACAGTGACACAACCAACCACATCTATACTTGGCATGATTGATGATGCCACAATACAATGAAGTGCTTATGATCTATACTTGTTTATAAGAATCAGTGTCAGCAAATGATACAGCATGAGTCAGCATTTTAACATAGCAGTCCTGAATCTTACACTCATTCAGTTCCAAATCCCAGCTGAGATCCCACCGCACCATCTGCTGGTTTAAAACACCTACGTGGACAGTGACTGCCATTGTGAAAATTATTATAGTAGTACCATAGTAGTTCCATGGTACTGAAATCCATGCACTATTGTATTAACAAAGTACTTCCCAGGAATACCATGCCACCAACATGGTACAAGTCCAAAATGGTAGCATCGATTCGTACTTTAAAAAAACTAAAACAAAAAAACATCTGTATGTCAGGCTATTAAAGTTGACAAAAGACAAAAGACACACAATTTGTAATGTATCATGCCTTAAATAGATGCTGCTAGCCTTTTTCATCTATAACCCTCTCATACAGTATGTAAACTTACAGCAGGGTCAAGACCCTATGACCCCACGAATGCCCTGACCTGTCATCATTGTCTCCCTTCTTCAGATTTTCCTCCGGCACACAACATGTCACACAGATCCCTGGAGAGTCTTTCCATGAATACAAATCTGACTGCCTTGTCTTCACCGTGGTTACCTCGCCTACTTTCGTTTCCTGGTGTGAAAGGTCTACAATAGTGAGAGCAAGACGGTCTCAAGGAGTCAGTCCCCACCTACAAAACAAAAGATAAATCTGCAGGGTGTAACACTGTTACACCCCAACACACCTACAACACTGAATGTGCTTAAAAACATATATGGTCTTTCTTATTAGTGTTTTGTACTAAGCATTGTGATTACTACTGCTTATCTTGAGGATTAGAGTTTAAAAAACAATAACCCTAAGTATTACATTTTGGTTCTATAACACTGTCTGTGCTACAGACATTACAATACTTCAAATCATATGGCTTGTTGAGGAGAGGTAAACCCTACATTTACACTAAATAAACCAACCTTGACCCAGTAGGTATAGCAATCACCCTAAAGACTGCATAGCAACATGCTAAATTTCACTAACAACAAACAAGCACTCACAACACCTTCCTGGCAACCACCATGAACAGCTCAGTGACTACACAGTAACCTGCAAATAACCACTCACAATAGCTTAGCAACCTCATAGCAACACATAAATAACCAATCATAACATCTTAGAAAACATATAGCAACACCCTATCAACCACCCAGAACACTTAAGCAATCAGGTAGTAACCTGCAAAAAACAGTCCACAACACCTTAGAAACCACATAGCAACACCCTGACAACCACCCAGAACACTTTAGCATAGTAACCTGCAAAAATCAACCCACAAAAACAACACACAACACCTTAGAAACCATATAGCAACACACTAGCAACCACCTAGAACACTTTAGCATAGTAACCCACAAAAAACAACCCACAACACCTTAGAAACCACACATATGGAAGCCTGTTTCCCCGACACATAAAAAAACCCGTTGTAATTATGACATACTAAGTCGAAATAATGACTAGAGCACTTTAATTTAGTAACCTGCAAAATACTACCCACAACACCTTAGAAACCACATAGCAACACGCTAACAACCACCCAGTACACTTTAGTTTAGTAACCCATAGTAACACACAAAAAAAACCCCACAACACCTTAGAAACCACATAGCAACACCCTAACAACCACCCAGAACACTTTAGCATAGTAACCCATAGTAACCCACAAAAAAAAACCCACAACACCTTAGAAACCACATAGCAACACCCTAACAACCACCCAGAACACTTTAGCATAGTAACCCAAAAAAACAACCCACAACACCTTAGAAACCACATAGCAACACCCTAACAACCACCCAGAACACTTTAGCATAGTAACCCACAAAAAAACAAGCCACAACACCTTAGAAACCACATAGAAACACCCTAACAACCACCCAGAACACCTTAGCATAGTAACCCACAAAAAAACAAGCCACAACACCTTAGAAACCACATAGCAACACCCTAACAACCACCCAGAACACTTTAGCATAGTAACCCACAAAAAAACAAGCCACAACACCTTAGAAACCACATAGTAACACCCTAACAACCACCCAGAACACTTTAGCATAGTAACCTGCAAAAAGCAACCCACAAAAACAACACACAACACCTTAGAAACCATATAGCAACACACTAGCAACCACCTAGAACACTTTAGCATAGTAACCCACAAAAAACAACCCACAACACTTTAGAAACCACACATATGGAAGCCCGTTTCCCCGACACATAAAAAAACCCATTGTAATTATGACATACTAAGTTGAAATAATGACTAGAGCACTTTAATTTAGTAACCCACAAAAAAAACAACCCACAACACCTTAGAAACCACATAGCAACACCCTAACAACCACCCAGAACACTTTAGTATAGTAGCCCACAAAAAACAACCCACAACACCTTAGAAACCACATAGCAACACCCTAACAACCACCCAGAACACTTTAGCATAGTAACCCACAAAAAAACAAGCCACAACACCTTAGAAACCACATAGAAACACCCTAACAACCACCCAGAACACTTCAGCATAGTAACCCACAAAAAAACAACCCACAACATCTTAGAAACCACATAGCAACATCCTAACAACTACTCAAAACACCTTAGCGTAGTAACTTGTAAACAACAACCCATAACACCTTAGAAACCACATAGAATCCAACTCGAACCTTGTCATGGCAAGTTTTGGAAGGGCAACATGACACCTTTTTCAGAAAATTTTAATATCCAATTAGCAATGTTATTAACACTGTCTCATATCAAATACAATAATATGTTTTTATTTAATAGGTCAATAAAAACCAAAAGTGCAATAAAATATAATGATATCAGACCACCTGCATCAAGTGTCAGCAGTCAGGGTGGGGTATTTCCATCACTATAAGAGCACATGTTTGTGCTCGCTGACAGCACACACACACACACACACACTACCATCATCACAAACTACATAAAAGATGACAGTAGAATGAAATAAATAAGGTCTTATGCAAAAAGCATCACTGATTCTACTTTAGCAAACAAGTCACAGAGCAAGAAAGCAGCATCACACACACTATTCTTGCTATTGTTTTACCGTAGTATCCAAACAGCATGTAGGATGGAGACACAGAGAGAGATTACAGCAACACTGGCTCATGCTACGGGAGAATGTAGCTTCATAAAAACCTGTCGGTGGAATACCATACACACGCCACACGAGAGAGAGAGAAATGAGGAGACAGAGAAGGAGTGGAGGAAAGACGGACCGACAGAGTGAGGGAGAATGCGAGAGAAAGACCAAATCCCCCAACAACCAGCCTTACCTCATCCTGTGTTTAGCGTCATAGCCTGACTACTGCAACAATGAGTACCGTGAGTCTGCGATTCCACACATGTTCTCCAGACAACCCCCAAGCTTCTCACCCTCTCTCTCTCACAAACACACACACTCAAGGATGTTGAGAGGAGGAGGGGTGAGATGATGGAGAGATAGAGGAACAGGAGGATGGAATTAATAAAGAACAAAATAACACATGTGCATTGTCTTATACTAAAGTCTACAGGGAACGAACACACATTTTCATCCAATCAGATGAAAGAAAGCATTCCAGATGACATATGATAAAGAATTTGTTATATAGTACAGTACCAACACTTAACCTATGATGATCTTGACATTTGCTCTTCTACACCATAAATTATGCTCTAAAAACAGTCCTATACAAAAAAAGAAAATTAAAATTCAGTAATTTTAAGCTTTATAATGATGCAACAGACCAAAAAAGAAACAAAACAAAAAACAAAACAAAACAAAAGAAACACAGTGTAAGGAACCATTCACATAGCAATAACATACCATTGCCTGTGAAACCATTCAGAATATCTTATGCTGCCTTTACATGCTATCAGAATTTCCAACTTCCCACCTCTGAAGTTGTAATTCTGAGTTTGTATAAAGTGTTTTGTTTTCAGAAAGAACAGGAATCATGGAGGACAGCCCAGTCATGAGTTCATTCTTGCCTATTTCTCAGGGAAATCTTATTAAAGTCCAAAAATATTTAGTCAATGTCCAACAGGTTTTGATTAAGGTCCTAGTTCATTGGTAACCATATAAACAATCACTTCGCTATAGATACTCATCTTGCTGACGATTCTGAAATTTCAATCAAATAAATGCTATTTTCGCTGTGTTCAGTGGATTAAATAAGCATCAAATGGTTATTCATATATGAAAATATACACAACTGTAATGGCAGGAGAAAGCAAAGTAGATGTTGCGGGAAAAATTATTAAAACTTATCAATACTCCAACTGTATTTCTCACCTTCACCATGTTTAAAGTTTATGGCCCGCCCAACTCAGAAACTCGAGTATCATAAAGAGTTTCCCAGTTGTAAATACAACTTGAGAGGTTGTTCATGACCAGGAAACTTGTATTTATGATCATTTCGATAGCATGTGAATGCAGCATTATTATTTGCTTGGCAATTTAACAATAGCAGACAGTGACCAGTGGCTGTCAAGATCCAAAAAGGTCATAAATACACCATAGCAGTTTGTAAAACTTGTGCACCACCACTTAAAACACCTTAGCAACTACATAAAACCCAAGCAACCATCCAGAACACCCTAGAGACAACAAAGCATCATGCAAACAATCACTCATGACAGCATAGCAACAACATAATACCCTAGCATAATGCCAATCCAGAAAATCATAGCAACTGCACAATGACATGCAAATAAACAGTCACAACACCTTAGCAATGCCAGAGCAACCACCCAAAACACCCTAGTGACTGCATAGCAACATGCTAAGCACCACTTTAGCACTTTAGTCACCACAAAGTAGTAACACCCTAACAACCACCCATAACACCCCAGCAATTGCACAGCAACATGATCAAGAAGAGTCATTGCATTGACATCACTTTCCCGCCAGGACACGCCCCCCAATGTGGACTCAGTGGCAAAATATCCTGAGAAACGGGAGTAAATCGATTATCTGCTTAAATTAAATGCAGTTGGACTCAACAGTGATCCTTACACCTTACTAAAGAACCAGTGGCCCATGGACATTGACATTTGGCCATGATCAGACTTTCTGATTTCCATGCATAGGAAATACATAAAGCAAAGCCTGTTAATACATAAAGCAAAGCCTGTTATCTATCTATCTATCCATCCATCCATCCATCCATCCATCCATCCATCTATAGATTGACTTTGATGCAGCCTAGAATTAAACTGCTGGTTTCGTCTGGCTAGAGGAGAACGGAACACTATTTCTACACACTATTTCCCTGTTTAATACTGTAAAGCTGTTTTGACATAATCTGCATTGTAAAAAGCACTATATAAATAATGGTGATTTGACTTGACTCAATCAACTTGCTTTGTACAAAAAATTGGGTTTTTCTAACATTATCTAACCATTTCCCTTGTAGAACACAAGGCTCCTCATTATGCATGTCTTTAAATAAATGCAAACAAAAACTTTACAGCTATGCAGAATATACAGTTGAAGTGTTAATTATTTGACCAAAATTGTCACGACACAAAGGGACCCAGAGGCAAAGGCAAGTCAAAACAGAGAATTTATTGTCCACAAAACAAACTCAGGCAGTCTGCCGTTTGCTAGCCAGATCGGGCATATGCAGAACTGGAAAATAGACTTGGAAGACATGGAAGACTTGACTTGTACGAGAGGAAGTGCAGTCCTGGCCGGAGAGGTGAGCGGCGACTTTCACAGAAGGCTGTACAGTCCGGAGGGCAGCGCCCAGAGGCGAACGAACCACTGGCCACAGGCAACTGGGAGACTGGGCAGAGATCAGGTAAGACACTCGACAGGATTCGACTTGACTAGACAGGACAGTACTTGACAAAACACAACAGAGCTATGGAAGTCTATAGAAAGAGAGCTGGCAGAATAGCTGTGAAGCATAATAATCTGGCAAAGATGTCTAGTAACACAGAGAGAAATAGAGGAGCAAATCAGTGTCAAAAAGAAACAGGTGCCGTCCCAATCAGTGCGAGGACTGATTGTGAAAGCGAACAGCTGAGTCTAGGAAGCAGAGCAAGACGTAGAAAGGAAAAGAAAACTGGAATCAAACCCGGCTCATGACAGTACCCCTCCCCCAAGGAGCGCCCCTGGCGCTCCCAAGGGAGAAGACTGGCGAGAGCGAAGGAAGTCCTCGATGAGCGAGCGGTCCAGAATGTTCCGAGCCGGGACCCAGCTTCTCTCCTCCAGGTCGTACCCCTCCCAATCGACTAGGTACTGAAAAGCCAACAGTCTCTTGACTCTATAGACCGGAGAACCTTCGACAAGGACGGGGGAGAGGGTGGGGAAGGACGGGAGGGCGGGCGCATAACAGGTTTAATACACGAGACGAGGAAAACCGGGTGCACCCGTTGTAAATAGTGTGGTAGTTTAAGCCGCATCGCCAACGGACAAAGGACCTTGACTATGGAAAAAGGGCCAATAAATTTAGGCGCTAACTTCCGCGATGGAGACTGAAGGGATAGGTTACGAGTCGACAGCCACACTCTTTGGCCACAAACGTATCTAGGGGCTCTAGAGCGATGGCGATTAGCGGACCGACAGGTACATCTTCTAGTCTTACACAATGTCTTCCGCACCCTCTTCTAGGTAAGCTGGCAGCGCTTAATAAGGGTTTGGACAGAAGGGACAGAGATCTCAGATTCTTGCGCGGAGAATAGCAGCGGATGGTAACCTAGACAACAGTGAAACGGAGATATCCCGGTGGAAGACAACGGCAGCTACTTATAGGTGTATTCGGCCCAACCCAGCTGCTCACACCAGGAAGTGGGGCTGTGAGCAGCTAGAGTATGGAGCAAACGCCCGAGGATCTGATTGACACGTTTGGCTTGTCGATTAGTCTGTGGGTGAAATCCCGACGACAGACTAGCCGTAGCCCGATCTGTCGACAGAATTCCCTCCAAAACTGAGAGACAAATTGGGGCCCTCTTTCGGAGACAATGTCAGTGGGTAGCCCATGGATCTTAAAAACATGATCGAACACTGCTAGCGCCGTCTCCTTGGCCACAGGGAGCTTGGGAAGGGGGATAAAACGGGCCGCCTTAGAGAAGCGATCTACGACTGTGAGAATTACCAAATTTCCTGCGGAGGGTGGCAACCCCGTAACAAAATCCAAAGCGATGTGCGACCAAGGGCGAGACGGAATGGGGAGAGGACGAAGCAGCCCAGCAGGGGGAGAATTACTAGATTTGGACTGGGCGCAGACAGGACAAGAGATTACAAAACGGCGTACCTCACGGACCAAGGCCGGCCACCAAAACCACTGACGGATGGTGGCTAGAGTTCCCCTAATACCAGGATGCGCGACGAGGGACAAACAGTCTACCTGTGGGACATACTCGAGGAATCGTGACACGAACAAGAGCCATCTTTACCTGCCGTTCGATTCCCCAGACCACAGCCCCTACCACACGACCATCGGGCAGAATAGTCTCTGTGGCAGAGCCGTCCTCAGAAGAACCGAACTGACGAGAAAGCGCATCAGGCTTAGTATTCTTAGAGCCGGGCCTGTAAGAAATGGTAAAGTTGAACTGCCCAAAGAATAAAGCCCACCATGCCTGTCTAGCGTTTAGTCTCTTAGCCGAATGTACGCTAAATTTCGGTGATCAGTCCAGACAGGACAGTGGCCTGGAGTTCATGGTTACCCACATCGTAGTTACGTTCAGCTGGCGAGAGGCGATGAGAGAAAAAGGCGCACGGGTGAACCCGGTTGTCCCGTGGGAAGCACTGCGATAGCATGGCTCCCACTCCTACATTAGACACGTCAACCTCTACTATGAATTGTCTTGAAGTGTCAGGGGTAATCAGGATAGGTGCAGAAGTAAATAATTCCTTTAGATGATCGAAAGCCTCCTGAGCCACATTGGACCACGCGAAATGGGACTTGGTCGACATGAGGGCCGTAAGAGGGGTGGCCATCCGACTGAAATTACGGATAAAGCGACGATAAAAATTAGCAAACCCCAAAAATCTTTGGAGAGCCGTACGAGAGTCGGGGACAGGCCAGTCAATAATGGCGGGCACCTTAGCTGGATCCATACTGATGCCATCGGCGGACACGACTGAACCCAAAAAGGAAACCGAACTGGCATGAAAAACGCACTTCTCAGCCTTTACAAAAAGATGATTCTCTAACAGACGCTGCAGCACACGACGCACGTGCTGGATGTGTTCCTGGAGGGAAGGTGAAAAAATGAGAATGTCGTCCAGGTACACAAAAACGAAGATATTAAGCATGTCCCTCAGGACATCGTTCACCAACGCTTGAAAAACGGCTGGGGCGTTGACGAGCCCGAACGGAAGTACCCGGTATTCAAAGTGGTCTAAGGGAGTGTTGAAAGCTGTCTTCCACTCGTCTCCCTCCTTGATGCGCACTAAGTGGTACGCATTGTGGAGGTCCAATTTCGTAAAAATCTTTGCTCCCTGCAAGATCTCGAGGGCCGATGACATGAGTGGCAGTGGGTACTGGTTCTTAATAGTCATGTCGTTAAGCCCACGATAATCAATGCAGGGATGGAAAGAGCCATCCTTCTTTTTCACGAAAAAGAACCCCACCCCGGCGGGAGAGGTGGAGGGGACAATGGTACCGGCGGCAAGCGAGTCGGCTAGGTATCTCTCCAGCGCCTCGCATTCGGGAAAGGACAAGGAATAAAGTCTACCACGAGGAGGCATGCTACCCGGGACCAGGTCTATGCTGCAGCCATACGGTCGATGGGGAGGGAGCGAAGCGGCCCGTGAATGACTGAACACTGCTCGCAGATCGCGGTACTCCTCCGGGACACCTGACAAATCACCAGGCTCTTCCTGAAAAACAGAAACAGAAGACATGACAGGCATAGCCGAGACAAGACACTTTACATGACGAGACAAGCCCCAAGACAAGATGGTCCCTTCTACCCAGTTAAACTGAGGGTTATGCTGAGTTAACCAGGGGTGCCCCAAAACGATAGGCGTAAGGGGGGAACAAATAATAAAAAAGGAAATTGTTTCTTGGTGATTGCCAGAAATGGTGAGACTCACCGGATCGGTGGCACGAAGAATCTTGGAAAGGATGCGACCATCCAGGGCATGGATAGTAGGTGGGTCACTTAACTCCTGAACAGGAATGCCGTGATCGAGTGCCCAGTTCTCATCCATAAAATTCCCTTCGGCCCCCGAGTCAACCAGAGCTGCGCAGGAAAAGGTAGAGTCACTACTGCGCAGGAGGGCAGCGAGGGAGGTACGAGCTTTGTGAGATGGGAAAAGGGTAGTTGCGCTTGCCAGTACTCCCCGGTCTACTGGCGAGCCCTCTCTTTTACTGGACACCTCGCAGCGAAATGCCCCTGTGCGCCACAATACATGCAGAGTCCCCCCACGATGCGGCACTGACGTTCAGCAGCGGAGATGCGAAGACCCCCCAGCTGCATGGGTTCAGAATCTGGTGAGGCCACCGCGGGAGAAGAGACAATGGGTGGGACCGCCCGTAGCTCGGGTATGGGGTTGCGGGCGCGGCGTCGCAACTCAAAACGCTTGTCGAGGTGAATGGCAAGCTCTACCAGTTGGTCCAAATGGGTTGCCAGATCACAAGACAGAATCTCCTCCTTGATCTCCCCAGAGAGACCCTCCAAAAAACGAACGGTGAGGGCCTGCTTGTTCCACTCGCAGGTGGCTGCTAAAGTGCGGAACTCTATAGCATAATCGGCGGTTGACTGCCTCCCCTGGCGAAGTGTCACAAGCTGTCGAGAAGCTAGCTGCTTCAGTAGCTGACCAGTCAACTCCGTAACCTGGGTGGACAGGCTCTCCATGGCATACTTGGCGGCAGCGATCTCCTCCTCATGTCGGCCCAGCATCGCGCCCTGCAGTTCCACTGCGGAACGAATGGGAGTCTCCTTCGCCGGGCCCATGCTCTGGCCAGATTATTCTGTCACGACTCAAAGGGACCCAGAGGCATTTATTAGGCAATTTATTGTCCACAAAACAAACTCAGGCAGTCTGCCGTTTGCTAGCCGGATCGGGCATATGCAGAACTGGAAAATAACATAGGAGAAACTGGAACGTAGGAGAAGACTTGACTTGTACGAGAGGGAGTGCAGTCCTGGCCGGAGAGGCGAGTGGCGACTTTCACAGAAGGCTGTACAGTCCGGAGGGCAGCGCCCAAAGGTGAACGAACCACTGGTCGCAGGCAACTGGGAGACTGGGCAGAGATCAGGTAAGACACTCGACAGGACTCGACTTGACTAGACAGGACAGTACTTGACAAAACACAACAGAGCTATGGAAGTCTATAGAAAGAGAGCTAGCAGAATAGCTGCGAAGCATAATAATCTGGCAAAGACGTCTAGTAACACACAGAGAGAAATAGAGGAGCAAATCCGCATCAAAAAGAAACAGGTGCCATCCCAATCAGTGCGAGCGCTGATTGTGAACGCGAACAGCTGAGTCTAGGAAGCAGAGCAAGAAATAGAAAGGAAAAGAAAACTGGAATCAAATCCGGCTCATGACAAAAATAAGAGGGATCATACAAAATGCATGTTATTGTTTATTTAGTACTGACCTGAAAATCTTTTAGGTTAAATAACTTATTCAGGTCAGTACTAAATAAGCAATAACATGCATTTTGTATGATCCCTCTTATTTTGGTAAAATAATTAACATTTTGCAGATTCTACAAGGTGTATGTAAACTTTTGACTTCAAATGTAAGTAAATATTAAATTTAATATTTGTGTTGTCAGTACAACATTGTGTTGTCAGTACAATGTTTAACCTAAAGTACAATTTTACCAGAAAATTCAGCATGTCTGACACAAAATGCAAATTCATGTTTCACTGCCTGGATTTCAGTAGTTTCTGCGAATCGCACTGCTGCTCTTTCATTTGGGTGAGTTTGTGGTTAAGAAATTGCCCTTTGACATTGCTCCAAACTGGCCTTCTTTGAAATTAGTGTTCTTCAAATTGTAGATAAGATGTTTAAGCTTAAATTACAATTAATTTTTGTTTTGTCCTTAATGTGACATGAAGCAGGGGCTGAGTTACCCTCCAACCAGCATCACACGATCTGATGATTACATCATGCAGGGGATCAGAAGCTGCTTTTGTATTAGTGATGGGAAGTCAGGCTCATTTTCACAAATTGATTCTTTCGCACAATAAGTTTTGGAACAATTATTCAGCACTTTTTTTAATGCCTTTTACAACCTTAACTTTGAATTCTGGGTCATTCCTATTTAGGATTGAACCTGCAACCATTGTGGGTCTTAATTACAACCCGAATTCCGTAAATGTTGGGACGTTTTTTAAATTTGAACAAAATGAAAACTAAAAGAATTTAAAATCCCATGAGCCAATATTTTATTCACAATAGAACATAGATAACATAACAAATGTTTAAACTGATAAATTTTTCAATTTTATGCACAAAATGAGCTCATTTCAAATTTGATGCCTGCTACAGGTCTCAAAATAGTTGGGATGGGGGCATGTTTACCATGGTGTAGCATCTCCTTTTTTCAAAACAGTTTGAAGACATCTGGGCATCGAGGTTACGAGTTTCTGGAGTTTTGGTGTTGGATTTTGGTCTCATTCTTGCCTGATATAGGTTTCCAGCTGCTGAAGAGTTCATGGTCGTCTTTGGCATATTTTTCGTTTAATGATGCTCCAAATGTTCTCTATAGGTGAAAGATCTGGACTGCAGGCAGGCCAATTCAGCACCCGGGCTCTTCTACTACGAAGCCATGCTGTTGTAATAGCTGCAGTATGTGGTTTTGCATTGTCCTGTTGAAATACACAAGGCCTTCCCTGAAATAGACGTCTTCTGGAGGGGAGCATATGTTGCTCTAAAAACTTTATATACCTTTCAGCATTCACAGTGCCTTCCAAAACATGCAAGCTGCCCATACCGTATGCACTTATGCACCCCCATACCATCAGAGATGCTGGCTTTTGAACTGAATGCTGATAACACGCTGGAAGGTCTCCCTCCTCTTTAGCCCGGAGGACACAGTGTCTGTTTCCAACAAGAATGTCAAATTTGGACTCGTCTGACCATAGAACACATTTCCACTTTGAAACAATCCATTTTAAATGAGCCTTGGCCCACAGGACACGACGACGCTTCTGGACCATGTTCACATATGGCTTCCTTTTTGCATGATAGAGATTTAGAGCTTTAATATGGGGCAGTCGTGGCCTAATGGATAGAGAGTTGGGCTTGTAACCTGAAGGTCGTGGGTTCGAGTCTTGGGTCCGGCAGGGAATACCACGACTGAGGTGAGACCCTTGAGCAAGGCACCAAACCCCCAACTGCTCCCCGGGCGCCGCAGCATTGGCTGCCCACTGCTCCAGGTGTATGTTCACTACTGTGTGTGCACTTGGATGGGTTAAATGCAGAGCACAAATTCCGAGTATGGGTCACCATACTTGGCCACACACCACTTCCCTTTCCCTTCCCTTTCCCCCCCCTTTCCCTTTAGTTGGCATCTGCAGATGGCACGGCGGATTGTGTTTACCGACAGTGGTTTCTGGAAGTATTCCTGGGCCCATTTAGTCATGTCAATGACAGAATCATGGCGATGAGTGATGCAGTGTCATCTGAGGGCCTGAAGACCACGGCATCCACAACAAAGGTCTTCAGCCTTGGCCCTTACGCACAGAGATTTCTCCAGTTTCTCTGAATCATTTGATGATGTTATGCACTGTATATGATGAGATTTGCAAAGCCTTTGCGATTTGACATTGAGGAACGTTGTTTTTAAAGTATTCCACAATCTTTTTACACACTCTTTCACAGATTGGAGAGCCTCTGCCCATCTTTACTTCTGAGAGACTCTGTCTCTCTAAGGGCCTGTTTACACCTGGTCACTTCATGCATTTTCTCTGATCGGATATCTATCTGATTTGTTAAAACTTTTCCATTTACACTTGGCCACATAAATGTCTTCACAAAACGGATATAAATCCGTTCTTCAATTCCCATGCTATATGCAAATTTAACAGAATTCACGTCAATGAAATAGATATGCGCTGCATTTTATCCATTATCAGCTAATTTCAATATCAGAGACCGCAATAGGAGAGCGTGCGACATCAGCACTGGAATGACAGGTTAGTCTCACTACTTTTAATGAAGATGATTGTGTGTTGAGAGTCTGTGACTTACTTTCAGTTTCATTCTCGGCAGTTTGTGTGTCGGCTTGCTGAAGATATACTCAGCTACTCATCCGCAGCGATGCGTGTTTATTTAGCGCTGTCATATCTGACTATAACATGCCATATAGCCTATAAAACGCTCTCACACGTTTATTATTTTAATATTTTGGGAGGAGTAAAATTAGCATATGTGGTTTCAACAACCAGATGCATTTACACTTGTCCAGTTTCATCTGGAATGCGGCCCAGACCACCTCCTGAAGTGGTTTGAGCGATCGGATTTATATCCGTCTCAAATGCGTTTCGGAGGACATTTACACCTGGTCTTTTCAAAAAACGCATGACGTGACCAGGTGTAAACAGCCCCTAAGACATCCCTTTTATAGCTAATCATGTTATAGATCTGATGTCAATTAACTTAATTAATTAGATGCTAGATGTTCTCCCAGCTGAATCTTTTCCAAATTTCTTGCTTTTTCAGCCCTTTGTTGCCCTCATGCCAACTTTTTTGAGACCTGTAACAGGCATCAAATTTGAAATGAGCTGATTTAGTGGATAAAAGTGTAAAATTTCTCCGTTTAAACATTTCTATGTTTCTCTATGTTTTATTGTGAATAAAATATTGGCTCATGTGATTTGAAAGTCTTTTAGTTTTCATTTTATTCAAATTTAAAAAACGTCCCAACATTTCTGGAATTCGGGTTGTATTAAGTTACCAGCACTCCAGCATTTACAGCTTTGACAGTGTGTTACCTTCTGGCAGAAGTGTTGTGTGGTTAAGGTGAACACATTCAGGCATCGTGAGGACTTCCTGAGCTCGTCCTGCAGGGTGATCAGCTTCCGAGCCTGATCTTCACATCTCTCTTTCAGTCTCTGTATCATCAACCGCTCCCGCTCGGCATCCACACCCTCCACACGGCCACCCAGACGGGCCACACATGACTTCTGACGGACTGCGGGATGAACAAAAGATATAAAAAAAAAAAAGTGCATAAAGAAAATTCATTTTGAGTGTGACAGGCTTTGTAATATTCTCTCAGTTTATTTTTAAACTATAAGTATGCTTGAAATATGACTGCAATTTATGTAATTTTTGGTTTCATACATGTGCCATTTAAGTCAGTTACTGTAAATTATTGTTTAATTAAATGTTTAATATTTACAGCTGTATAAGGACAATAGGTTAATGTGAGCATAAAGACTATAATCAGGTCAAACATTCAGCAGTTACTGCTGACTTCCATGAACACACATAATGCTCCCTGATGAGTCAGCTCAACACTAGAGAGGATGGCGTCAGGATAACGCAATCCATAACAATCCATAAACATATGTAATATACTGTATATATGGTAATACAGTGAAGCCCAAGAGTGAAAATACTTCTATTTTGCAGACTTTTCTAATTAAAACAATATAAAATATATATATATATATATATATATATATATATATATATATATATATATATATATATATATATATATATATATATATCTATATATCTATATATATATATATATATATATATATATTTTTTTTTTTTTTTTTTAATTATATGTAAATTTTAAAATGTACATACAAATAAACACAATACTGTTCAAAAATTTAGGCCCAGTAAAGATTTTTTTTTCTCTCTTTTAAAGAAATGAATACTTTTACGGATAATCAAAAGTAACATACAGTAAATGATAACGTTACAAGAGATTTTTATTTCAAATAAATGCTGTTCTTTTTAATTCTCTATTCAAATAAATTTCTATTTAAGTTCATTAAAGAATCCTGAAGAAAATGTATCATGGTTTCCACAAAAATATTAAGCAGCAAAAACTGATTTCAACATTGATAATAATAAGAAATATTTCTTGAGCACCAAATCAGCATCTTAGAATGATTTCTAAAGGATCACGCTGAAGTATTTGCTCACGAAAATGCAGCTTTGCATCCCAGGAATAAATTTAACTTTAAAGTATATCAAAATAGAAAATAGTTCTTCTTCTAAATTGTAAAAATATTTCACAATATTACTGTTTTACTGTGTTTTTGATCAAATAAATTAAGCCTTGGTGACCATAAGAGACTTCTTTCAAAAACATTAAAAAAAATCTTAATGAACACAAACTTTTGAACAGTAAAATTGGACCATCCAATAAGCCTTTAGAATAACTTTTTTTATAAATATGCATATATCTCATTTGTAAATGTATTGGTATTTCAATTTATTGTGTATTTCAACTGAATTATTGAGGAAACAAAAAATGAGCAAAATATCAGATCCAATTAAATTATTATTCTTATTTTAGGACCTATAGAGGGTGTCAATTTAGCTTCCATTAGTCGAGAACCATTAGCGAGGGAATCACTCACTGGTTTCCTAATGGAAGTCTTAAATCTTCACAGTATTGCTATGACAACCACTAGTAGCCGGTTAATGAGGGATGGAAAATGACAATGGGAGGAGCGGCAGCAGCGAAGCAGAATAAAAAGACATCACACACTCACCAGGGGACTGAGGCTTGGGAGAGACCACTGCAAACCTCTTCGGGGATGACACAATGGGTCGGGTGATTTCTCCATCCCTTTGAAATTCCTTTCTACAGGCTGAATGAGAAACGGATATTTATATGTGTCACTGTTGTAAATGAGAACTAGTTACAGTTCCAACAGTTTCTAAATATAATACATTTATGGAAAAATACTGAGTACCATCAAATCAAATGGTTATTCTAATCCAAAAACTCACAGATAAATTCTGCAATCAAAACCAGCTTTATATGAAGATGAAGTAAATGCCTAAAGTGTCCACTAGCTGAAGCCCTTGGCCCACTAATGTTCTCTTTCTTACACTGTGACTGCAGTGTCAAGTCAGCATGAACAGCTATGATGATATGATAACATATGATAAAAAGCTCTTCAAGAATATTTTTATATATATATTTTTTCCAAATCAACACTGAAGAGCATGTGTTTATACTGAACTTGCTATTCAACAAAGAATAACGAAAAAAATCACAATTTCACTGTATCACAGTCTCCACAAAAATATTAAGACATAACTGTCTTCAGAAATGTTTCTTGAGCAGCAAATTTTTTGAAAGATCATGTGACATTTAAGACTGGAGTAATGGCTGCTTGAAAATTCAGCTTTGGCATCACAGAAATAAATTACATTTTAAAATATATCCAAATAGAAAACAGTTATTTTAAATTATAATAGTATTTCACAATGTTATTGTTTTTACTGCATTTTGATTTAAAAAATGAAATTCAGTTTAACATTCAGCTATTATGACGCTCATTGTTTTTATTGTTTTCTAAGATTTTTCTCTATTAGAGGGAATAAAAAATGAATTGATTTTGTCCATAATTACTAGGTTTTGCTAAATCTTCTAGAATAGTCAACAGAGTGAGAATATTATTCTATTATTATTCTAATGATGTCTTCAGTTATCAACAGGCTACTTTAGTGACTGTTTAACACATACAGACAATAAAAATATATACATGTGTTTATTTAGTGCAACTGAGATAACAGATCATTGTATTTTCAATTCTGATATCCCACAATAAACAGATATCTGTAATACGTCCAGACAATATTTTCTATATTTCTGCAAAAATGCAGTTGATGTACAATTATTGTACATCACAGAGGTATTTTTGCATATTACAGTGGTGTAAATGTGTGTTATTTTCATATTTAATATTTCATATTCAACATTCATATTCATTGGTATGAATGCTGTTGTCATTGGTGTTGACACACCTCTGCACACAGGGTCATGTGACTTCACCGAGACACAACACTGGTCACATAATAAACGAGCTGGCGGTGGCGTCACTTACCCACGGGTGAGGCACGAGGCGGCGGGTGCAGAGGTCGGCGGGCTGGGGGCGGGGGGCTGCTGCGGTTCTGACTCCTGCCACCGCTGCTCTCAGCAGGAGGGAGAGGAGAACGCAAGAGGAGAGTTTCATCACTGCTGCTGTGTGGACCTGTGGAGAACGAAATAAGAAGACTTTGAAGAAAATAATCATTTCTCTACTGTCCTATATACGATTATACTTTTGTTATACAATTAAATACAATATATTATACATTTAAACTTATTATACAATTAAACATTTCTATGGTAGCAGTATTTGTATTGTTTTCTCCCTTTAATGATTCGATTATACTCAGATTATTTTCATTCATAACTTACTTTGGATAAAACATCTGCAAAAAAAAAAAAAAAAATGTTTTTCTTACTTAGATTTTTTTTCTTGTTTCCCGCCAAAATATCTAAAAATTCTTAAATCAAGAAGGATTTTCTAGACAAGTAAAAGTTATTGTCTTGTTTTCAGAAAAAATCAAGTCAAAATCAAGTGAGTTTTTGCTTGAAACAAGCAAAATAATCTGCCAATGGGGTAAGCAAAATAATCTTGTTTTCTGTTTGAAATAAGATTATTTTGCTTGTTCTAAGCAAAAATTCACTTAAATTTGACTTGTTTTTTTCTGAAAACAAGACAATTTTTACTTGTCTAGAAAATCCATCTTGATTTAAGAATTTTTAGATATTTTGGCTAAAAACAAGACAAAAACATCTAAGTAAGAAAATCATTTTTTGCAGTATTGTCTCCATCTTCCCATACAGTCTGTTCATCTCAGATTTATAATAGATTTTTAGCCAGGTTTCCTGATTCAACAAAGGTCTTGAAAATGCTGACGCATCCTCCTTCAAGCACACACATCCTACTACACCCCAAAAAAGTAATCGCAAAGTGGATGCAATGTGAGATAAATGTGACTCAAGTCATGATTAATGGGACACTGACTGAGATCAAGGAGTCAAGTGTAAAGTTGTAAAGGATTAAACTCTACATAATACAGGGTTGTTGTTGTTGTTGTTGTGTGTGTGCTACAAGTTATGACCAAAGCCGAATACCTTATTCGGAAAAAGCACAGATAATGGCTTCAAAACAAATAATGAATTCCACCAAAGAAACTGAAAAATATTTGGCTTCTTGTGTTTGCTGGGTAACAGGTGAGCTGGGGACAGAGCGATATTATACATTAATCTCTAAAATTACTACGCGATAATGAGTGTGTGAAGTTAGAGTAAGTGAGTGTAAACTTTATGAATGAAATGAGCACAGCATGATTGCACATAAAACAGTCCTGTGTCGTCCCTGAGCATCTCTAACAAATTATTGTCAAGGGTAATATCAACTAAGGTATTGAATCATACACATTTTCTGCTATTTGATATGTCTACTTAAATATTTGAAACCTTGTACCATTCATAATATCATTACCCTTAAACACAGTGTTTATGGAGCATGTGATGCACTGGCCAAAGACTTTTAAGGATTCCGTAGTAAAAAAAAAAATAAATAAAAAAAATAAATAAATGCATGAGCAATGCAATCTGAGTAACTTGTAATAAATATATGAGTAAAAACATCACATGATGTTAAAATGCACAGGAAAAAAAAATGCTCCAAATGTTGTCAGAAGAATGACTGCTGTCCATCTCAGCAGGAGGTGGACTGATACACTACAGCAGGACATGTGCATTATTTATGATGCAGCATTAAAGATTTTACTGTCTTATATGAAGGAACAGTTTCTCTCTATACATTCTTATTAATATATTAAAATAACTCTAATCTAAATGTAAACAATAAAATCACATTAAATAAAGATGTAATCTGAAACAATATTTCATTTTTTCCTCTTCTCAATAATTATTGCTTTTATGAAAGAACAAACAGTTCTTGAAACCTCTGGAAACACAAAAATGGTTAATTAATTTAATATACCAATACTAATCTGTCATAATTACAATTTAGGGTTTACAGCTTTATATATATATATATATATATATATATATATATACACACACACACACACACACACAGAGGAATAAACAGAGAAAAAAAAAAAACCAAAACAAAAAACAATGCACTTTTGATTTTGGCACCATTCAATGTATCTAAATGAACAAGTAGATCTTGGTGTAGGTAACATGGAGAAACAGTAGACTACACATTGTTCATTTACATATACTTCTGACAACAATACAAATCTGGCTGAAAATCAGCAGACTTGTCAAACTGCAAACAGAACTTTTTTTTTTTTTTTTTTTTCTTTTTTTTTTTTCCCCACACACCTAGAAAATCATGGAAATTAAAACTTATTATAAAACAAGTTATAAAAATTTTCTATAGTGGGCTAAACATGACATGGAACAACCTTAAATATCAACATTTTTAAATATATATTTGAAATAAACAAAAAATAATTAAAACATTAATAAAAGCTTTTAATAATCACTTACAATGTGGCCGATTTCATTCCAATCAGTCAAATGGCCCACGACTAAGTCAGATGGCCCTCTTTAAAAATGTATGTGACATTAATAAATCACAGACAACACTTACATGGGTGCAGGTTCTGCTTTTGAATATCCCTTTTTAAAACAAAAGTGAAAAGTGGTACAAAATACCCCAGTAATGAAAACATTTGTGCTGCCAATTCGTCCGTTAGTAGAGGAAACACATCCAGGATCCAGACTTGAGATGACAATAAACATAATCTGCTTTCATAAAGTCAATCTGATATTAAAACTCCACGAAGTTGCCAAAAAGCTCCAAACCAACAATGAGGCTTGAAGATTATTTATACTGCATTATGAGAAGACTTAAAGATTAAACTTTAACTTAAAACCCTCGCAAAATAGTAGAAGCCCAACTCCTCTTTAACTCCTCCACTTTCCCAGAGAGGAAATAAGAGTGAAAGTGGTGACTCAGGCCTAGTTGTGGACACTCTAACTTGGGTAGGGTCGACAGCTGTTCTTTATGTTTTATCTACCAAGCCCGGCATCGAACAAAAATGCCACATGCATGTACAAGTCTCTGGATTTAAATAACAAGCCAGGAGTCTTTGGGTTTTTAAGAGGGGACATAAAATTGCGACGCGAAGGCGCCACTGTTGACCCCTCAGCTGTCCGAGCTGAGAGACAAATGTGTCCCCACTATAGCATCAGACATGTTGGGACGTCTGCTGATGTCATAATGGGATGCTAAACAAGGGTGTGGTTTATTAACACACTGTACTTACAGTACAAGAAAAGTCAACTATAAACCTGAGAGAGAGAGAGAGAGAGAGAGAGAGAGAGAGAGAGAGAGAGAGAATCACAGTCTCTGTATTGTGAGAACACATATATTACACTCAGCAGTTTAGTGACACTGTTTGCTAGACTCAGCATTTATCTGCAGTCTTGAGGGAATGACTGCAGTGAAATAGTCTATAAATGAATAAGAGGACACTCAAGCCTTGAATGTAAGGACAAGCCCTTCGAAATGTCATGCCTCGAATTCCTGTTTAAATAGAAATATTAAGGAGGCTTATAATTCCTGGACAATCTTACTGTACTTACTGAGTCAATTGTGTGCCTCATATTTTCGATCAAATGCTTACAATTATAAGTTGCAATGTCCAATTCATGAAAAGTAGGGGCTAACTGGACCATGCTAACCAGCCAAACTTTGAAATACATTTTAAGTTTGTCATTTTCAGTTGGTATCTACCCTAATTTGAACGTAAAGTAAACTACTTCCTGTGAATATGTGAGATTTCCAACTTATTAGCTGCTATAGGCACACAAGAAGTGCAGTAAAAAGGTATCTACTTGAGCTAAAAAAACAGGATTTTTATGATTTTTATAATAAATTGAAATGATATGAAAACAAATATCTGTTTGCAATATCAGTCAGCATAGACAGATACTGGAAGCAGAAGACACTGGAAGCTTCACACATTCATATTACAAAAGATCATGTCTGATGTTAAGTTATAAATAAGGTGTGTTCTTTTACTCTGCAAAACCTGAAAATATATTGGTAATCTCTTTTAAATTATATGACATGATATAACCGAAGCAAAAGATGGTAAAATTAAACATTCCATTCTTCACGTTTTTGATTAGCATGCTAATCAATTATCCTACTAAGCTAATGTGTTCAGTGCAAGCTACCTACATAAAACAAAAATTTGTGATATATGTTAAAATTGATATTTTAATATAATTTTGTTCAAAATTCTAAAATATATTGGACTACAACATCCACACTGAGGTATAATTTTATTTTGATTGTATTTTTGTAATCAGCTACTACAAGAAGATGACAGGATCACTCATTAAAAGCAGCTAACCCTTGGGGTCTCAAGCAGCAATCAGTTACTTGGAAGAAGGAAAGAGATTTAGATATGTGACCCTAGACCACAAAACCAGGTATATTTGCAGTAATAGCCAAAAATACATTGAATGGGTCAAAATGATCAATTTTTTCTTTTATGTCAAAAATCATTAGGATATTAAGTAAAGATCATGTTCCATGAAGATAATTTGATAAATCAAAACTTAATTTTTGATTAGTAATATGCATTGCTAAGCGTTGCTATGCATTGCTAATAAGCTTCCTAACAATCATATATCAATGGAAAGCTTATTTATTCAACTTTCAGATGATGCATAACTCTTTATTTCAGAAAAAAAAATGACCCTTATGACTGGTTTTGTGGTGCAGGGTCACATATGCGATTAGACTCTCATTGTTCTGAGAGATGGACTGACAACAGTAAAACATATACAATGGTCATTTTATATATAATGGTCAAATTTGTCTTTTTTTTTTGTTTTTTTTTTAGATTAGAGAGGTCATGAGCAGATAAACAATCTTATTTCTATTTCTGCTTCTCTGGAATTCCTTGCTTTGTCAACTGACATGTCCTTTGATCGCTAGAATGAAGACTTTTTTTCTCCTAACCATGTCTCTCGTCTCACCTTCAATCCTTCTTTAAGAGCACTTCTCATTTCGGCAGTAAAAAAAAAAAAGAAAAAAAAGAGAGAGAAATCATCTGGCATGTTATGTCTTTACAAATGAAAAAAAAAAAAATTCTGACCTAATTTATTGTATACGTGTAAAGTCACCTTTATTTATATAGCGCTTTTAACAATACAGATTGTTAAAGAATCTGATCTAAATGAATGACTACAATGCAATCATATGCTGCAGCAGTACAGTTTGCCAGTAGATAATGTCTGGTTATAATGATCAGATTCATTTAGATTTATGTTCATTTAGTCATTTAGTGAAATGAAAACAGAAAAAAGAAGTTGGGACATTTTGTAAAATACTATAAAATCAAGAATCTGTGATTTGTTCATTCTCTTTAACTTTTATTTAATTGACAAAAGTACAAAGAAAAGATTTCCAAAGTTTTCACTGACCAATGTAAATGTATTTTGTAAATATGAACAATTTTTTTTTTTTTTTTTTGACGGCTGCAACACATTCCAAAAAAGTTGGGACATAGGCAAAATAAAAGTGAAAAGGTTATAGAATTTCCACTGTTTTGAAACATTTCACAGTAAGTAGGTGAATTGGTAATAGCTCAAGGTATCATGTTTGGGTATAAAAGGAGCATCTCAGTCTTTGCAAGTAAACCTGGATCATGGCTCATCACTGCCAAATTTCATGAGAGAAGTGTCAAACAAATCAAAAATCACATTTCGCAATGCAAAATTGCACAGAATTTAGGTCTTTCACCAAGTACCATGCATAATATTGTGAAAAGATTCAGGGTATCCAGAGAAATCACAGTACATGTAGGTCAAGGCAGGAAACCTCAGTGAATGTGCTTGACCTTTGAGCCCTCAGATGGCACTGCATAAGAAACCGTCATGCTGCGGTGTTACATATAGCCACATGGGCTCAGGAGTACTTCAGAAAACCACTGTCATTTACCACAATCTGCTGCTGCACCAAGAAATGCAACTTGAATATCTGTTACTCTAGGAGAAAACTATACATCAATTCTATGCAGCGATGCTGCTGGGTTTTCTGGGCTAGGGCTCATCTCAGATAGTCAAAAAGAATGTGCTGTACTCAGATGAGTCCACATTTCAATTTGTTTCCGGGAATAATGGATTTAGAGTTCTCAGTCCCAAAGACCAAAGGGACCATCCAGACTTTCATTAGCGACAGAAGCAAAGCAAACATCTGTCATGGTTTGGGTGTGCAGCAGAGCAAACAGCATGAGTGACAGGCATATGTGTGAAGGTACCATTGACATGGAGGCACATACTGGGATTGTACAGAGACATATACTGCCATCAAGATGATGTCTTTCATGGGAAGCCCATGGTTATTAGATCAAGACAATGTCAGCTCTCATTCTGTATGTGCTACAACAGCGTGGTTCCGTAGAGTGAATGTGAATGTGTTAGACTGGCCTGCCTGCAGTCCAGATCTGACTCCTTTTGAAAATGTATGCCTAGTCATGAAAAGGAGAATCAGACAATGACAATCACAAGACTGCTGAGCATCTGAAGTCTTGTATCAAGCGAGATTGGATAAAAATGTTGCTTGCAGAACTTTAACAATTAGTATCCTCAATTCCTAAACAATTAAACATTGCAATTAAAAGGACCGTTGATGTGACACAGTGTTAAACATGCCTCTGTCCCAACTTTTTTGGAGTGCGTTGCAGCCATTAAAATCAACATTTTTCATATTTACAAATTACATTTACGTTGGTCAGTGAAAACTTTGGAAATCTTTTCTTTGTACTTTTGTCAATTAAATCAAAATTAAAGAGAATGAACAAATCACAGATTCCTGATTTTATTGCATTTTACAAAATGTCCCAACTTTTCTGGAATTGGGGTTGTAACACAACTTTTGTTGTAAAATCTGTAGATTAGTGCTTCCTGCCTATGAAAATAGTGGGGCATAGACACCAGACAGAGGCAGATTTCTGCAGTAATGCTCTTTTTATGTTTCATTTGCACTTCTTCTTCACAACAACAATGTTTATGTTTATCGTTTCAAATATCTCAGGCCACAACAGCACAGGTAAATACAATTATAAAACAACACACACAGTCTCTATGTTTCTCCAACTTCATAAAACAAAACAAAACAAAACAAAACAAAACAAAACAAAAAAACACTTAAAATCCATTGAAGTCTGCAATTCTGCAATAAGTAATATAACGTCTTATGGCAGGTGGTCTTTACTTTAATCATGGATGATATTTCAGACTTACTGGGATTCCGATACTAAGTAAATTCCATTTTAAAAGACTGGAATACACTGCTCTGTTTGTCTTATGTTTTGAGATACCTCGTCTTGCACAGACACAGAGCAACCAGCAGGGTGTTACAGACATTGATTGTACTTTGCATCTACCAGGCAGAAGGCTTATGAAAGGAAGAGTTGGATAATCCAAAAGGCCTAAACTAATCCTGACACAATATGAGTACTAGAGCATGTGGTCTGAGAATGGGCCGCTTTGGTAATTTGTACACTTTTGAGAATTTAGACTGACAAGCAAAACATTCATTCGCAACAGGAAAATCATTCTTACAAGAGCTTAAAGGTATAACAGGGTTTCTGCAGGTATCATCAAATCTAATTTAATGCTTTTTAATGCCATTTTAACTTTTTTTAATGCCATACACGACCCATATATATACCATATATATATATACACACACACACACACACACACATCACACAACTGGTCAAAGATTTTTAATATTTGAAACAAGTCTCTTTTGCTTTCCATAGCTGTAATATTAATATTGTGAAATATTATTTTGATTTAAAATAACTGTTTTCAATGTGAATACATTCTAAAATCTAATTGATTGCTGTGATCAAAGCTGAATTTTCAGCATCATTACTCCATTCAGTGTCACATGATCCATCAGAAATCATTCTAATGTGCTGATTTGCTGCTCTGTTATGATTATTGGCGCTCAATCATTAATAATGGTTCTTATCAATATTGTTCTTATGTAACATTATAAATGTCTTTACTGTCACTTTTGATCAATTTAATTGGTCCTTGGTTAATAAAAGTATTAATTTTTTTTTTTTTTAATTTTTGTTTTTGTTTTAGTATTTTGAATGGTAATATATTATGGCTTCCACAAAAAAATAAATAAATAAATAAATAAAATTCTATGTTGATAATCAGAAATTAATCTAGAGCAAATCAGCATATTAGAGTGATTTCACTGAAGACTGAAGTAATGATCCTGAAAATTCAAATTGAATCACAGGAATAAATCATATTTTAAAATGTATTCACATAAAAAAACAGTTATTATAAATTGAAATAATATTTCACAATATTATTGTTTTTATTGTATTTTTGCATTCAAAATGCAGCCTTTGTGAGCATAAGAGATTTCTTTCAAAAACAATCTTTAAAAATCTTAATGATCCCAAACTTTGACCGGTCATACAGTATGTCTTAAATTAACCATTCAATTCGACCAGAGGTGGGTAGAGTACCCAAAAACTGTACTCAAGTGAAAGTACTTACAGAAATATTTACTCAAGTAAAAGTTAAAGTAATAGTCTGAATAGTTACTTAAGAGTAAAAAAGTATCGGATAATAAAAAAAAAACTACTCAAGTAGTTAGTTACTAGTTACTTTGGATCATATACTGTATATCTATAGTCTATTTTTATTTAGATATACAGATCAAATTTATGTCGTGTGTGTGTGTGTGTGTGTGTATATATACAGTCATGGCCAAAAATATCGAGACCCTTGGTAAATATGATCAAAGGCGGCTGTGAAAATGAATCTGCATTGTTAATCCTTTTGATCTTTTATTTAAAAAATTCAAAAAATCTAACCTTTCATTGGATAATAAGAATTTAAAATGGGGGGAAATATCATTATGAAATAAATGTTTTTCTCTAATACACATTGGCCACAATTAACGGCACCCTTTTATTCAATATTTTTGAAACCTCCATTTGCCAGTTTAACAGCTCTAAATTTTCTCCTATAATGCCTGATGAGGTTAGAGAACACCTGACAAGAGATCAGAGACCATTCCTTTATCCAGAATCACTCCAGACCCTTTAGATTCCCAGCTCCATGTTGGTGCTTCTTCTCTTCAGTTCACCCCACTCATTTTCTACAGGGTTCAGGTCAGAGGACTGGAATAGCCATAGCAGAAGCTTGGTTTTGTGCTCAGTGACCCATTTTGTGTTGTTTTTGAGGTTTGTGTTTGAATTATTGTACGGTTGGAAGATTCAAACATGGCCCATTATAAGATTTCTAACAGAGTCAGTCACTTATTGATTTTTTTATCTGTTGGTATTTGATAGAATCCATGATGCCATGTGTTTAAACAAGATGTCCAGGACCTCCAGCAGAAAGATAGGCCCACAACATCAAAAATACAGCAGTATATTTCATTGTACACATGGGGTACTTTTTATCCCTGTGTTCACCAAACCCATCTCAAGTGTTTGCTGCTAAAAAGCTCATTTTTTAGTTTCATCTGACCATAGAAGCCAGTCCCATTTGAAGTTCCAGTCGTGTCTGATAACTGAATATGCTGGAGTTTGTTTTTGGATGAGCTAGGAGAATTTTTCTTGAAACCCTCCCAAACAACATGTGGTGATGTAGGTGCTGTTTGACAATTTTTTTTTTTTTTTTTTTTTTTTTTTTTTTAAGTTTTCTGACCCCGAGACTCAACTATTTTCTGCAGTTCTCCAGCTGTGGTCCTCGGAGAGTCTTTAGCCACTCAAACTCTCCTTCTCACTGTGCATTAGGACGATATAGACACACATCCTCTTCCAGGCAGTTTCGTAACATTTTATGCTGATTGGAAATTCTTAATTATTGCCCTGATGGTGGAAATGGGAATTTTCACTGCTCTAGCTCTTTTCTTAAAGCCACTTCACTAATTTGTGAAGCTCAATTATCTTTTACTGCACATCAGAAATATATTCTTTGGTTTTTCTCATAGTGATGGATGATTAAGGGAATTTGGGCTTTTTTCCCCCTCCTATTTATATTTCTGTGAAACAGGAAGCCATGGCTGGATAATTTCATGTTCATAATCACCCTGGAGTGCTCAAAATTGTGAATATGAATGGGAATATACTTAAGAGGTTATTTTACTCATAAGAATTTCTAGGGATACCAATAATTGTGTCCAACGTGTATTAGAGAAAAACATTTATTTCATAATGATATTTCCCCCCATTTTAAATTCTTGTTATCCAATGATAGGTTAGATTTTTGTGAATTTTTTAAATAAAAGATCAAAAGGATTAACAATGCAGATTAATTTTCACAGCCTTCTTTGATCATATTTACCAAGGATGCCGATATTTTTGGTCATGACTGTATACACACACACACACACACACACACACACACACACACACTGCCGTTCAAAAGATTTTTAATGTGTTTTTTAATGTAATTTATCTCAGTGATGCAAATCAGAATTTTCATCAGCCTTTACGCCAGTTTTCAGTGTCACATAATCTTTCAGAAATCATTCCAATATGTTGATTTATCAATGCTGTTCATTTTAGCTTTCTATTCATAAAAGAATCCTGAACAAAATGTCACAGGTTCCAAAAAATATTAAGCAGCAAAATTGTTTCCAACACTGGTAATAAGTCAATATATTAGAATGATTTCTGAAGGATCATATGACTCTGAAAACTGGAATAACAGCTGATGAAAATTCTGATTTGCATCACTGAATTAAATTCGATTTTAAAGTATATTAATTATGTATTATATAGCCTATATAGACTATGTATATCTGACACGACCGCTACTGAACATCTGAACATAAAACAAATGCACATTGACGGATCTTCTTCCGTCTGTTCTGCAAAATGTAAACAAATGTATATTTCTGCTAGCGTAAATATTGTGAAAATATCAATATTAATTTTGTCTAGGCAAAGGCATTCCTCGGAACAGGTTGCACGCCGCTGAGCAGAGCTAACAGGGGTTTGGCGGGTGTTCATTTCATACTTTGTGACAGCTTATTTAATGTATATATTATACATTGTATTTAATGTATAAGGTACATGTACAACAAACTGGTAATGTCATCACAGAGGTATCGTGTACTGTAATCGAATGTAGCCTATCTGTGGAACCGTAGACAGCACATGCGGTGTTCATCTAATAAAGATCTTCATAGCTAGTAAACAATAGCCTTTGCAGATTTGCTTTCAATTGACTGTAGATCCAAAGTAAAGTCTTCAACGCTCTTGATGTTCTTAAACTTTCTGTTACTACTCTGAGTGAGAACTGTTTCAGACGACTCAGCACATGCGGCAGGGAACTGAACGAATCATTCAAACTGATTCGCGAACCAATTGACCGGTTTGCCAACTGGTTCGATCAAGCGAATGGGCATCGCTCATTGCCCAGAGAAAAGCAGCAGTTGAGGCTCGCGCAGCAGGTCTGTGTAAATGCAGGGCTCTCAAGTCTCACGCATTCACCGTGAGACACACGCGTTTCAACCAGTTCACACGCTCTCACACCACACCTTGTATTTCTCACGCTGAGAAGGGATAACTTGTCCCGCTATATATACAATTAATAGACGAGGGAATACGGAGGTAAGTTCTCTGCCGAGTTCATAGCTGTCTCGAGTTATACAGAGTTAAATGCCACCTACCAGCCAATCAGAAATTAGGATGCTGTTGTTTCCGTTTAAATTACACGATTCTGCCGCAAGCGTGTTCGTTACTAAGCAACATGGATGCGCGTGCACACGGAGTGTAAGCTGGAAGAGAAAGATCCGATTAATGCTGTAGGTTACCCCTTCATTTTTTATTTTGGATTTTAAGATTCCTGGACGAAATCAATTGCCTGTGAACAGATAGTGAGAGCTGATGTTGGGGAATATAGCCAAATTCGTGCTAAAGTATTATTGATGCAGTCAAAAAACACTCTCCAACTGCTTTGCAACCAGAAGCTTTAACTTAGCTTTGGCTTCCTGAAAGGAAAGTACTAGAGATGTTATAACAGTTGGTAAATCTGATAAAAGACAGACAAATTCATCCAAATAAAATAAAATAGTGTTATATATTTAAAAAAAAGTACCAAAAATACAAAGAAATTTGGCCCCAAACATGCCAACTGACCAGCAGTGCTCAGTGTACATACTGTACACACACAGTAGGATTACAGAACTTGTCCTGAGCATGTATGTCAAGCTGTCTGTGTGTGTGTGTGTGTGTGTGTGTGTGTGTGTGTGAGAGAGAGAGAGAGAGAGAGAGAGAGAGAGAGTACACATTTCAGCCTTTGAATGTTTTTTTTTTTTCTTTTTTCCTGTAGTGTTTGTTGCACATTTTGATGCCTTGATGACAGGGGTAGGGGGCTCCCATATAAAGCACTGTGGCTTCCCCACTCAAATTCAGATGCAGTGTGTTTTCCATGGTGGGTTTGAACAAAACCAAAACTAGAAAGAGTTTGGCTCTGGTTTGAACAAAACCAAAACTAGCCAGAGTTTGGCTCTGGATGGAACGCTATAATCTATTATATCATATTATATCATGATGGTGCTGTAATCCTACTGTATGTGTACAGTATGTACATTGAGTACTGCTGTTCAGTTGGCTTGTTGGGGGCAAAATTTCTTTTTATTTTTGATATATTTGTATTTTTAAATACATAAATCTTTTTTATTTTATTAGAGTGAATTTGTCTTTCTTCAGATTTACCAGATGTTATAATTTCTATTTGTGCTGGTCAATTATGAACTAGGTAAAATTGAACTGCTAGCAAGAACTTGGGTGCTGCAAATCTTTGAGTTGCTCCTCCCCTTTGAGTGACTCCTCCCCTTTGTGTGGCCCCTCCCCTAATCTCACTCCAAACTTTTGCTATAACTTGAGAGTCCTGTAAATGAGAGAATCTCGTAGACAAATCAGAACAAATGAGTGCAACAGCACAGACAAAGAAACTCACAGAACAAACATGCTATGATAAAAATGGAGTTTTCATATTTATAACATATGATGTAGCCTAATTAAGCATCATGAGGCGTCCAAGAGAGTGCTGATTCCTGAGTATCAGCATGATTGCAGATTTGACATTGATTTTATTCATTCAATAAACGAGTAATAATCATTCACTAATCTCAGAGCACCACACAGCGGTGTTTCGTTACTGAATGACTCACTGTTTTTGAATTAATCATTTGATTCAATGATTCAGTGATCCGTTCATAAAGAATAGCCCTGCGTCCCAATGTGCATACTATCCACCCTATCTGCCCTAAATAGTATTGAAAATTACTAATATCACATCAAATTTAGGATGGTTAGTATACACATTGGGACGTAGGCAGGCACTTCTTTGATTCTTGAATGAATCAGCTGTCTGGATGAATCTCTTGAACTAAATTTCCATATTTTTCAAAATTCATTTAAGGACTTTTAATGCATTTTAATGCCCCGCGGAAACCCTGTATAAAACAGTACAATAAACATCACAACTAGCAGAAGCCTACAAATCTGTTGAACCCAGAACTGTTAAAAGGGTCATATGTTGTTGCTAAAAAGAACATTATTTTGTGTATTTGGTGTAATGCAATGTGTTTATGTGGTTTAATGTTAAAAAAATATATACATTATTTTCCACATACTGTACATTATTGTTGCTCTATGCCCCGCCTTTCTGAAACACAAAGCTCATCGTGCTGAGAAGCAAGGTGTGCTCTGATTGCTATCCAGCTATCCAGTGCATTGTGATTGGCCGAATACCTCAAGCTTGTGACGGAAATGTCACGCCCCTCACCCCATTGTGATGCCGTTTCCCGGCGCGACGACACAAAAACAATAAAACCCATTACAAAGGAGACATTTGTTGCATCCAGTGGGGACATAATTACTGGCTATAATGACTTATACTGTCTTATACTGTCTAAATATTACCATGTCTGCATTTGTGATCAAAGAAACGACAAACAACAAGCACTACTCTACACAGCTCAAAACTCGCGTTTCAATAGTCAGTGGCAAATTTTTTAAATATGAAAACGTACTTACAGGCTGTGAGTCAGAAGCGCCAGACTGTCCTTGCGATGTTGGAATTGCCCCACTTTATAGAAACAGCACAGCTGGCATTGTAGGCTACTCTCCCTGGTTCAGGAAATAGTCCTCCGTAAAATGCGCGGCACACACTCTAATATTTGGGTTGAACTGTTCTGGAACAGTGTTGTAAATACAACTTAACCACTGATTTCTAGTTGTGTCCTCTTTTGGAAGCCCAAACAAAGTAGTTTCGCTTTCACAACAAAACACAGCGTCTCCAGGACATGGCGCCAGCAGCAGCAACAATACTACAGCGAGAATAAAAATCACGCCCTCTTTCTTTGTGTGTACGTTTGGGCAGTGTTATGCCAATCTTCTCACACCGTGACGTAGACATGTGGGGGCGTGTTTGAATGAGCCATTTTAAGAGGGCGTGGACGAGTCTTAACTTTTATAAATAATATATCTTTGGATTTGAGACTTTAGTCTTTGCAACTTTAGGGATCTTATCTATGCATGAACAGCTTGTAGCACACCAAAGAGAAAGAAAACTTGAAATCGCATCATATGACCCCTTTAAAATCAGGTGTCCCAGTCTGTGACATCTGTGTACCCCAGCAAGTGTGTTTTGCATGTGGCTGACAATAGTTTTATGAAAGAAAGAGTTGTAACACTCACGGCTGGATCGGCAGAGGTCACTGTGTATGCTGTCATTCGATTGGTTGCTGGACACAGAAGACACGCTAGCACTGCGGACAAAGCCAAAGGTGGCCAGTCGAGCAGGAGGCAGATGGGAGAAGCCGGGAGGACGCAGTCCAGATTGACCCGGTTTGGGGAGCATAAATTTGGGGGCCACACCCAATGCTAGTCTCTTCTGATCCACTGTAAAGCAGAAGACAAATCGTAATATTCCCTCAAAAAATCTCATAAATTCATTTATAGATATCATGGCTTGGAATTACTTTCTACAAACCATTAGAAAAAGCAATCAATCAATCAATCAATCAGTCAGTCAATCATGATACTACAAAGTTATGTCATGAAACTCTAGATAGCACAGGTTCTAACTCATTCTGATATAATTATATCATTATTCACAAGGCACATCCGATTGGTTTTAGTTGCATCATCAGCCAATGAGCTTGTTGCTCAACATTCAAATACTCAGCTGGTGTTTGCTGTGGCAGTTTGTAGCGTGCTTCAGAAATCCTCCACCCTCCCCAGCTCTACCGGTATAGCTCTGCTACGAGGTAATTTCATGTATGCTATATATGCGTGAGTAATTTTTTCTTTGTTGTATGCAAAGTAACATTTGTCTAAAAGAGCACTTTTTAAAAATAACTGTCATTATGCATAGATAAATATGTAGTTTGTATGCAGCTCATCAATAAAATAACCAATAAAAAGTGAAAGGGTGTAGATATTTTCATGTTACATTTCTGACAATTTTAGTGATGCTTTTCCAAGACTAAATAATCTGAATGGCTGATTTATTAATTTCTGCATTTTCCAGGACATGGTGATATTTAATACAACTGACTGACAAAAGAAGAATAAGGAAGGACTAAACTTAAGATCACATTTAAAAGAGTTATATCTAAAGATAATTAAGTTCCAACAGGCTTTGGGGTCTCCGAAGAGATTAGAAAATATTACAAAGCTATATGTGACAAGGTATATCCGCAGTCTCCTTGCCATCATGGATTTTACAATTCAAAGAGAAATGGTAAAGCATGTAAGAATCAATACAATTCTAGAACCAAAATGACTGCAGTTCATAACCTCAGCTGATGGAATGTCTGTGTGTGGCCATTACGCTAAGAAATGAGTCTGATTCTGGGTACTGGCAGTATAGAGCTGTGTAGATAATCATTTAGATTCCTGTCAAGCTGTATTTTAAGAAAATGTCTAATACAAATCAGTCCTGCTTAATTAAACATTGCACATTCTGAAGAAAGTCAACTGACAACTGGGGACTTGACTTTAATGGTTTTAGTGCCTACTGACCTGCAGGTTCCTGGTGACAACTTGGGGCCTGAACAGCTGGAGCTGCATAACTGAGGGGTGATGCTGACCTTTGACCTGGTAATATCGTCCTGTTCTTAGTAGCAGGCTGTCTGGTGACAGCTCCAAGGCCAAGCTGAGGCCTTAATGCTCTCGGAAAGCGGAAAACGGCAGCAGCAACATCATGGGTATTTAGCTGAACCACTCTACCACCCTAAAAACCGTAAGAAGCATCTATTGATGTCTTTGTTACCACAAATTTAATAAAGCAGTTCAGAGTATTAATAAATTATGCTTACTGCTCATGCTTTCACAAGCACAACACATTTATCTAGAGTTCAGTAGTGCTGTGTTAGCAGCTGAGAATCTCTAATACACAAGTCCTACCTGTAAATATTGATCTGGCAGTTCCCCGTGGAAACTCTCAGATTTGCCCACCAGTTTATGGGGGACAGTGTGGCTGGGTGGCCTGATCCCAGACGCCATCAGTCCTGGAGGGGAGTAGTACCCTGACCTCTGTACTTCCTGACGATACTTGTCATAAAGGATATTAGAGGAGCTCAGCACAGGTGAACCTCTGGACCCCTCAGCCTTAGACTCTTTTGAGGTTGGTGAGCTACTGTAAGGTGTAAGTCTTGGCGGTAGCGTCGATACTTCATAGGGACCTTCAGACATTGGTTTTGCTTGAGGGCTTTTGCGGACATATGTTATGATTTTTGGTCGAACATTTTTGGGCTTTTGAGGTGGAGAAGACTTCTTAGATTCAAACTCTGCTCTAGTGGGTTGTTGAGGAATGGAAGATTTTGGGAGACTGCTACTACTAATGAGAAAACTTTTACTTGGTTGCCTCAAACAAGTTGTTCCCCTCTGTAAGGTTTCATTTCGTTCCTGACTTGCTTCTCTTGTGCTAATAGGTTTGGCTGGTGATGAAGGTGGTTGTTTCCGAGGTGAACAGGTGGTCTTAGGGGATGAAGGGGTCTCAGGGCGAGACGGGCTGCCCCAAGGTCTTCGCCTTTCCAAACTCGATGCACTAGAGCTGCGGGTCTTTTCAAAAGAAGCTTGCTTCTTGTATGGTTGAGGTTCAGAACCACCAGAATGCACAGGTGAATCCTTTGAGGATAGTTTTGAGGTTTTAAGAGCAATTTTATGAGATTCCTCATCCTGGGATTTGAGTTTATTATTTATATCAACAGCGGAATCATGGGAGAACCTTCTGTTGTGTGAAGACGACTGTGTGTTGTCTGAGACAAGAGGTTTCTTCTCCGATGATATTGTTTTTAAATTTGGAGCCTTGTCTTCTGTTTCTTGGTACTCCTTTACATGAACTTCAGATTCTCCTAGATTGTCCTGACTGGTACTTCCTGATTCATTAGGGACCTTCTTGATCCTTGCAATGCTACATTCACTCATGCCATTTGTCAGTTGACCTGATCTCTCATATATTACAAAGTCTGTAGCTGGTTTGTTTTCTTGTGCTTCTAAAAGGGGTTCCTCAGGCAAGGTGGTAGAGTTAAGATTGAGATCAACACTGCCGATGTGCATTGTACTTTTTCCTGCTTGATGATGTATGCCATCAGTATGTACGAAGCTCCGGCTTTTATCTGAAATAGTTAAAAAGGACTGTGAGGCAAGGGTAAGGTCCTCGGAGAGAGTTCGGTATGGCCCTGAGGGAGCATGCCACGAATCAGAGCTTTGGGTTCGACCTGCATGGTCCAGGGCACTAGCAAGACTTCCTCCAAGACTAGACATTGTGGAGAGGCAAGAGACAAAAACATCATTTTCAGAGCTAAACTCAGTCCTTGCTATGCTGGTCACCATTTCTTTGCTAGTGGACTGAGGACAAACAGTAAACTCTTGCTCCTTTGAAATGAACTGGGAGAACCTTTTGCCATCCTTCAGAGACATTGCTTCAGTCTGCATCATATTGGTGGATAGAGCACCCTTGACATCTCCTTTAGGAATACTGCTCTCTTCGTCATCCTCTAGTTCCTGACTTTCCAGCATCTCAAACTCCGCTAACTCTGGATCATCACATGGGGAATCTGTACCCTGGATAATCATCTTCACCTGTTCCTCAGTGTGAGATACCAGAGAGAACAGGGTTTCAGTTCCCTCCAAAGTTGTTCCTCCATCTTCTCTTTGGATTTCATTAGCATTGGCATCACCATCTAGGGAATCTTCAGCATGTCTGTTGTTGTTCCTGATTTCCTTACAGCCATCTTCAATGCTGGTCCCGAAGGGTCTGGTTTGTTCATCATTCACACTCATGTTTCCTGAAGGTTCAAGTGTTCTCAAGCTTTCATGTAGAGTCTTGTTGATCCTCCCTTGAGGTCTGGAGCTCTCACCGCTTTCAAACTTAAAGCTAAAGTAAGTATTGGCATCTTTCACACTGTTATGTGAGATACTGATTTTAAGAAGATGACTTAAGGAGTTGTCTTCAACATGTCAAGGTGGGTAAACAACAACAGATTTAGAAATGTCTTGACATAAAACCTGTAACAGAAACACAAATAAGAAATAATGTAGAGTAGACATAAACAGACATGTTCATGTACAATATTCTAATTTTATACCCATAAAAAGATTTGATGGTATATGTTTTGAGATCCACAGATCCTCTCTTTGTGCAGAATCTCTTTGTTTACCTTAAAGAGAAATAGTACGATAATTAGGGGCAATTTGGTATCTGATAGTCAATGAATAGAGTGTAATAATTTGGTTGATTAGTCTAATTGACTGTTAATTAAGCAATTTCAATTTTCAGGTTAAACATTGCATTAGATAATCCTTAATGTAAGGTGCAAATTTGGTTCTCAAAAAACCTTTTTTATTATCAGCACATTTGAAAATGTTTGTGGTGCTAAATGAAGTGTGAAAATTGAAGAGATTTTATTTCATTTTTTTTAATTCCTGAAGTATTAAGACCTTTCATTTCTAGTTACTGTACACTCTTCTTCTTTCGCATTTCTTTTGCACAATTCTGTGATCTGTGAAAAATGACATCTCCCTTAGCATTGCTACTTTGTTAATTCCTTGGTAAACACAAACACTGGCATTTTCTCCATGTAAATGACAACATAATTTCTTAAACGGATTTTCCAGGTTAAAAAAATAAAAAAAATAAAAAATAAAAATCCATGGCATAATACATATTGTAATGCTTCAGTCAAATGGGATTTGTAATAATATTTTATTCAGTCATGAAATTCTTTCATACAGAATTATAAACACACTGATAATTTTCCACGCAGTGAAAAAGCACACTCATGCTCAGTTCTCCCTAGCAACAACAACAGCTCCTACACTTCAGAACTTCAACCGTAGGAGGTCATTCCCTGAGGTAATGGCAGACAAATGTTCTCAACAGAAACATATTTTCCAGGAAAACAGGTGCACTAACTGATTTTGTAATAGATAAATAATAGATGAACTTATAAAGTGTCTAAAATAGCAAATAATGTGTCTTAATAAATACTGTGCTGAAGAAAGACTATTGTTCAACAAGAAGGCAAATTACCTTTATACTATTATATAGTGTAAATTTTGCCCTATTGCAAATTATATATTTTACCAAAATTCAAACCCCACTAAATGTTGTTTTCATAAACAGATAACAAAAAACAATCAATCACCTAAATCTATAAGACATTCTGCTATGCTGACTTCTGTCAAACTAAACAAAATATATTTTGTGCATTTATACTTCTTGGCATGGTCCATTTTCTTGACCTACTTTGTGCATCTGATGGTTTTGTGCATCTGCAGTCAATCATTACAGTTCACTTACTATCATAATGATGTCTCATCATCTTTCTATGCTTTAAAAATGTCTGTAATCATTTTTTTTTTTTTACAAATTAAATACTTGTTTTCCGCATGTCAGGATCAATTTAAAAAAAAAAAAAAAAAAAAAAAAAAAACATACCTTGCTTTTGAAGAAACGGTCACTAATCTATTTTATTGTGTAAATTAAATTTATTCAGTAAATATGAACGTTACATTAAAACAGAAAAAAAAACTGACCTCCATTCCCCGATGACATGCTAAATGTTATGGAATAATTTAAACAGTCGCTGTTGAGCTGTCAGAGACAATGACTAACTGTCATAGACTGACTGTTAATATGACGGTTTGTCAGTCGCATGTGACGAGTCACATCATAGTCAGGTCTGCAGGTCACAGTAACGCAGCACTGTATGACAGCATGAAGAGATTTAGAATACGTCTCAAGAGACATCCTGCAACAGATCATCACGGCCATTTAGAGTCAGGAGCTCAATTATTTACAAGAGGAAGGTAGACAGAAATAGAGAATGAAAACAACCAGTGTCAGGTAAGCTACTTTGAAAATGCAGCTTGTCAAGCAACAAGCTACTCAAAATTTAAAGGAGCACAAAACAGAGCAGTTTTTATCACGCACACAGAAAAAAAAAAAAATCCACCATTTATGCTGACACTTTTTTAAATATACAATTTTTAATCAAAAACGTTTCTCAATTTAATCACAATTTTAAAAACAAAGGTTCTTCAGCTGAAAAGGGTTATTCTGATAACCCTTATAATTTCCTTCAAAATGGTTCTTCTATGGCATTACAAAGCCCCTATTTGGAACCTTTATTTTTAAAACAGTTATGCACAGCAGGATTTAAATAAATATTAAATTATTCTGTAAAATTATTGTAATATTATTTTGTTTTGTAAATACAACATAAATGCTTCACAGAATCATTTAATTATTTACACAAACCAAACCAATTAAATGAATCTGACATCCCAAAGCTCAAGTCCACACATCCACATAAACACTCTCTCATACCAAACACACACTCGCCAAACCTTCTACTTGACCTACTTTCACAGAAAAGGCTCAGAAGTCCTCAAGTTAAAATGTTCAAAGACTTCACAGCCCAACACTAGGGAGGGTTTGAGCTTACAGATAGATTTGAATACTAATTATTATACAGTTTACAGAGTGTGGAGTTTTGATGCACAATGTATTTATTTCTTTTTTTTTAAGCATTTTAATTCTACCACCAAAATCTAGGAATACATTCTAATAAATGATTAATAAAAAATTTGATGATTGACAGGCCATTTATTATGACAGAATCCACATAACTATGTGACAGAGCACATTTTTATGATGCTTTAGTATGTCTCAAAGCTACTCTTCTGCTACACTCTTAAAAGTATCTTCTTTTTCTTCACAAAAAGAGTATACACTTTTAGGGTGTACAACCCAAATTCCGGAAATTTTGGGACGTTTTTTTAAATTTGAATAAAATGAAAACTAAAAGACTTTCAAATCACATGAGCCAATATTTTATTCACAATAGAACATAGAGAACATAACAAATGTTTAAACTGAGAAATTTCACACTTTTATCCACTAAATGAACTCATTTCAAATTTGATACCTGCTACAGGTCTTAAAAAAGTTGGCATGGGGGCAACAAAGGGCTGAAAAAGCAAGACGTTTTAAAAAGATTCAGCTGGGAGAACATCTAGCAACTAATTAAGTTAATTGACATCAGGTCTGTAACATGATTAGCTATAAAAGGGATGTTTTAGAGAGGCAGAGTCTCTCAGAAGTAAAGATGGGCAGAGGCTCTCCAATCTGTGAAAGATTGCGTAAAAAGATTGTGGAATACTTTAAAAACAACGTTCCTCAACGTCAAATTGCAAAGGCTTTGGAAATCTCATCATCTACAGTGCATAACATCATCAAAAGTTTCAGAGAAACTAGAGAAATCTCTGTGCGTAAGGGACAAGGCCGAAGACCTAGCTCTATCACGCAAAAAGAAGCCATATGTGAACATGGTCCAGAAGCGCCGTCGTGTCCTGTGGGCCAAGGCTCATTTAAAATGGACTGTTTCAAAGTGGAAAAGTTTTCTATGGTCAGACGAGTCCAAATTTGACATTCTTGTTGGAAATCACAGACGCTGTGTCCTCCGGGCTAAAGAGGAGGGAGACCTTCCAGCGTGTTATCAGCGTTCAGTTCAAAAGCCAGCATCTCTGATGGTATGGGGGTGCATAAGTGCATACGGTATGGGCAGCTTGCATGTTTTGGAAGGCATTATGAATGCTGAAAGAGATAGATATAGATATATATATAAGTTTTTAGAGCAACATATGCTCCCCTCCAGACGACGTGTATTTCAGCAAGACAATGCAAATCCACATACTGCAGCTATTACAACAGCATGGCTTCGTAGTAGAAGAGTCCAGGTGCTGAATTGGCCTGCCTGCAGTCCAGATCTTTCACCTACAGAGAACATTTGGCGCATCATTAAACAAAAAATACATCAAAGACGACCACGAACTCTTCAGCAGCTGGAAACCTATATCAGGCAAGAATGGGACCAAATTCCAACACCAAAACTCCAGAAACTCATAACCTCGATGCCCAGACGTCTTTAAACTGTTTTGAAAAGATGAGATGCTACATCATGGTAAACATGCCCCTGTCCCAACTATTTTGAGACCTGTAGCAGGCATCCAATTTGAAATGAGCTCATTTTGTGCATAAAATTGTAAAATTTCTTAGCTCTATGTTCTATTGTGAATAAAATATTGGCTCATGTGATTTGAAATTCTTTTAGTTTTCATTTTATTCAAATTTAAAAAACGTCCCAACATTTCCGGAATTCAGGTTGTAGTATAATATAGGCGAATTGGCATGCAGCACAACTCTGGGTAGAACTTTAAACGGATAGTTCACCCAAAAATGAAAATTCATCATTTACTCACCCACAAGTTGCTCTAAACCTGTATGCTTTCTTCTCTTGAACATAAGACAAGCTATTTTGAAGAATATGGGGACCAAACAGTTGATGGTCCCCACTGATTTCCATAAAAAAATAAAAAAAAAATTAAAAAAAAAACACAAAAAGGGTCAATGGGGAGCAGAAGAAAGAAATTCACATAGGTTTGGAACAATTTGAGGGTGAGTAAATAATGACAGTTCCTAAATAAATGGTGAACTACCTAAACTTTAAGCCTTTTGTACTGAGTAATGCTTAAATCTTGAACTTTATACTGACACTTACTGGCATATTACTTACTTTAGGTCAGCAGTGCCATAGACAGACCCCATTCACAAGCTTATTCGTTACATTTGAAATATTGTGCAACTGAAAGTGTCAGAAAATATGAAAACCACTATAATAAATTTGACTTTTTATGCGAGATAGAATTTCCTGGGTATTTAGCCATTTTTATTTAATTTTAATTTTTTTGTACTTTATTTAATTTCATTTTTTTTTTTTACTCAGAAAGTTGCAAAAAAGGTCTGGATCTATCATAAAGTGCGTCAGGCAATTTAGTTTTAGTTACATTATTCAGCAAAGGTTGCATGTTCTTAAACTATGCTGCAATCACAGACATTTAAGATTTCTTGGGATTATAAAAAAATGCATTATTTTATAATTATTATTATTTTTTGATAAAGATTGTAAAAGAAAAACACAGACAGGATTACAAAGTATGTCTATGAACCAAAACTACCTGACTTCCTCATCCTCATTGGGCAAGTGACAAATTTATACATAAGACATGCCACATATGTTTATATGCTAAATGAAGGCCATAGTACACAGTTCTAAGCAGCTATGAAGCTTAAGTATATTACCAGCCATTAACAGCATCTGGAGCCTTGCAATTCAATGACTCTCACAGATGATCAAACTAAAGCTCTGTGGTTTCTATCTCATATATTAGTGTGTTATTAGAGGGAACAAAGCACCAGTCAGATAAACTGAAAAAGCCCAATTTAAAATCAGACTCTTATAATGACTGGCAGAATCTCTACATGGCTCAATCAGGGGATGAGGTTTCCTCTTGGCTGATGGATGTCGAGCTAACAGTGAACAGATGAGAGAGCGCAGCGATGGTTTTGTTTCCACTTTGTTCAAGTGAGAATGCATGATGAATTCTTGCTCTGCACCTCTCTGTGGTGAATTGTGACTTATTACTGCAAACCAAGCTTACTACTGTAGAACACCACAGTATATAAAACTGGCCACAGAATATGTGGTTTTGCCAATGGTTTTTTTTTTTTTTTTTTTTTTTAACTCTAATTTTAACCAGACAGAAGACTTTGACCATGACATTGTGTTTTGCAGCATAAGCGCTAAATCTGGGAGAGGGATAAACATACTTTATTACAGATTTTTAATTGAATTCACAATTAAAGTGCTTTAATAAAATACAAGTTTCACATTCTTTCACTCTTCAAGGAAGACACAAACTGTTCAGTGTTTTTGAACAATTTGGTTGAGTACATGATACAATGACTCATTCTTAAAGACAGCCACTTGTTTAGTTCATGAATGAATCAGCATTTTTTTAACAAAGGGAATAGTTCAAATGACTCACTCATAAACACAGTCTCTTGTCACCACCTACTGGCGTAATGTGAATTAACGTAAACTACAGACCAAATGCACGGAATAACAGTTTGTTTGAACGTGCGAACACAGACAAGCAGAGCGATACAAACAGTGAAATGTCCCAATACTGTTATCCAGCACTTTTGGAACGCTTCTCTGCCAATCAGATTCAAGAACCGGAACTGTTTTATGTATTATAATAAGTACTTTGCCATTTGAATGGAGTGTTTTTGACAATTAAGTTTTGAAGACAACTGCATACTATTAAAAACATATTAGCTTTTTAGCAAACAGGTATTAGATGAGTTACTTATGTTTTTAAAGGGTTAGTTCACCCCAAATGAAAATTATGTCATTAATTACTCACCCTCATGTCGTTCCAACCCCATAAGACCTTCGTTCATCTTCGGAACACAAATAAGATGTTTTTGATTATATTGGAGAGCTCTCTGACCCTCCATAGACAGCAACGCAACTGAAATATTCCCAGGTCCAGAAAAGTAGTACATACATCAGTAAAACAGGTCCATGTGACATCAGTGGCTCAGCTTCAGTTTTGCGACGCTACAAGAATACTTTTTTTGCGCAAAGAAAACAAAATAACATAATTTACTCAACCATTCTTCTCCCCCGAGTTATGTCTTCTGCCATTTTGGAGAGTATCCAAGAACGTATTTGACGTAATCAGCGTTATTTACGTTCGGGGGAAAGCGCACATGAACGTATAATCTGCGTAATAAGCTTAGCGGAAAGCATTTGTATGTATGTGATACTCTCTAAAATGGCGGAAGACGTAACTCGGGGGAGAAGAATGATTGAGTAAATTATGTTATTTTTGTTTTCTTTGTGCAAAAAAAAAAAAAAAAGTATTCTCGTAGCGTCACAAAACTGAAGTTGAGCCACTGATGTCACATGGACCTGTTTTACCAATGTATTTACTTTTCTGGACCTGGGAACATTTCAGTTGCGTTGCTGTCTATGGAGGGTCAGATAGCTCTCAGATTTAATCAAAAATATCTTAATTTGTGTTCTGAAGATGAACGAAGGTCTTACGGGTTTGAAACAGCATGAGGGGTGAGTAATTAATGACAATTTTCATTTTGGGGGTGAACTAACCCTTTAAGCTTTTCACACATTCACACATAATACAGAGCTGTCAGCAACATAAAAAAATGATGTAACTGTAAGCTTACGGTTTACTCAGATGTACATTAGCGAGCCTATTTAAATACAAACGTTTAACTTATATATCCTGTATATTTTCTTTTTGAATCTGTAATGTTTGATTGAGACCTATAGCTCAATATACAGGGAAGCTTCCTAAGAGGTCAGTCACTCAATACATGCGATCCCACGTGCAGTTCTCATTGCAGTCTGCAGCATCAGCCCTGCAGTAATTCTGCTGTCCTGATGCCAGAAATACATCCAGACGCATTCATGATATGTTGGCAACATTTTTAATGTTCTATCTATCTATCTGGCTGTCCATCCGTCTGTCTTTCTATCAATCTCATGAAAATATGTAGCTATTTTATGTGGTGGCAATTTCATATGATTTGTGCAATTTGATTTTTACAAAAAAAAACAATTTTTAGAAAGGCACCAATTTGCCAAAACATGAAACAGTTAGAACAGTATGTATTCATTTATCTGTCTTTCAATCTATCTCATTAGAAAAATTACTATTTTATGAGGTAGTGATTTTGAATGAATTTATAAAATTTGATTTGTATAATTCTTTAGAAAGCCACCAATTTGCCAAAACATAAAACATGTTATGGATTTCCATGAGAGTGTTGATCTATCTGTCTATCTACACTGTAAAAATTGATATGATCAGTAAGTCATATGGCAACTTTTGTTTTTACATGACTTTAACTCATCAAAATAATTTGAGCAATTTTAACTTTTTTACAACTTTAATGAAATTCAACTTTTTTGTATCATGAAAGTTTAACAATGTAAATTCGATTTAGTCTAATTTAATCAGTCTATCTCTATCTGTGCAATTAATCTTCACAAGGCAGTGAAAATATATTGACTTTTTTTACAGTTGTTTTTACAGTTTAGAGTTTAGTGTTAACATGCTGAGTACCTTTAGATTGAACAAAAGGAAAAGAGAGAGATGGTTGACATACGGTAAGGACAGACAGTTCTCCTCTTAACTGATGCAGTTTCTGTCACAGACATGAAGTATAAATAAAACACTCACAGCGTGTTCCTCAACGCCATGAGAGACTGCCTTTGTTACTTTCACCTCATTGTTTTTCCTCTTTCATGACACTGTAACACATTCAGAGTACTACTGGCAGTAATGCGGCCAGCAGCAGGAAGTTCAAGAGGCAAATTGCTGTCATAGTCATTAAGATGCATGAAATTCCCCTCATTTCCCATGATGCATTCAGAGCATGTCCACTGCACCTGTTCACTAATCAACCAGCTAACCTAGAAGGGACCTGGATTAGAGAAACATGTTACATCTGTCTTTCCTTATGTGTGTGTGTCTTTTTAGCCTCTTTTCTCGAGAATCTCCCATATTGAAGCAGCGATTTCCACTCTCAGAGCTACAGTGCTAATTAAATATTAACATCCAAATGAAACCAGAGGCCACACCTCCTTTCCCTTTCAAAAGCAATTCCCTCATCAGCTTTGTGTGAGGGGGTTTATTGTATATAAATGTTCTTTACTTTACTCAAAGGATTTTGAGTGTTTAGTTTCACAACCTGACACAAAGTGTGAATTAAAAAGTGTGTTGTGTTCCTGTTTTTTGTGAGTTGTTATGATGCATACCGTGAATGTATTTTGCTTGTTGTCTTGAGCAAACACAAAATCAGAAAAGCTGACTCAGAAATTATAGAAAAAAAAAAAAAAAAAAGTTAGAATTCTTCAATGGCATACACTTAACAGTTTATGCGCATGATGCAAGAAAAAATGTAGCTAATGGAGAGAGTTTGTATTTTTGGCATTGCAGGGAAAAACAGCGACTTATCTTTAATAACTTCCATGCTAATTAATCAGCCTGTCAATCAGTTTTCCTACTTTCCTTTCCAATCTTAATTTCTTAAAAAATAAATAAATAAAAAAAAAAATTAAGATTTTAAGCCACAATAGGAATATCTGCATACTGTACATATTTCCTTATTGGACTTGTACTGCAAAAGGGTAAACAGAGAAGACATTTTTAAAAGCAGCATTCATTCGGTATTCATATTGTCAACAAACTTCAAGACTTTTAAAAATGACTACATACATTGATTATTCTTAAGATACATTATGCATTGGTACTGAAATAATATCAATTAACATAGATATAATTACGTAATATGAATAAATATTCCAATAAATATTATGTAAGTAGCATTACAATTAACCAGATTATAATTATATTTTTTTATTAAATATAAGCTCTAACATAAATACACAAGCACAAAAAAACAATTTAATCTAATTTTATAATAGCATAAATGATTTATATTTTGTTTGTTACATATAGCAACAATATCGATATATTTGTTGTACTTTATGTAAAAATTAATTATGTATATATGAAGTATACTGATAACTGTATAACGCCTAAGATTAATATTATTATTTATTGATACTCCGGTTTTTACACAAATATTATAGATGTATTAATGTACATGGATATTTTAATATAAGTATAGACTACATTGCATAAATATACTTAATATTATGTAACTAGTATATTAAGAATTAATCCGTATTATATTATAAAACACGTGTAAACACCCACCAAAAATAACAACAATAAAAATAGCAGACACTAAACATCTTAGCAATATGTATAAATAATAGACTACAGCATTCACTTATTAATTCAGTTCCTATGGCGTGCTAAATGAAAATAGCCTACATGGCAGATAGATTCGACCGCGAGAAAAACAGCATGTGATATAAGCACACATTGAGTTCTGCTGCAGATACACACGACAGCAGGTGGATGTGATGTGTCTGATTGTGCGACATCACATTATCCCCACACACACACACACACACACACACACACACACAGTCTTACCTGATCTTCAGCATCCGCGAGGAAACGCTGCACGACTGATGCAGAAGACGAATGAGTGTTTGATTCCGCACAGCATCCTCAAGACGAGTGAAAAATCAGGCTGAGATGATGAGAGGAGAGCCAGACGCGCACTACAGGACGCTGATCGCAGGAATGAATGGTGAGAAATGAAGTGACCAAATATGGCTGTGTGCGAAAAAAACAGCGAGTTCCCTAGCTAGACAACATTTTAGAGCATCATTCCGTTGATTTCGGTCAGTTAACGTTACAGTTCAGCAGCGTTTTGGACAAAATGCTAGGTGCATCTATGATATTTAAAAAATGTTATTGTTTCGAAAGGCGACTGTGGTCCCCAAAATGCTGTCTAGGTAGGCGGCTCACAAGGTTTTAAAACACCAACCTGTGTGTTAAATGCGCATAGAGCGCCACTCATAGGGCAGATAAGCACACAATGGTAATGGCAAAGGTATCAGGGTTTCTTTTTGACAGGAATGAAAACGAGGCTGTGAAGGCATAGAAATGCAAGTAGTAATGGATTGTATTACTTAACATACCGATTTGTTATATTGTTTTTGATTAAACTTTCTGAAAAGACTTTCAGCAGACAAAAACTAGATAAAAACATTTTTCAAAGTTGTGAGTTGTGAACAATACACGACTTTACAGTCTATCCCTCACTGCTCGCTTTCATCGTTAAATTCAGTAAGGCATCTAACCTATACAGTAGTTATATCCGTTTAGCATTTTTAATTAGTAGGCTATTTAAGGATTTTAAATATCTAATGTGACAACATGCCCAACTATTAATGCCTGTTTACACCATAGACTAAAAAAAGTTCAATAAATGAAATCAAATGTATTAAAACAAATTATATATAGCTACAATGATGCATAATAATGAATTCATACTTTATTACATAAATGAGAGGGGGGAAAAAAATTGAGTGGGAAAAGACAAGTGCAGTATAATGCAATGTTATATTTGTAATAACTTTTCCAAAACACAATAACTTATATGGGATATTTATTTAAATATCAAAGTGCTGTATGACATTTGCTTAAATGAAAACAGTAAGTTTGGTATCATCTTAAAACAGAGATTATTTCAAGTGTCAAATTATTTAAATCCCCATTCATAACATGACCACTGGGGAACATTTAACAACCCTATCTTGGCAATTGGGCAGGGGTTAGCGGTCCTGACCATCATTTGTGGAGTTAGAAAAGAAGGAAATCATGTAGAAATACCTACAACCCAACAGAAACCCCTGACTGTGTAAACAAGTATGAACAGACTGTAACAACTGACCATCAAGAATCAAGAAGACATTGTGACCTGTGAGAGAGAGAGTGAAAGCTCTCTCTGATTGTGTCAGGTTGTGTTTGCTTAACACCTCTTAACCAACTGTAAACACTTGAATTATATGTTTATATGCTTGTTGTTTCAAGTGCTATTTCAAGATTAGTTTGGTTGGTTGATGCTATAATGAGTGATAAAAATATCTGTCCGATTCACTGTGGGTAAAAGAAAGTCTTTAGCGTCCAATGGAAAATTCATGAAATGACATAATATGGGCACATGGTTATGTTTTGCATCAACACCACCAGACTGCACTATTTCCCAACCGAACAGCCTGTAAATGTCATGAAGAAATATCTGGCTCATACTTCAGTCCAAATTAAAAAAATTACACAAAAAAAATAAAAAATAAACACTAAAATACATTCATGCTATCTTGCTAAAGTAAAATTTTTATATTTTGATGTGTTTGTGTGTGTGTGGGTGGGTGGGTTTTAAACATCCAACAACCAGGCTTTTCTTAAGCAAAATATAATTTCCTTTTTTTTTTTTTCCTTCTTTTTATTTTCATTTTGGGCTGAAATATGGTCCGCACAGTTCCTTGACAGTTTTTGAGACATTCACCCTGACAATTGTGTTAGTGCTTGTAAAAATATGACTTCTGACATATTCAAAATAATACTGTTACACAGAAAGAGCGCAAACATATCAAAAGTAACATTACTGTCAGTAAAAAATAACAAATGAGATTAGTTGGATCTGTAAATTAAATTGGAGCAACTTAATACTACATTTAAAAATAAAGCTATACACTATAATATGACATATTACTGTGTAAAGTTTCTTCTAATGCCAGGAAAAAACATGATATCCTATAACACAGGTAACCTCCTCAGGAGGTACAGCTGTTGGCCTGCTTTATAAAGGCCATCATGACAATGATATATGGATTTGAGATGGACAACTTGTTTGGCTGACTGTAACTTTCCAATCCATTATATATTTAAGGACTGGAAACATATTGCAAATTAATGTGATCTTGACTCAAAACAATAATTCAGTAACAGAAAAGTAACTCTTTCTCCCATCAACCATCTCCTACTGGTCTTCCCTTTTGCTTATGCACAGATGAATCCCTTGCTCATAAAGCACCTCAGAGGTTTCTTTTCGTTTAGCTATTTCACTACAATCTTTTGAGACTCGTCTGGTCCCTTTGAATCCAGTCTTGAATTCTTCCATTAACATAGGGCTTCAGATGGGGATGTAATTTAAAGGCACTGGGACTCAGAAGACCACCAGTGCAGTGGCCCACTTCTTCACGGTCAAACTACAGGGAATTTGGCTCCTCTCTCTCCAAATCTGAGGTATTAGAGATAACTTGCCTGGATGCAGAAGAGCCAAAGCAACAAAACCTCCTTAGCCAATTATCTTTCTGTTAGTTCTTGAATGCCCCGTAGCGGCTGTGCTTTGCTGATGAAGTTCTTCAGCAGATCGTGGTCCTTGTTGGCGAAGGCCTGCGTCTGAGTGACAGCGTCAGGTGGTTAACGCAAAACTTGAAACAGAACTCTTCCAGATCTGCACATGAAGAGTGGATGGACTGATTCAACGAGAAAGAGAACCACCACCAAAGACCTACAGAATAATATATGAAACCGCAAATATATGTACATGTTTAGGGCTCTGTTCCAAAACCTAGTGAGCTGCCTACCTAGACAGCATTTTTAAACAATTGTATATGTGCTATCTTTAGTTATAATTGTATGGTGCTATCTTAGGGCAGATGTCACACTTGATCCTTTGGAGTAGGGCTGTGCGATTAATCGAAATCGCATCGAAATCGTGATTTGAGACATTGCGATTTTCTAATCGCAAAGCGTACGATGTGGACGCGATATTACTCTGTTCCAGAGCATATGCGTGACAGTCTTGAGTGGCAGTCTTACTAACTAATAGAGAGAGAGAGAGAGAGAGAGAGAGAGAGAGAGAGAGGAGAGAGAGGAGAGAGAGAGAGAGAGAGAGAGAGAGAGAGAGAGAGAGAGAGAGAGAGAGAGAGAGAGAGAGAGAGAGAGAGAGAGAGAGATATATTATGGCATCTACAGGGTCAGATCGATAGTTAGGCAAATGAAAACAAAAGAAAAACGCATGTAACTTCAGTTTCGAAATGACAGACAACAAATAAAAAAGGTAATTTGCAAGAGCTGCGTCACTTGCAAATTACAAGAGGTCTTATCTGTTCTGCTTTCAGTACTGGAGAATAAAAGATACATTCTTAGATGATTTTATTAGTACATGAACGTTATCTTACACATTTTATCTCCCAAACAGATTAATTTTAAATAAGTTTATAATGCATGTTCGCTATTCCCAACTCAGAAGACCGCACACACAGCCTAATGCTTCTCATACTCGCTCCTCTCTGCCCCACGCGGCGCGAATCCTGCGTCACGGTCGAGCCGTTCACACTTGCTGCACTCATGCAGCCTGTTTCGTAATGCTCGTTTATACTCGCGCTTGGCTCCGCACCACAATCTTTACAAGCGCATCTGGCAACCTGTGTCATCTCCCGCCTGGCTCCGCGTTTAAAACGAATGTAAATTCAGTCTAACTGCTTGCTAATTTCACTTGGATGAAATGAAACATTCAGCACATTTTCCACTTGTTCTTAAAATCCCAAATACTTAAAAATCAATATAAATCTGACAAATTATAAATAAATCAGCCTATGTAACATATGTAATACTTTAATAATCAACTACAGAAATACAGTTCATTTATATAAAAAATAAACAAATATTTCCTGTGAAATTCAGTAATTAAGTAAATTCTGTAAAAGTAGTTATACCATTATAATCTTCCCTGCTGAAAAAAAATAAATGGCACACAGTAGAACAACAGTAATTCCTACTGGAATAATGGCCAAAACAAAAAGGAATTTTTTAATGGTTTAATGGAAACTAAGAATTTCTGTTAATGGTTTCTATTGTTTTTTTCCAGCAGGGTAACGATACTCATACTGTGCTGCACATTATTGACAATATTGAGCTGAAGCTTGACTTTGCAAATTTAAAATCGGAAATCAAATTGCAATCGCAATATCTGTCAAAAAAAAAATAAATAAAATAAATAAATAAATAAAAAAAAAAAAAAATAAAAAATAAAAAAAAAAAAATCGCAATTTGATATTTTCCCCCAAATCGCACACCCCTACTTTGGAGTGGACCCAAATTTGTTTAAAGCCAGCGGTCACTTCTTTTGGTCTTCTGGGGCCAGATTCACGAAAAAACTTCTCAAGAAGTTCCTTAGTATAAATTTTAAGTTAATAAGAATGTTTATAAGTATAAATCTATAAAAATTCTTGTTCTCAAATATTCATTTAATCTTATTTTTTTTCCCCTTAGGAATTAAATTGCAAGCTTTAGTGTTATCTAATTGTATGGAGTTCTTGCCAATTCTTGCTGGAGATTCGCTGATTAACTCCCTATAAGGCATCTTTTTTGCTGCATGCAGATTAACATCATCATCAGAAAATAGCAGGTTAAAAAACTGTTTTCTTAAGAGTGTTTCATGAATCTGGCCCCGTAGTTGGTATGAAAACAATCTCTGAGTACTGAGTCATAGCTTAGCAATATGCTAACATCAAACTGTGAATGTTAGTCAAGTCTTCTTGAAGTCAACTATTTTAACCCATATTTGTGTTTGTTTTTTGCTTATTAGAGTATAAAATCATTAGCAAATGAGCTATTTCAAACAATATTTGTGTTCTTCATTCTTTTCTTTCTTATTAGTGTATAAAGCCATTAACTTAGCAATACGCTAACATTAAAATCCACTGGATCAACTATGAATGTCAGTTGTCTCCTGTGTGCTTCACTTTAGCTATTTCATCCAATATTTGTGCTTTTTCACTTCTTAGATTATGAAGTTGTTAGCTAACATCAAACTGTATTGTACTGTAGCAATAAGATAACATCCATTTATCCCAATGTTTTTTTTTTTTTTTCTGTGCTTTTTAGAGCATTTGTTGTTAGCTAAGCAGTACATCTGTGGAATGAATTGTTAATGTGTTCTTTGTATTTTTTATTAGTTTATTAAGTTATTAGTTTAACAATATGTTAGTTGAGTCTCTTGTGTATTTCACGTCTTCTTTGGACCTTTTAAGTATGGAGTTGTTAGCTTAGTAACATGTTAATGTTTATCTCACTAACATTTGGAACAGGACCTGTATTTAACTGAATGGATGTATGACTGAAGGTGTGAGTGTGCACACTCACCCGGGCTTCATACTTGACAGCAGCTGAGAGCAGTGTTATACCGTTCTCCTCTGTGATGCCTCTCTTGATGGTCTCCTGACACAGTCTTTTCAGACGCCTCTCACGGTAGTACGTGGCCAAATCCAGAAGACCTTTACAATAACAAAAAATGCTGCTATACGATGTAGTTAAAGGGTTAGTTCACCCCAAAATGAAAATTCTGTTATTAATTACTCACCCTCATGTCGTTTCAAACCTGTAAGACCTTTGTTCATCTTCGGAACACAAATGAAGATATTTTTGATGAAATCTGAGAGCTCTCTGACCCTGCATAGACAGCAACACAACTGCAATGTTCCCAGGTCCAGAAACATAGCAAGGACATCAGTAAAATAGTCCATGTGACATCAGTGGTTCAACCACAATTTTACGAAGCTACGAGAATACTTTTGATGATAAACGCTTATTACGTTGATTATGTTCTGGGGTACTCTCCAAAATGGCAAAAGACGGTAACTCTGGGAGAAGAATTGTTGAATAAATTATGTTATTATTGTTTTCTTTTCACACAGAAAGTATTCTCGTAGCTTCATAAAATTACAGTTGAACCACTGATGTCACATGGACTATTTTACCAATGTCTTTGCTACGTTTCTGGACCTGGGAACATTGCAGTTGTCTTGCTGTCTATGGAGGGTCAGAGAGCTCTCTGATTTCATCAAAAAATCTTCATTTGTGTTTAGAAGATGAATGATTGTCTTACAGGTTTGGAACGACATGAGGGTGAGCAATTAATGACAGAATTTTAATTTTTGGGTGAACTACCCCTTAAACAAGTTTTTCACTGTGTCATGTTGGACTCTATCTAAAAGCAAGTCAAACAGGTATGTATTTGTGGATACAAATAAATCAGTGTAATTCAGATCATGGATGTATGACCGTGATCTAGCGGTCATGAAGGGTGCGGTTTACCAATGGCATCCTCAGGTGGGAGGTGGATGGTATCAGTATACAGGTACTCCAGGAATGCACGATACACCAGATAAGAGAACTGATGAATCTCTATGGTCTCTTCATCTATCTCATTCAGCAATGCTCGGAAATGCTCACACCTATCAATACAACCACAAAATTATTATTATTTTTTTAAAGTTCTATTAATTGTAATTGAAATGTTATTATATCAGTGAAATTTCACATATCTCATTTGATTCAAATTTTTAAGATACTGCAGCAAAAACTAATACTAGCCCACCTAATATAAAGCTGAAACATCATTAAAGACAAGTAAACAGTCAATAACAAAATAAGAAATAAATTACAAGCAAATTTCATGAATAAATACAATAGAACAAGCATGCAAATGAAATAAACAGTGCTTTAAGTTTACAAGGAAGGTTTACTAACAGAAGTATTTAGGTAAAAAGTAGCCTACTACAGAAATTGAATAAAATGTAAAAGAAACCACTGCATAGTCTTCACTGTACAAATTAAATATAGACTGCTCCTTAATAAAGCTACAAAGGTTATTCAGTCAAAAGCAGTTATTTTCTTAAGCGTAGCAGTACAAAAGCTCAAGTTTACATTTGAAATCCTTCATTGTATATTGTATTATCATGTTAATTTGGTTAAGACACAGTATAAAGCTTATTCAAGGATACAAGGTGACTTATTCCACACTATTCTAAACACTTTGTGTTTCTAAAACCTCAAAAGATACATTGTGTAGTACAAGCTATCAGTTCCAGACCCAGAAGATTTTTTCCCTGTTGTTCTGCTGACTTTACACTCCCCTATTATTATTACACTGCTCTGTGAAGAGGAACTACACTAAATGTATAATTTGAACTCTATGTATTTTTTACAGCCGCCTTCTCAGTATCCTGTCTGTACTTGCTAATTTGACTCATTTTGTTGTACAGCTGGAAAAACAAACAAACATGAACTTCAAATACAGAATGACTCTGCTGGGCTCAACAATGCAAGCATTTCACCCGCATTTGAGTCAAAAAATTAGATCTGTGAGAACTATAAAATATATTTAAATGCATATATCCACATTAAAAGGTAAAATATTAATAAATATCTTAAAACTGAATTTTAAGTCACAAAATGTCTTAATTCTTTCCCCACCTTCATTTTGTAAAGAAGTTTGATCATCAGCTTTTCACAAAAATGTAATGGCCCCCAGAATATTTTGTTGTATGTATATATATATATATATATATATATATATATATATATATATATATATATATATATATATATATATATATATATATATATGCACACACACACACATTATCTCACAAAAGTGAGTACACCCCTCACATTTCAGCAAAAATTTTAGTATATCTTCAAGGGACAATACTACACAAATGAAACTTGGATATATTTTAGAGTAGTCAATGTGCAGCTTGTATAGAAGTACAAATTTACTGTCCTCTAAATATAACAACATACAGCCATTATTGTCCAAATAACTGGCAACAAAAATGAGTATACCCTAAGTGAACATGTCAAAACTGTGTCCAAAGTGTCAATATTTTGTAGGGGCACCATTGTTATCTAGCACTGCTTTAATCCTCCTGGGCTTGGAATTCACCAGAGCTGCACAGTTTGTTGCTGGCATCCTCTTCCACTCCTCCTCACGGAGCTGCTGGATGTTAGACACATGGTGCTTCTCCACCTTCCGCTTGAGGATGCCCCACATGTGCTCAATAGGGTTCAGGTCTGGAGACATACTTGGCCACTCTATCACCTTCACCTTCAGCTTCATCAGTCTTGGTGGTGTGTTTGGGGTCATTATGATGTTGTAAAACTGCCGTTCGGCCCAGTTTCTGAAGGGAGGGCATCATCTTCTGCTTCAGAATGTCAGAGTACATGTTGGAATCCATGTTTCCCTCGATGAACCGCAGCTCCCCAGTACAGGCAGCACTCATGCAGCCCCAGACCATGATGCTACCACCACCATGTTTGACTGTAGGCAAGACACAATTTTCTTGGTACGCCTCACCAGGGCGTCACCACACATACTGGACACCATCTGAGCCAAACAATTTTACCTTAGACTCGGTTCCAGTAATTCATGCTCTTGGCCTGGTTGTCTTCAGCAAACTGTTTGCAGGTGAGCCAACTTCAGAAGAGGCTTCCTTCTGGGATGACGGCCATGCACACTGACTTGTTGCAGTGTATGGCGTATGGTCTGAGCACTGACAAGCTGACCTTCCACTTCTGCAACCTCTAAAGCAATGCTGGCAGCACTCATGCATCTGTTTTTTGAAGCCATCTTCTGCACCTGACGCACAGCACAAGGACTCAACTTTTTTGACTGACCCTTGCAAGGCCTGTTCCGAGTGGAACCCGTCTTGGAAAACCTCTGTATGACCCTGGCCACTGTACTGTAACTCAGTTCTAGGGTGTTACCGAACTTCTTATAGCCTAGGCCATCTTTGTGGAGAGCAACAATTCTAATTCTCAAATCCTCAGAGAGTTCTTTGCCATGAGGTGCCATGTTGAACATCCAGTGGTCAGTATGAGAGAATTGTACTCAAAGCACCAAATTTTAACTGCTCTAAAACAAGATACACAAATTTGTATGGTCCTGTAAAGCAGACAAAAACATGAACATGATGAATAGTACACGTGGTTTTGCATAGTTAAACGATGTATAGCTGTTTTCACGTAGGGTGTACTTACTTTTGTTGCCAGCTTTTTTGACAAAAATGGCTGTATGTTGAGTTATTTTCAGAGGACAGTAAATCTTTACTGCTATACAAGTTGCACATTGACTACTCTAAAATATATCCAAGTTTCATTTCTATAGTATTGTCCCTTGAAAAGATATACTAAAATGATTGCCGAAATGTGAGGGGTGTACTCACTTTTGTGAGATACTGTATATATATATATATATATATATATATATATATATATACACACACACATATACACAGGTGCATCTCAATAAATTAGAATGTTGTGGAAAAGTTCATTTATTTCAGTAATTCAACTCAAATTGCGAAACTCGTGTATTAAATAAATTCAATGCACACAGACTGAAGTATTTTAAGTCTTTGGTTCTTTTAATTGTGATGATTTTGGCTCAAATTTAACAAAAACCCACCAATTCTCAATATCAACAAATTAGAATACTTCATAAGACCAATAAAAAAAACATTTTTAGTGAATTGTTGGCCTTCTGGAAAGTATGTTCATTTACTGTATATGTACTCAATACTTGGTAGGGGCTCCTTTTGCTTTAATTACTGCCTCAATTTGGCGTGGCATGGAGGTGATCAGTTTGTGGCACTGCTGAGGTGGTATGGAAGCCCAGGTTTCTTTGACAATGGCCTTCAGCTCATTTGCATTTTTTGGTCTCGTTTCTCATTTTCCTCTTGACAATACCCCATAGATTCTCTATGGGGTTCAGGTCTGGTGAGTTTGCTGGCCAGTCAAGCACACCAACACCATGGTCATTTAACCAACTTTTGGTGCTTTTTGCAGTGTGGCCAGGTGCCAAATCCTGCTGGAAAATGAAATCAACATCTTTAAAAAGCTGGTCAGCAGAAGGAAGCATGAAGTGCTCCAAAAGTTCTTGGTAAACAGGTGCAGTGACTTTGGTTTTCAAAACACACAATGGACCAACACCAGCAGATGACATTGCACACCAAATCATCACAGACTGTGGAAACTTAACACTGGACTTCAAGCAACTTGGGCTATGAGCTTCTCCACCCTTCCTCCAGACTCTAGGACCTTGGTTTCCAAATGAAATACAAATCTTGCTCTCATCTGAAAAGAGGACTTTGGACCACTGGGCAACAGTCCAGTTCTTCTTCTCCTTAGCCCAGGTAAGACGCCTCTGACGTTGTCTGTGGTTCAGGAGTGGCTAAACAAGAGGAATACGACAACTGTAGCCAAATTCCTTGACACGTCTGTGTGTGGTGGCTCTTGATGCCTTGACCCCAGCCTCAGTCCATTCCTTGTGAAGTTCACCCAAATTCTTGAATTGATTTTGCTTGACAATCCTCATAAGGCTGCAGTTCTCTCGGTTGGTTGTGCATCTTTTTCTTCCACACTTTTTCCTTCCACTCAACTTTCTGTTAACATACTTGGATACAGCACTCTGTGAACAGCCAGCTTCTTTGGCAATGAATGTTTGTGGCTTACCCTCCTTGTGAAGGGTGTCAATGATTGTCTTCTGGACAACTGTCAGGTCAGCAGTCTTCCCCATGATTGTGTAGCCTAGTGAACCAAACTGAGAGACCATTTTGAAGGCTCAGGAAACCTTTGCAGGTGTTTTGAGTTGATTAGCTGATTGGCATGTCACCATATTCTAATTTGTTGAGATAGTGAATTGGTGGGTTAAATGTGAGCCAAAATCATCACAATTAAAAGAACCAGAGACTTAAACTACTTCAGTCTGTGTGCATTGAATTTATTTAATACACAAGTTTCAAAATTTGAGTTGAATTACTGTAATAAATGAACTTTTCCACGACATTCTAATTTATTGAGATGCACCTGTGTGTGTGTGTGTGTGTGTGTGTGTGTGTGTGTGTGTGTATATATATATATATATATATATATATATATATATATATATATATATACACACACACACACACACACACACACACACACACACATATATACATATATATATTCTGTCTTCATTCTTTCTTTTGTAACACCATTAGAATATTAAGTTCCATCCAAAAAAACATTTGTAACAAAAAGCTTAGAAAACATTTTTGTCAAAGAAAAACATTTTTAAGCAGAATATATCAATTCCAAATACAACAGAAATATCAATCAAATATCAATGCATGTATGAATGAATGCATTGTAATGTGTATGGAAGCAGAATAATGACAATAGTTTTTGAAACATAAAGCATGCTGAATTCCACAAATCGAAAAAATATGCATTGCAATTAACAGTGCTTGCATTTTAATGCCTTGTATTTCCAGAGCTTGTATTTTAGGTCCTGAAATTTAACACAGTTGTTTATTTAAGCTGTGAATATTTCAATTCAAAATATTTCACACACATTTTCATAATTAAAAATTCAATAATTCATATTCACCTTCCAGAATTCACTTCCAAAATATTCAATCTATTTAAAAATACGATGTATAATATCCGACAGGCAAATTTCGGTCATTTTATTTCACTTTCAAAATTTGCTGCCACAAATTCACTGGTTAAAATTCGGCAGAAAATTCAGTGGTGCACATCCGGGAGCCTCAGGAATAGCAGTAGAGCACCAATGCATGATCTCCAGCTGATGTCAGCCAATCACCAGCATGTAGCGCAAGCGGCTGTTGATGAAGGCTATATGTGGATCAAGTCATTCATTTACAAAAACTGATTTGCAGAAATGGAGCAAGCGCTAAGTAGAAGTTTTGATTATCGGGGCCAGTATAAACGTGTAAATGCTGATTGTGTATGTTTAATTCAACATCTTCGCTATTTCCCGTAGCCTACATATAAGCAGCTTTCTCTACCACAAAGGAGATTATAATGCTCTTTTACCCAACGCTGAAGTACAGAACTAACATTACATCTGAGGAAGCCATATTGCTTTCGGTTGCTTAGTTTCTGTAACTTTGTATCATGGCTTGTGTGACGCTGTGCTGTAATACTGGGTTCCCCTCATACGTCACACTCCAGGATTACCCAACGACGCATAACATGCCTCAGTGAACTAATACAGTGATATAAGACCTCAGATCTCACAATACACTTTTTTGATGATTATGTGAACTATATCGACAGTTAAGCAGATGTAGAATATGAACGAACGCGCAAGGTTTCACGCTGTTTCCCTCAGAAATCGGTTAAAGAAAACGCATTACGTAGCTCAGTACTCCACTAATGCAATGACAGCTATCAGGCTTGTTTGAGATGCGCCTCGCCTGAAATGTAGGTGAGAGTAGGCGGCTGCAGTGAGGGGAGGAGAGAAATAAACAGAGTCAAGACGGACAGTTCTGCCCTCTCGATGTGGAGCAGATACCTACGAGATCAAAGGCGGATATCGCATTATTCACACTCATGTGCTGTGCTGCTGATAAACATGATATAATTTCAGTTCTGTTGCTTTTATATGAATATAAATATGATGAACAAGACACTCAAGTGCTTGGTATTTAATCCCATACGAAAGGCGTATTTATCCATTTCTACTTTAATACAAATGTATTTTAGATTTTTATAAAAATGAGACAACAATCACATATCTCACACAGAGATCGCACTGTTATAGTGTTTGGGAATATTCAAGCATAATTTAAATACACAATCACATGAAATCAGATAAAAAAAAAAATAAATAAAACATTTTAGCAGAGAACGCAGCATCACAGTTGTCTGAACCAATGAGCATGAAGCTGTGTCGTCAGCAAGTCTTTTCCCATCATGCTTTTGGTCAGCGCAGTCGGTGGAGAGCAACTGCGCGCGACTATGGCAAGCCGTTTTAGCATTTAAAACATTTTTTTGACTATCCATAAATATAATTTTGGATAGTCACAATTGTAATTCCAGATATCTATATTGCAATTATGACTAGTCATAATACACATTCCAGATATCTACAATGCAATTACGACTAGTCTTAATCTTCCATTGACTTCCATTGAAAAATATTTCCAGATATCTTCAAATGAGTTTTGACTAGTCGTAATTCCAATTCAAGATATCTTCAAATGAGTTTTGACTAGTCGTAATCCCAATTCGAGATATCTTTAAATATGATTCGACTAGTCAAAATACAATTAGAGATATCTCTAATTCAAAATTTTTAAAGATATCCGAAATACATTTGAAGATATCTGCAATTCATTTATGACTAGTCAAATTACAATTGTAGATATCTTGAATTGGAATTTTGACTAGGCAAATCATATTTAAAGATATCTTCAATTGGAATTACGACTAGTCAAAACCCATTTAAAGATATCTGCAATTCAATTACGGATATCTCAATCAGATTTGTGACTAGGAAGAACTTATTTGGAGATATCTGCATTAAGCTTTGTGACTAGGCGAAATTGCAATGCAGATATCTGCAATTAACAATCTGACTAGTCAAAATTCCTTTAGAGATATCTACAATGTGCATGCAAATACACCTTTGTTGAGCCCCACCTTAAACATTTTATTTAACCAATCGTAGCTTGGAAACTGTTGTCATCTGCTGTTTTGTCTAAGAATTGTATAATAAAGGTCCTGCGTCTCTGGGTGATTTTAAAGTGTTTTATACAGAAGTAATTGAAAAGTATGGAAATAAAAATGTTGCTAGAGCATGTGTAAAAGTGGTAGGCTATACAGAGAGGACTTAAATAGGCTTTTGTCCTGTTTTATATGGTAATGTTGAGATGTGTGTGCTGTGGATTAAATTTTGTTAGCCTTTCCAAATGAACACATGTATAAGCCTCGTGTCAGCCGCCGCAACATTTGATATAATGTTAAAAGAATCGGAGTGTCTATGTACACTAAGTGAAAATAGTTCACCTTGTTGGCAGAGACTATTTACACTATCCGCCCACCAACGTGTGTTTGGGATTGTCAACACTGCAAAACGACGCCAAATCAGCATACGGTTGTTAGTAGAGTAGCGGTTACAGCACTTGCTTTTTGACGCGATCAACGCGAGTTCGCGACCACCTTTTGCCGAACATTTTTTCTCCCTTTTCAAATCTCATATCGTTTCGGAAAGGCATTTCTTTTCAATAAAAATTAAGGAAATAATACAAAAGTTTAAAAGAAATATTGGGTAGGGGTAGGGTAGGTGTAGGGAGGGCTTTATTGTCCTAATAAGGTGGCATCCATTTAAAAATTTGAATTCAAATTATAAATCACACTCAATACGTTATTATTGCCTACTGTTTTATAATGTACTACAATACTGAGGTGCAGATAATTGCCACTATTTGAAATAAGTAGTAGAAATAGCAGAAAATCTTGCTATTTTAACATAGTGTATATAGAATCTATAGCTATTTACACAGTGCAAATAGCCACTGCCATTTATTTATTATATATTTAGACATAATGAAAAACAATGGAATTATACAAAAAAAAAAAAAAAAAATAGTAGTAGTAAATCAGATGCAGTCAAGAAAGGTGAAGGCTGATTTAATAAAAGTTTAACTGAAATTGATGACATACGTTACTTTGTGTATGAACTCAGGTTCACTGGTGTCATTATGGCAGCTTGTTTCGCTGCAAAAGGGACCAAATTCTGTGTAATGTTCAATAAAGGCAGAAAACCACAAACTGCTCGTCTGAATTTATTTATTATTTAGACATAATGAAAAATAATGGAATTATACAAAAAAAAAAAAAAAACAAACAAACAAAAAACATGAAAAATAGTGCAAATAAATGCATTACGGACAAGAACAATCCCTCATAATCAGATGCAGTCAAAAAAACGTGAAGGCTGATTTTAAAAAAGATTACAATTTAATAAAAGTTTATATGGCATTGATGACATTTATTAGTATGTTACATTACGTTGTGTATGAATTCAGGTTCCCTTGTGTCATATGGCAGCTTGTTTCCACCATGGAATGAAAACTAAAGGTAATTTGCAGATTTTTATCTTACCATTCATTCTGACTTTTTTTCTCAGAATTTCGAGATATAAACAATGCGAGTTATAAATTTTATAATTGTTAGTTAAAAAGTTGCTATTTATTCATTTATTTATTTATTTAGTTAGTTAGTTAGTTAGTTAGTGGCGGAAACGAGCTTCCATATGAAATAGCCCACAAGGTGGGAGTATTGTATTGTATTATAGCAAGAGATCCATGATGATGATATTCTGCTGTGTTCAGTGATCAGCGCCAATGTATTCTTTTAGGCAGCGGCTATTTGCACTGTGTAAATAGCAATTAAATTATATTTACACTAAGTGCAAATAGCAATAGATGCTATTTACACTAAGTGTAAATAGTAATTAGATTCTATTTACACTAAGTGCAAATAGATAGATTATAGATAGATTATATGTACACTATGTTAAAATAGCAAGATTTTCTGCTATTTCTACTACTTATTTCAAATAGTGGCAATTATCTGCACCTCAGTATTGTAGTACATTATAAAACAGTAGGCAATAATAACGTATTGAATGTAAATTATAATTAGAATTCAAATTTTTAAATGGATGCCACCTTGGGACAACAAAGCCCTCCTTACACCTATAACCCTACCCACTATTTCTTTTCAACTTTTGAATTATTTCCTTAAGTTTTATCTTTCCGATACGATATGAGATTTGAAAAGGTAGAGAAAATGTTCGGCAAAAGGCGGACACGAACTCGGGTCGATCGCGTCAAAAAGCAGACACCGTAACCGCTACTCCACTAATCACATGTTGATGGCTGGATACTGTAACAAGGTGCCCTATTTGCACTTAGTGTAAATAGACACTCCGTAAACGAATTCAGAGGAGCAGTTTGCAGTTTTCTGACTTTATTGAACATTACACTGCATTTGGTCCGTTTTGCAACATTTAAAATCACAGCGCTATACATACATGCACACTGGAGACCTTTTACCACATAAGGCTGCATCCAGATTTATTTAATAATCCATGAAGCACTTCATCCAGTATCTTATCTCTCCGTGACAACAAAAGCAGACTTTTATGATGTTGTTAGCAGTCAGCAGAGTAGGCGGGGAGGAGCTGAGTAAATTTATTCTGACGTCACACAATGACAATTCGACTAGGAGCAATTGTAATTCAGATATCTTAAACTATAATTGTGACTAGTCGAAACTGAATTAGAGATATCTCTAATTACATTTGCGGATGTATGACGCGCTATTGAAGATATCTCTAAAGTCATTACAGATATCTTAAATTGAGTTTTGACTAGTCATAAAGTATTTAGAGATATCTCTAATTCGATTTCTTACTAGTGCAATTACAATTGCAGATATCTCTAATTGTCATTGTGACTAGTCGAATTATAATTATGACTATCCGAATTACAATTGTGACTATCTGAATTATATTTATGGATAGTCAAAACACAGTTGTAAATGCTAAAACGGCTTGCCATACGCGACTGCTCAATCAGACACAGCCGCCTCGCCGTCACGAGAGTTTTTTGGTACAGGTCAGCATGACATCAGAACAAGGCGGACGTAACTCGAAGACTTTTTTTTAATTTATTTTAAAAGATGTTTATGGTAGGCTAACTATTATTTATTTGTTTCTCTCTTTATATTTCTTTTTTGTTATTACTATTATTGAAGTATTTACTGTTTTGTATTCTGGTTGTGTATGTATTTTATTGCTTTGACTATATCTCCTGTGAATGTTATATGTTTAATAATCAAAAAAAAAAAAAAAAAAAAACTTGGACACTTTTCTAACCGGCATGCATCTCACGGTGATCACCGGTGATCGGTTCTGAGCAGATTTTGCACATCTCAAACAAGCCTATTAAAAGACCAAGCTCAGATCTTACTGATGATGCAAACAGATGAGGATATGAACGCAAGTTACGGAACGCGCAAACTGCACGTTAAACATTTCCCATAAAGAAAACACTTAACGTGGTTTGTTGCCTCAGTGATAATAAATGATTAAATTCAGCATCTAATTAATAAAATATATTACTGTATATTATGTACATTTATGCAGATGAGCCCAGAATATGGGCCCACAACCTACAAGTTTCACCAAACAATTTTTTCTCCCATAGAAAACCAAGCACGGTAGTTTTAGTTTTGATATTCGCTGCATATTAGCCTAGGCTGCTTTAGGGACTGTCTGCAAATTTACCTCACAGTCCAAAACGAAGTAATCAGGGCTTGACATTAACGCTTGTCCGCTTGTCTGGGACAAGTGATGTTTTGGACGGGCAAGTGAAAGAGAAATTTACTTGCCCAATCAGACAAGTAACTTGAAAAAGTCAATACCAAAAACAGTAATGACTGCTTTTATTTATGATATAGCCTTTGTTATAGGGGTGTGCAATATTTATCGTTTGCGATAATTTCGTAATTGTTGTTTTAACGAGTATATTGCAAGAATCAAACAAAACACACCTACAGAGTGCACGCATACATTCCGTAAAGTCGTCTAGATTAGACTAGCTCACGTGCGAGTGCGCTCTTTTACTGCATGATTCAGTATTACAATGCATGATGAATGATCAGAAAATATCACACGAAGATCGAACGCCATTTTTTTTGCTTCAAAAATCATCATGATTACAAATATGATAACAGGTCAATAAGCAAGAAGTTAACATTAAGAGACTTACTTTTTAGACACCATATTTCCTGTATTTTGCTCTATTTGACCAACAAAAATAACTCCAAACACAGCCACAGCACTGTTTTGAGTCTCTGAGCAACATGACGGCGTTTCGTTCCTGAATGAATCAATCAACCGTTTAAATGATTCGGTTCAGTCGTAATGACTCGCTTATTAACAGTGACTTGATGGCACCTACTGGTGGTTTTAATTTCACATTTACAGTATTTTTATTTATTTATTTTTTTAAATAATTTCTAATATCAGTATTCAATGTTTTATGAATGAAAACATTATTCATTTGTAACTGCAGGTTAAAGCATTCCATGTCCCTCAGTGCTGCATTAACAGTGGTTAAATACAGTATATCTATTCCACTTCAGATGCAGCTTGTGTTTCCTCTGCATTGCAAAGATGAATTTTTTTTATACTGATTTCATTTGTTTGCCCAAATGTCTTATTATTCTAATTGACTGATTAAATTGAACTCTAATTTAAAAATTTTAAATTAAAGTTTGAAAATGATGAAAGTTCATATATATATATATATATATATATATATATATATATATATATATATATAAAAGAAGTAAATATTAGCATTTTATTTTTAAGTTTACTATAAAATAATTGTTTTTGTATTTAATACTACCTTTTTATTTTAAAATATAATAGTATTACCACACTTTATTATTTTGTCCATTATTTCATTTAAAAAGAAAAATCTAACTAAATAAACAATGTGTTTTGTATGACTACAATAAATAATTATATTTATAACTCAATTTTTAAATTGATTTTTTTTTTCTCTCTCTCTCCGGTTAAGTAACTTTTATACTCGGACAAGTAAATGACAAATTTACTTGTCCGAAGGACAACCACATGAGAATGCTTAATGTCAAGCCCTGGTAATAATTTATTAAATTTAAATTTATTAAATTCCAGTAATTTATTCAAATTAATGTTTACAGTAAATGAATAATTTACTCAAACTGACTAAATATATATTGCCAATAACTCGCCTTAGACAATAATTTCCCTAAGTATGTACACTACACAAATATTTTTAAGAAAAAAAAAATTACACTAATTCACCAAAATGGGATTTTTCGTGTTCCAAATGTTGTATGTTACTAGTGACCAGACTGACTTACTACAGTTGAAATTTTTCCAACATCTTCCTCACTGTACATACAGTATATATTCTTTAGAAATTACTGTAATTCACAAAGTTTTTATTTTTTTTAATATGCTCCAAAGGTTGTAGTACATTCCTAGTGACTAGACTGACTTACTATAGGTGAAATTTTGCTAATACCTCCCTTAATGTACATAAAGTACATCTATATTTTATACTACAACCTTTGGAACATGAACAATTCCTTTTGGAGTCTTACAGATTTTTTTTTTTTTTTGGTTTTTGTCTTAAACAATTGTGAATTGTACATACAGTAAGGGAGATATTGGCAAAATTTCACAACGAAATTGTCAAATTGGAGTTGTCAGACAGCCTATTGGGTGCGATAGCGCGTCAATGCTTTCTCCGGTTTACACTTGCAGCATACACCTAGGTGGTTTTGAACTCCTTTTTTATGTCGATATAAAGTGGTTGCTTACTGTTAAAACTAATCGTGGTATTGATGTCTTTGTAGGACTGTCGACTCTATAGATGCAGCCTGACCTCATTTGCTTGCCTGTATATAGTTTGCATAATCATCAGTAAAGTGTATTGTGAGATCTGAGGACTTAAATCACTGTATTAGTTCACTGAGGCGTGTTATGCGTCGTTGGGGAATCCTGGAGTGTGACGTATGAGGGGAACCCAGTATTACAGCACAGCGTCACACAAGCCATGATACAAAGTTACAGAAACTAAGCAACCGAAAGCAATATGGCTTCCTCAGATGTAATGTTAGTTCTGTACTTCAGCATTGGGTAAAAGAGCATTATAATCTCCTTTGTGGTAGAGAAAGCTGCTTATATGTAGGCTACGGGAAATAGCGAAGATGTTGAATTAAACATACACACAATCAGCATTTACACGTTTATACTGGCCCCGATAATCAAAACTTCTACTTAGCGCTTGCTCCATTTCTGCAAATCAGTTTTTGTAAATGAATGACTTGATCCACACATGGCCTTCATCAACAGCCGCTTGAACCACCTGCTGGTGATCAGCTGACATCAGCTGGAGATCATGCATCGGAGCTCTACTGGTATTCCTGTGGCTCCCGGATGTGCACCACTGAATTTTCTGCCGAATTTTAACCAGTGAATTTGTGGCAGCGAATTTGGAAAGTGAAATAAAATGACCGAAATTTGCCTGTCGAATATTATACATCATATTTTTAAACAGACTGAATATTTTTGAAGTGAATTCTGGAAGGTGAAAATGAATTATTGAATTTTTAATTATGAAAATGTGTGTGAAATATTTTGAATTGAAATATTCACAGCTTAAATAAACAACTATATTAAATTTCAGGACCTAAAAATGCAAGCCCTGGAAATACAAGGCATTAAAATGCAAGTACTGTTAATTGCAATGCATCTTTTTTTTTTTTTCCAATTTGTGGAATTCAGCATGCTTTGTGTTTCAAAAACTATTGTCATTATTCTGCTTCCATAAATGTGTATTTGAGTGTTACACTGTGTAACATTTCCCAGAATGTAAGGGGACGCCACAACCTTTAAGTTATTACGATGTCTCCTTCTGCAAACCCCTTAAATACTCCTGCATCTGGTTGGGTGTTGCTTTTTAGGAATCGGCAGGATTACAAGAAGTGCATTAGTGCTCTAGGAGTCTTTTGAGTTGGAGGGTCATCTCTTCCTTCCTCACCACCAGCACTGGCTGGTCCATGATTTTACAAAACTCAGAAAGAATGAGAAGAGAGTGTTGCAATTACCCTGTGGGGTTTTTCGAATTCCATATTGTTCTGATGTAATTTGTAACCATTTTCATTGTTTGTTTGTCCTTCAACGTCAAGATCATCACATTTTCAGTGTGCCCACATGATTGTTTCCCCAATCCGAAACCCAGCATTTTATTATGACTTGAATGACCGGTGGTTCACCTCTGTTTTTCCTAATTGTACCACAGGCGTGGGTTTTCAGATCAAGGAGGCTCTCAGACAGTGGTACAGAATTGTAAAAGCTGAGAAATCTGTAGCCACGACCACATCAAGAAGAGAGACAACCATGTCTCCCAGCACTTTCTCCACAGTCTCAGAATTGGCCAAGATGTAAGATTTTATGCCATATTTGATTTTTTTTTGTACACCCAGAAAGCTAGGTGCCCATGCAAGAGAAGCATACCCATGTCAGTGCAAATGTTTGTGTTAGGTTGATACATTTCATGGAATTTGGACACAACATGATCTAAGACAGGGCAGACTTCATACTGCCTTTCAGTATCGTTGTCTAGGCTTGCTTTATCATCACTGAAGTGAATAAATGTCCATATGATTTCAAACCTGTTACAAGGCATGACCTTGTTGAAATAGTGTAGTTAACATTTAATCTGTAGATCAGTGAGAATAAAAGCCTAATGAAAATGCTCATTTAAAATAAAAAATCTCCAGGATTTACTTGGAGGTTTTTGCATCTGAAGTCTTCATACTGTATATAAATATTACTTAATTATTAAAAACATTTTGAAGAGGAAAAAAAAAAAAAAAAAAACGGAACTATTTGCATTCTAAAAAATAATATAATTTTGCTTGTAACTGTCTCATTGATTCCCTTTATTTTACTAACCCTAACACAAAATTATCATTGCACCCCTAAATCTCCTTGGGTAAAAGGAATGGTTAAACTTTGCTCTAATAAGATACAGAAAATGTGTTTCATAATACTAACATAGTGACTTTAGACAAAGAGACGAAAAGGAATACTTATGCAATAGTACATATTTACACGATCAAGAATGTGTCTGCACATGTTCATGTCAAAAGCTGCCAAGTTTTGAATTAATCATGGGAATGACACCGGTGGGGAAAACCCCAATCTGTTGTTGATTATTCACAGACTATTTTCAGACGCTGTTTACATACCTGAGGAGAACGTTTTTACTTCTTATTCACAAAATAGGGCTAAAAACAGTCCAAAAGACTCTAGAGATGTTGCTACTTGATTGCAGGTTTTAATTTACCTGATTTTAAGCAGGGCTTTGTGCACGTGAATACACTTCCCATCAACCAGGAACTTTAGGTCAGAGATTTCTGGGCTGTCGAACTCACGCTTTAGCGACTGGGCAACAGTCATGTAGTCATCTCCATCTAATGAGCAGAAGGAAGAGTTAGGAAGAGTTAGGAAGCATCCAGAGTTACAGTAGGTTTCCACATGTAAAAACAAATTTAAAGTTTTGTCATTAAAATGCTGATGATTTACATTTCTAAATCATATAGGCCACATACAGACTACAGATGAATTTAGTTGTCAGTTCACCTTTTATTGCTTAGAACTCTTCTGTACTCACACAGTTCAGTAATTTACAGGAATGAAAACATTCTACAACCAAACTGACTCTCGAAAAATTCAGGTAGTGAAACTCTATGCAATGTGTATGGAACCGAACTGAACAACTAGACTTATTCAAACATGTATCAGAGTTGTGTCTTCTGTATGTGCGGTGCAAGAAATCACAAGGAAATGTTTTGACTCAGTATTGCCAAAAGAAAAAGAAAAAACAGAGAAATGAGAACAAGCCCATATTAAACTAAATTACAAACTCGTTATCTTGGAAATAAGCCACATACCAAAATATAGCGACCTGCACCTGCTTGCTTTATTAACTCCATATATTGGATCACTTTAAGAGCAGAGCCCAAACAACAAGCTAAAACTTTTGCCCCCATTATGAAATCCTTAGCAGCTGTTATATCTAAACAAACAGTTGTCTATATTCTCCAGGTAGTATTTCAGTGTAGTATAGTTTGTGTTCAGCAGTGGTTAGTACAAGCGCTTTGTGAAACGGGCGAATTGCTAGACTTTCAAAATGGGGAAATACAGGAAGCCCATTTAGCAGGTGCGTCTGTAATCTTTCTTAACAGCCCAAATGTTGGTGTTTTAAGAACAACAGTCTATATCTGCAAAAAAGAAAAGTAGCCAATGAAGCTATGTGTCCAAACAACAAGGAACTACTGCAGCAAAAACATGGTTAGAAAAAATGGACAGATGGAGCACCAAGATGGACTTTAACATCTGACCTGGCCAGTTCAATCACCTGATTTGAATATTATCAAACCACAATGGATAGTTTAGGAAAGAAGTGTGAGAAGCAGATTCCCTCCAACATCTATGAAACAACTGGCAGATGTTCTGATAGAAGACTTTCCACTGAAGACGATTCAAATGTTGTATGAATCTATTCTAAGAAGGTTAGAAGCTGTATTAAAAGCTAATGGTGGTAAAACACCTCAATAAAGAAATAGGGGAGACCAGGGCACAACCTAAAGCAAGGCTAGTTGTAACAAGCATAGTTTAAAAGTTTCCACACATGCTAGAAAAATAAAACTTAATGTATTTACTATTTGTCATAACACAATACAGTGAAAATTGCACTATTTTTTGGAAGATATCACTGAACATTCAATTGTAGCGAAAGTAAATAATAATTGTTAGTGTTTATCTAAAATGAGACAAATCTGCTATTGTTTTAATCTCCAATCAATTCAATTTAGCAGTTTAGATCAAATTTAGATTAGATTAAAATGCCAATTGCGCAGGTGGGGCACATTGTAATACTGTTAAAACATGCCTCACTATTAGAACTATGTTATTCTATGAAGGTATCAACATAATTAACATACACTGTGTACTGAATGCTATTGAGAAACAGGTGAAGAAAGACCTGAATGGGGAAGAACCTGAAAGTTCAGAATTTATTATTTTAAGAAATATAAAGCATTCGTACTGGCTTGTCTATTTGCCTCATGTTGTGTGTGGAGGGAACGGTGTGTTCTATTTAGCTCTGTGTTTTTCTGAATCTATGTTTCTTCATCTATTTGCCCACAATATTTTGAACTATGCTGTATAACTGTTTTACTGTGTTTATTGTCAAACTCCAAAATTAGTTATCTTTTTATTATTAAAAATACTGTTATTTTCTATGAAAAAAAAGTTGTAAAAATTATTTTGTATTTAACTGACAAAATGTTTTAGTTTGCCTTGTACAAATATATTTTTTATTAGATCAGAAAACATTTTAAGCTGCTATATGTTCAACTATGGGGCATGTTGTGACATTTCACTTTCACTCTTTTTAGGGGAAATGAAAAAAAGTATACAGTGTATTAATGAAACAAGACCAAATATTTGCAGTAGACATGTAAAATGAATGGGGGGGGGGGGGGGGGGGGGGGAGATAATGAACACATCACAGATTCTTGATTTTACTACATTTTACAAAACATTCCAACATTTCTGAATTGGGGTTGTACATTTACACAAACTGAGAAAGCCAAAAAGTGTTCTAACATTATATATTAATATTATTAATTATTAATATTATTAATAACAACAAACAGCCAGTCAGTGCATGTTGCTAATAAGTCTGCATGTTCTATGTGTCTGTGTGTGTGAATGAACGGCGTAGTTTGGTCTACCACACAAACACAAACATGCGTGATGCTCTCAGTATTTTCATTGTCTGCTGTCTCAACATGAGGACTTGAGTCACATCACAAGCATTTCACAGTTTTATCTGAGAAAAACTACCATGAAATACACACTGAAACTCAAAGATCTTCACGATAAACCGAAAAAAAAAAAGTTTAGTTTAACTTGAAGAAATTAGGACAGAGATATATAATTATTGTATGTTAAAATCTACTTGTCAAAGTAATAATAATAATAATAATAATACTAATAATCATATTTTTTAAGGAATTTAATGCAAGCATTTCCTTCCCCATTAATGGTAAACAAATAGCGTTATAAATATCAATATAGTATGACATGGAAAAAAAATATTGTGATAATATTTCCTATTTCCTAAGTGTTTGTGTGTGTGTATATGTGTGTATATATTTGATTATTTTTTTCCTTTTTCCAGCAAATTGTAGCCCATTGTACTAATTTGCCCACTTGTTTTAATTCAGTGTCTATGAAGTCTTGTTTTTTTCCCCACTGTTTGCTGGTTGGTTTGGTCCAAAACTTAAAGACACTTTATCGAAGAACATTCTGAAATGATTATGGAGAAAATGAAATGAAAATATACTTCAGAAACCAAGGCTGCTGAAAAAGTGGTCAGAAAAAAGCTTGTGGAATAACACTCTTACCCACAGACAGGAGATGCCAGGTGACTGCCGGTGTGGCAAAGCAGGCAAAGACATCGTCGGTGCTGGTGAAGTGTGTGAGGTGAGGGGAGGCCACAGCCTGACCCCGACACTGACCCCACATCAGCACCTGACCGCTCTGTGTTTTTGCTGCTGATGTGTGACTGGTGTGACATGCAGCAACCTCCACAATTCTGCAGGAGACAAATGAGTGACACAGATGCTGTTGTTATATGATCAAACATGTTAATGCTTTTTTTATATGTTCAATATAGAAGATACATTACATTTTTGTTTGGTAAACATTAAAACTGGCAGGAAATGACAATGAACAACCCACCATATACAATAATTCATTGTTTATAATGAAACATTTATTTTAAAAAAATCTCTAGTACTGGGAGAAACTACAGAAACTACAATATACAAAATTAATCAAATTGAATTGCTTATTTACACAATAATTATTTTAGATTAATCTTAACATATTCAGGTACATTAATGTGTAACATTCTGCTGCTATGTTCTCACACACATACACACTGATGAGCCAAAACATTATGAACATGCAATGGTGAAGTGAATATTGTTAATCATCTCCTGACAAGGTCATGTGAAGGTCTGGGTAATTTATATGGTAAATAACCAACAGGTTCAAGCAGTCAATGTATTGTTGCAGGAGAAATGGGTGAGAATAAAGATTTAAATGACTTTGCCAAGAGCCAAACTGTTGTGGCCAGACAACTGTCAGAGCATCTCTGAAACAGCAAGGCTTGTAGACTGCTCCTGGTCAGCATTTATGAGAACCCACCAATTGTGGTCTGAAGAAGAGCAAACCACAAACTGGATCTCGGGGCAGTGGAAGAAGGTTGTCTGGTCTGATGAATTCTGTTTTCTTTTAAATCACGTCATTTACATGGGGATTTACAAGCTGGTCGAAGGACTGTGATGCTCTGAGCAATGTTCTGCTGGGAAACCCTTTTTCTAGACATTCATTTGGACATGAGTTTGAGATACAGGTGCATCTCAATAAATTAGAATGTCATGGAAAAGTTAATTTATTTCAGTAATTCAACTCAAATTGTGAAACTCGTGTATTAAATAAATTCAATGCACACAGACTGAAGTAGTTTAAGTCTTTGGTTCTTTTAATTGTGATGATGTTGGCTCAAATTTAACAAAAACCATTAGTATTAGTAAATTAGTAAATCATTAGTATATTAGGTAAAGATCATATTCCATGAAGATATTTTGTAAATATCCTACTGTAAATATATCAAAACGTCGTTTTTGATTAGTAATATGCATTGCTAAGAATTCATTTGGACAACTTTAAAAGGCGATTTTCTCAATATTTTGATTTTTTTGTACCCTCAGATTCCAGATTTTCAAATAGTTGTATCTCGGCCAAATATTGTCTGATCCTAACAAACCATACATCAATGGAAAGCTTATTTATTCAACTTGATGTATAAATCTCAATTTTGAAAATTGACACTTAAGACTGGTTTTGTGGTCCAGGGTCACATATGTACTCAATATTTGGTAGGGGCTCCTTTTGCTTTAATTACAGCCTCAATTCGGCGTGGCATGGAGGTGATCAGTTTGTGGCACTGCTGAGGTGGTATGGAAGCCCAGGTTTCTTTGACAGTGGCCTTCAGCTCATCTGCATTTTTTGGTCTCTTGTTTCTCATTTTCCTCTTGACAATATCCCATAGATTCTCTATGGGGTTCAGGTCTGGTGAGTTTGCTGGCCAGTCAAGCACACCAACACCATGGTCATTTAACCAACTTTTGGTGCTTTTGGCAGTGTGGGCAGGTGCCAAATCCTGCTGGAAAATGAAATCAGCATCTTTAAAAAGCTGGTCAGCAGAAGGAAGCATGAAGTGCTCCAAAATTTCTTGGTAAACGGGTGCAGTGACTTTGGTTTTCAAAAAACACAATGGACCAACACCAGCAGATGACATTGCACCCCAAATCATCACAGACTGTGGAAACTTAACACTGGACTTCAAGCAACTTGGGCTATGAGCTTCTCCACCCTTCCTCCAGACTCTAGGACCTTGATTTCCAAATGAAATACAAAACTTACTCTCATATGAAAAGAGGACTTTGGACCACTAGGCAACAGTCCAGTTCTTCTTCTCCTTAGCCCAGGTAAGACGCCTCTGACGTTGTCTGTGGTTCAGGAGTGGCTTAACAAGAGGGATACGACAACTGTAGCCAAATTCCTTGACACGTCTGTGTGTGGTGGCTCTTGATGCCTTGACCCTAGCCTCAGTTCATTCCTTGTGAAGTTCACCCAAATTCTTGAATCGACTTTGCTTGACAATCCTCATAAGGCTGCGGTTCTCTCGGTTGGTTGTGCATCTTTTTCTTCCACACTTTTTCCTTCCACTCAACTTTCTGTTAAGATGCTTGGATACAGCACTCTGTGAACAGCCAGCTTCTTTGGCAATGAATGTTTGTGGCTTACCCTCCTTGTGAAGGGTATCAATGATTGTCTTCTGGACAACTGTCAGATCAGCAGTCTTCCCCATGATTGTGTAGCCTAGTGAACCAAATTGAGAGACCATTTTGAAGGCTCAGGAAACCTTTGCAGGTGTTTTGAGTTGATTAGCTGATTGGCATGTCACCATATTCTAATTTGTTGAGATAGTGAATTGGTGGGTTTTTGTTAAATGTGAGCCAAAATCATCACAATTAAAATAACCAAAGACTTAAACTACTTCAGTCTGTGTGCATTGAATTTATTTAATACACGAGTTTCACAATTTGAGTTGAATTACTGAAATAAATGAACTTTTCCACGACATTCTAATTTATTGAGATGCACCTGTATGCCACCTACCTAAACCTCACTGCAAACTAGGTACACTCTTCATGGCAATGGTATTCCCTGATGGCACTGGCCTCAGCAGGATATTGCTTCCTGCTACACTACACACATTGCTCAGGAATGGTTTGAAGAAACATAATGAAGAGTTCAAGTGTTGTCCTGATGTCCAAATTCTTAATGTTAAAATAGAATCAAATGAAAATAACAAATAATTTACAAAACATTGCATTTTTAATTTTTAAAAATAAAAATATTTAAAAAAATATTTAGAATTTTTTTTATAGTACTATATTTCTGTGACTTTTATTTTGGCTATTTGTCCTGAAGATCTTTAAGATTCAGTGTGTATTTGGTGGTAGTTTTTCTCAAATGAAATGGTGAATCCTTTTGAAGCTTGTGAAAGTCTCAGAGCAACTCTGGAGATGAAGTTCATGTCTTCATGTCTTCATATATTGAGACAATGAAAACACTGCAAGCACCATATGTGTTTGAGTTTGTGTAGTAAACCAAAGTAGACCATTCATTCACACAGAGACAAGCAGAACATGCAGACTTATTAGCACCATGCACTAACCACCTGCTTTCACATTTATTTCTGCTGTGTGATAGGCTGTTAGATTAATCCATATCAAGTAAAAATGTCCAGAGTCTGTCATTGTTATCAACATAAATTTCATTGCGGTCTAGGGCTAGAATGTTATACAGTATATAGTGATATAATGTAAATTTTGATCATTCATAATTTCTGATAAATTAAAAAATGTAAATGTGAGTATTTTCAAATGGCACAGTAAAACTTTGGGCCATGTTCTTTGCCAAGTCTTAAGCATTAAAAAGTAACAGCTAAGCCAGAATATACTGATTATATTTAGTGTTTTAAACTGAGTTCAAATGGTTACTACTAAGCAAAAATACTTTTTTCTAATCCCAACTGTCTGTGAGTAGTTCTCTCAGTTTCCCACAATTATTGAGCAAACGCCCACCTATGAAGACAATTTCTGGTGAAGTGACTTCCTATAGCTTCCTTAACAGCTATATGAACTGTAGACAACATACTTCACTTGACCTACTTTTTTTTTTTTTTTTAAACGTCTTTGTTAATGTTAAGGAAATGTATGACAGGAACTAAGGGTATGAATTCCAGTATGTCTGAAATGTCACCCAGATGTGTTCAAATACACAGAAAATCAGGTGAGATGACAAATTATTTCCACCATATCAACTGTTAAATCAGTCGGGTGGGAGGCTGCACTTTGAATCTTACCTTTCCTTGTCCATGCTGATGAGGGTGGGCACAGCCTGGTTGCTTTTGTTGCCAGTACCCAGCTGCCCATATGAGTTTGCACCCCAAGAGTAAACAAATCCTTCGTCTGTAAGAGCCAGTGTGTGTGCATATCCACATGCCACCTGTAAAAACAAGACAGTTCAAGGCTGATAGAAACACATTATTTACTGGCATATCTGCAGTTTATGATTCAATTATTTTGCAACTGAATGTTTACAATAATGCGGGGTAATTGAGATAAATGTGAGTATTATTTGGCTACTCATGTGGTTTTGGCAGGGCGGCCATAAGCTGTTTCAGCTGTTTTTAGGCCACTGATAGGACTGACATGACCATATCATTTTTTTTTTTTTTTTTGTCAAATATTACTTATAATTCTATTTGCTGTACTTTGTCTATGGGTCATTAAAAGATCACATACAATACACAGATCATAGTAAATAATTTGACTTAATACCAGGGGTGATTTTACTAAAGAGATGGTGCCAGCTCAAAAAATAAATAAATAAATAAATACATAAAAAAAGGATAATAAAATAATTGAAAGAACAACAAAACAGAATTTGTTAAACTAATTATTTTTTTTCATTATCTGAAATAGGGCTTAATTAATTGAAAATATAAATAGATTTATATGACTTAAAGAAACTTAAAACATAAATGTTTAAAACATAAAATAAGCTATAAAATAAGTTGAAGTACAAAAATTAATAAAAGTAAAACCGAAATAAATATAAATTAAAATTAAATAGGCATTTACAAAAAAGAAAAAACCTAATAAAAACTGACAAAAGCATATAACAGAAGTACCATTTTTTAGATTTTATTTTATGTTAAAATAAAAACTTAAAATAAAACTAAAGTTAATTCAAAACATTAAAATATACTGCAATAGAATATTAACAATACTAAAATAACACTGCATTTTACTGTATTAATACACTTATTTTTGAATCAATGTGAAAAAAAATAAATACGCATAAAATTGAAACTTTGTTGTGACTTGGCTTTAATAAAATGTGTTAATATGAACATAGAATATATTATATTTTAATTTAATGTATAATATATTGTTCGCTGCAAAGTAAAAGCTATCAGCCTTTCTTACAGAAGTCACCTCATTTTAGAACACCACCATATTCCACTGATTAATACCCAGAGGTCTTTGTTTGTCACCTGTACAATGTTGATTCCCTGTAAGGCGGCGATCCGGCAAGGGGTTTGCTGGTTGCCATTGTTACCCAAACCAAGCTGCCCATTGCAGTTATAACCCCAGCCGTAAGTCTGTCAACACAGAGCCTTGAGATAAACCAAGTGCTAATTACAGCAAGTAATGTACAGTAACAATAACTACCAAAAAAAACAACTACAATTATCATTTTACTATGAAAACATGAAAGGAAACACTGTCAATATTAGGTGTGAGAAAAGTATCACTGAGAAGTGTTGAAGGCATAATAAGGCACAACAAAACTCACAGCTGACAGTTGTGTAACCGAAACAGAACTAAATATCATATCCTGACAGCATGTCAACATTTTCTAACAGCATGCTTATCAATTATAGATTTTTAACTCATTACTTTAGAGCAAATAATTATTTAAATTAATTTAAATGTATTATTTAAACACACTCAATAAATCAAAAATCATGCACCCTGACACATGCATACATTCCATAATAAAGAATTTTATTTTCTTTATTTGGTGGCTAATTCAGCAAATAGTAATACATGTGATTACTTGTGAAAACATACAATCTAATTTATTTGATTGTCATCTGTAATTCTTGATTAAACTGTTCTTGTTATTTAAACTCACCTCCCCATTGTCCAGAACGGCCATAGAGCAGAGCTGTCCACAGGCAATGTTGACCACCACCTTATTCTGCAGGCAGCTGCTGACCCTGCGTGGGGTGGGCTGGTTGGCCGTGGATCCAGAGCCCACCTGCCCGGAGTTGTTGTATCCCCAAGCATACACCTAAGAACAAGAGAGGACAGGAAACAGAATAAAAAAAAAATCCAAATAAGTAACTGTAGACTTTTCAAGTAACTGTAAGCTGTTAAAAAAAGAAAAGAAAAAAAAAAGCATGAAATAATCGGAATGCAAGGTTATCTAAAGAGGATGTGACAAAATCATTTGAACTTTGTGTCTGTACATCATAAATAAAATGAGGCCTCAGTTTACTGCTAACTCGCTCAGTTTACAAGCAGTTTTGTTTGTGTCTGGCGTAGACACGGTGTTAGTCTTCAGTGTCACGTGATCCTTCATAAATCATTCTAATATGCTGATTTTGTGTCTAAGACACATTTCTAATAATTACCAATGTTGAAAACATTGTGAAAATGCGCTCAATAATGCTTTAAAGGGATAGTTCACCGAAAAATGTAAATTTGATGTTTATCTGCTTACCCCCAGGGCATCCAAGATGTAGGTGACTTTGTTTCTTCAGTAGAGCACAAACAAAGATTTTTAACTCAAACCGTTGCAGTCTGTCAGGCAAATAATGTCAGTCAATGGTACTCACGGCTTTGAGAGTCAAAAACTATCCCTTGTTCAACTATGGGTGGACTAAGCATTCCCAACTATGGCTTTTTGCACGAACACTCAGTTTTGAATGTCAGCCAACTGTGATTCACAGCTGCTCCATCTTTTTGATAAAGTACATCATTGACTTCACTCATGTTTCAGTAACTTCCTTGGAAACCTCCGAACATTCCAGCTAGTCATTTTCATGAACCTTGTGTTAGAAATTATTGGGAATTTTTCTGCATGTCCACAGGAAACTTCTTTCAGACTTGCATATTTATTATGTTGAACATGTTAAGCAAGTGCATTTGAGTTGCCCATTTCTGAGGGAACTTGTCAAAAGTGGTGAATGTTTGTACAATGAATCTTTTATTATTAACTTACTAAAATTTTTGTAATTGTGTTTTTCCATTTTTTACATTTAATTAAAAAATTAAAGTCGTAACCCTAGTGAAAAATAAATATACTAAAATGTATTTGAAATACATTTATTTCATGCTATGTACACTACAAATACGTTTACATATTTATGTACTTACTAAAAGTACCCTGCAATTGTACGTTTAGTATACTAAACTGGTATACTTAAAGTCTGCTAAATTGGAACAACAAATTTTGTACTTAATGCACTTTAATTGTGCGGAAGTAGTGCTGAAGTCCAAATAAAGATATACTTAAGTATATTTGATTGTGCTAAAGTGGAACTATTGCAAGTATCCTTTAGGTACACTTTAAATATCTTGCATTTAAACAAACAATATTATTCAAAGATCATACAATCCTCATCAACAGTGACGTTAAAACACATTTTAGGCTTAATATTAAGAAATGTGCACAAGTAGTAATCCAAATAAAGTTAAATAATTTTTATATCAATACGTCTCCAGCAGTATGTCTGTAAATATGTAAACAGATTTGAACTATACTTAGGATGAAATAAATGTATTTTAAATATATTACTTTTTTACTAGGGAAGTGAAAACAATTCGACAGAACAGTGGTTCTGCACTATTAAAGCCATATAAAATAGCTGGCTTTATATTTTAGGAAGGGGTCCTTCACAAGGGGAATATAGTATTTAGGCCTCTTTGACATTAAAAAGATTAAATTAAAGGACAAAAACCGTTGTATAAATATATAATGATTTAAAGACATCAGAAACTGTTGTATAAAGGTATAATGATATAAAGGCATTCAGTATAATGATAGTAACAGAGCAGTATTATATGGAGGATAACACAAAAATAAAAAAGGTAATTGCAACTTTTTGTGAGAAAAAAAAATAGAACTCAGAATTCTGAGTTTATATCTCGCATCCAGAGAAAAAGAATCCAGAGAAAAATCCAGAGAAAAAGAATTTCCATTTCCTCATTTTTGTTTGATAAAATCATAAACAGCATCCAGCATATCTCTTTTTTTTTTTACCTCTCCCTCTGTGGTGAGGGCTATGGTGTGATGAGAGCCACAGGCCACCTCTGTCACCCTCTTGCTGATGAGGTTGGTGGAAACCAAGGCAGGAGTCAGGCCGTGGTTGGTGGTGCCATTACCCAGCTGACTGTAGCCATTGTGACCCCAGGCATAAACTTCTCCATCTACAGACACAGAAGACAAGATACAGATCTGAAGATGACAAAACTTTGGTTCAGGTCTTTAATTAGGAGACAAACATACTGGAAAAGCAGATCTAGAATCTACTATACAAGTCCAAAATGAACAGTGCCAAACAAAAATAAAATTGGCTTTGGTGAGTAGGGATGGGTGCCGAGAACCGGCATTTTTTTGGACCGGTACGTAATTCGGTCAATACCAGACTACCGGTAAGCTTCAGGACAAACTGTTATCGATACTTGCGCTGTTTTATCTCCGTATACTTCAATGTTAATGATGAATTAGAAGCAGCTGCTTGACATTTTCCTTTACTGAATGATGTGGCTGTCGTTTGCTCGACGTGCATGTGATATCCTCACGCAAGTGCGGTGTGTGTTTGCGTGCAATCAGTCATCTCGGCAAGAGTGAAACGTTCGAAAGTGTGGGCTCACATTACAAAACTAAGCGACACCAGTGTCAGATGCAATATGCAGTAGTGTAATAGTGAACAAAGGAAGCAACACCAGTAATATAATGAAACATTTACTAACAAAACACAACATCTACCTCAAGCAATGCGCTGTATGTCTCCCGGCTCCAGCTCCAACTGCAACTCGCGAGACATTCACATCAAATGTTGATTCAACGGTAGTTACACTCACGAAACACTGCACTTATTCGCAATCACAAAAGTACATTATTTGCGTGTGCTTTAGTTTAAAGCCTTGCCGGTTAAACATTTCATTCGCGTGCTGTTCTGACATCCGCTTATTCAGAGCGCGTAACGTTACACCTGAAGCCTGCGTACGCTAAAAGGCCGGTGTTCTGACGATTTGTGCTACCCGCTCAGATTGTGCTACCTCCCATTAAAAAGATAGGTAGCACATATCGATAGGGAAAAATGCTACCTATCAGATTGTGCTACCAGCATCTTATTCATGTGGTTTGAGGTTTTTTTTTTTTTTTTAATGTCCATACCTACCCCTACCCTAAACCTACCAGTCCACACCTACCCTTACCCTAAACTTACCCTTAAAAGAATGCAAATATATTACTGGTAGCACAAGCTGATAGGTAGCATGTTTCGTCGGTACACCTGGTCAAACAGCACGATTGCTTAGTTATCGTCTGATTGCGCTAATACTGCCAAAAGCACACAGGGTTTACATATAAACACAGTTAGTTATGTCTAAAGTGAAAGTAAACAGTTGAGAGAGAGAAACAGATGCGTGCAGGTCTTAAAGGGACAGAACTAAACATGCTGCCGATTTTCAATAAAGGGATAGTTCACCCAAAAATTTAAATTCTGTCATTATTTACTCACTGTCATGTTGTACCAAACCTTTTATTCCTGTGCTGAACACAAAAGAAGATATTTTGAAGAATGTGGGTAACCAAACAGTTGCTGGTCCCCACTGACTTTGATAGTAGGGGGGAAAAAAATGGAAGTCACTGGAGACCAGCAACTTTTTGGTTACCCACATTCTTCAAAATATCTTCTTTTGTGTTCAGCACAAGAATAAAAATTAATACATTCTTCAAAATAATTTTTATGTTTAACAAAAGAAAGAAACTCATTCAGGTTTAAAACAACTTGAGAGTGAGTAAACGATGACAATTTTCATTTATGGGTGAACTATTCCTTTAATGTTAATAAATAAAACACAAGAGAAAAATAACTCCCTGCTCCTGACTTTAATACGGTTGCTAAAGTTCAGCAGTAATAAAATAACTTGAAATTTTCAACAACTTTTCACATCATATCTTTTTGCACCAAATAGTATCGATAACAGTATCGATAAGTACCGGTATCGATAAGCAGTATCGGTATCGGTATCGATAAAATAAAACTGAACTTGAACAGCTGACATACGTGATTTAATCAAAGACACAGACCTAATGTTGACCATCTAAAAACATCTGCTGGGACTCAACTTTTACCTCAGTGGAAACTGAATCATTTCATGTTTATCATGTATGAAAACGTTTTGCTCTCCAAAACTCATGTTGCAACACGTAGAATATTTCTCATATTACAAAATATAAATTCAGACTGTTTGATCATTTGTTTTGTTTTTGCCATCTGTCGTCAGACTGCATAGATGTTTAGTTAATCATAATAAGTGTTTTCAAAAGGCCTCCTGAAGGTTTTACCACAAAACGAAACCATTTAAAGAATCAGTTAAAATACTGCATAGTCTTCACTGTATGAATTAAATATAAACAGATTTTTAAATCTACTAATGTTATTCTGTTAAGAGCAGTGAGTGGTTTTCTCTTGCCATTTGTTGTTTGATTTAAGACCAATTGCAAGGATCTAATACATGTATCCTCTTATAAAGAGGGACAAAAGCGCAACGCTTTAAAGGAAAGGAGCGGCAATGATTATCGCATTTTCATTATCATTGGAAGCCAAATTTGAAATCAAAACTTAAATTTTACTAATCACACAGCCTAGCTAGCTCACGTTGATACGTCAACACTCATGAAAAAAAAAAATACAATAACAACAATGTGATACAATTTGACCAGTCAGCACAGCCATCTAGTAGCCAGTCAATGTTTTAGTTTTAACATCTTTATGCGGACATAAAAGATTCACTTGTAGTAGATTGTGGATATCTTCAAGATCAAGCATTGCTAATCACATTATATTAAACAGATGACAACTCTTAGTACACTGACCTCAGACCCCACACTTACACAGCCCTAATCTGATACATAGTCAAGTCAGCCAAATCATGTCTGAATGTGGAATATATCTCCCATGAAATTCTGTGATGTAATCTCAAGACCTATAAACACTAGATTGAAGATTAAACTTCAGTGTGATAATGTGCTACCACGACATGCCTTTAACACAATCCCTGATGTAAAAACCTTGCAAAAAATACTCATATTTTTAATAATTATTATTTATATATATATATATATATATATATATATATATATATATATATATATATATATACTTTATATATATTAATAATTAAATCATGGTTTAGACATTATACTTCTATACATGCCTCTTGATGCTTTCATTACAACTACAACTGCAAGACTTCATTACAAGAAGTCACTGCAGTTCACCATGTTTTTACATTTTGCTTTTGATAATTTTCAAATTCAGATCACACCCACTTCTGTAAGGTCTGTTTATATACATTTACTATCTTGATAAACTAGTATAAATATCATTAGGAACATACGGGGGCGGGGAATGTCCTGCTTATATATTATAATATCTGACCCCTCATATTAGGGCTGCACAATAATATATAATATTAATAATAATATACATTTATGATAAAAATTATAATATTCATGAGTTTTCACCAAAGAAGGATTTCTAATTTTGCCATCCTGCAAACAAAATTATTTGGTACAGGCAAATACCAAATCATCGCCATTGTTTCAGGTAAAAAAATCTGTCCAACCTGCAGTGGCGATGACCATATGTGGTCCTGTGCCGTAGCTCAAAGACACAATTTTTTTCCCACACAAGATGTCTATCCGCCTGGGCTCAATGGTGCTTTGCGTGTCCCCGAGCCCCAGGCAGCCACTGCAGTTCGTCCCAAGTGCAAACACCTGTGGGTGACACACACAAACACGAGTTATGTTGTTTAACACTTGACACAAACTTTTCATTATGTTTATATTATATTTACTCATAGTTAGAACTTAATCTTCACGTAAACTATAAATTGTATATGAATAAACTATAATTTGAATACAGATGTCTTTTTTCTTTTGTTGTTTGATTTACATCAATGACAGACTGCAGCAGGTTTCACTTTAAATGCAGCGCTGTCTCTTTAAAATCTGATGTGAATGACACGGATCTGACACACATCCGATTTTCTTCCCAGTTCTTTACGGTCATTTAGCACTTAACTCATTTAAGATTGTTTATGAGGTTACTCGTCAAACATTTTGGCATTTGGTGTAATTTTGTGTTTTTGTTCGCAAGCTTACTGCGCTACAGTCGTGCTTCACAGACAACGTGCCAGTACCGAAATTAAGTTCGACTTATTGTGCTTGATAGCATATAATCTACTGTACCACTAGACAAAGGGTTACCAGGGGAAAAAAATGGATGCTGAGCTAAATACATTAAATATTTTTAAGGCATTAAACTAAAAAAAAATTAATCGCACAATTAACGTGTTAATTTTGACAGCCCTACTTATAGTTTACTATGCCACTGACTCTCACTCAATATTCAGAAAATATCAAACAAAACCATGTGTGTATATTTACAGAACAGATAGTTCTGGTTTTAAAATCTGACTGGATGAGTGACAAGTCAGCCTCTCAAGGGTCAACTCCTAACATAACTACCTACCTGTTTACACAGCATTCTTAAAGTCACTTTGTGCTGTCAGTTTAGCACTTGATTCCTACTTACAGTGTGTACATGAGATACATGAGATTAAAGATTCGCTTTAATGAGAAAGCTTTTGTTGAAAAGATGAATGGTACCTTAAGTGCTGTCCATGTTTTATTGTGGTTAAAAAGCATGAAAGGAAAACAGAGCTAAAAAAGGAAGTGGCCAGGCTCAGGACGTGCACCAGAGCTCCTCTCAGGAAGCAAACAAGGCATGTGTTAGTATTACGAGCCTAAATATAGCTTTATCTATCTGCTTATCACCAGCCCAAGATCACTCTGCCTTTGTCTCTGTCTCTTTCCTATCAGTATATGTGTGCAGAGCTCAACAAAACATTATTTTTTCTACTGTAGCTTAAATTTTTTTTACTTTGCCTGAAAAATTTTTCACTGCCTTTATTTGATCAAAACAACAGTTAAAAATATGTTTAAATTTACCTTAAATTTTAAAACGATGGCAAACAACTACTAATTTGTTTGTAATAATGAACGTATTCTTACTGAAGCATCCTTATCATTGAGTCCTGATGTGTGTGAGAGAGCAAGAGCTCCAACCAACATAATGAAGATTTTCCAGCAAGGATGTGTACTCATTAATGGTTCATCTGTCCGCTAAAAGCTTTCAGCATGTCTGTACCTCATCATTGACGGTAACGTAGATAGCCTCATTCGCAGCGCTACCGTACACACAAGCTTGGCGGATGAGCCGCAGTTCCTCAGGGGGCAGGAGGGCAAACACCGGCCACTTTCCCACGTCCAGCATACTACTCTGTGATATAACACATATACTCACATTAAGAAAGCATTAGCTGCATCTTGAAAAAATTATTAGCATTTTTGGGTACCTCTCTCTCTCTCTCATATATATATATATATATATATATATATATAAATATATATATAGATAGATAGATATAGATATATATAGATATAGATAGATAGATATATATACATATACACACACACACACACACATATAGTATTCCCTAAACTGCAATGAAGTATCACATTTACTTCTATGTTCATAAATATGTATCAACGTGGTACCATCCTGTTCTTGGAAATAAGTACTATGGTACCACAAAAGTGCTTTATTGTCAAGGAAATACCATGACATTTGAATATGAATAAAATATTTACATTTTGAACTGAAATTCTAAAGTAACATTGTTACTTTAGTTAATACATATTGATAGCTGTCAGACACTTGTTAAGTTTAACTGACGTAAATAAAAAAATCCTTACAAAATAAATTATAATAATAATAATAATGTGACCAAACAAACAATAACCTTTAAAATAATAATAATAATAATAATAATAATAATAATAAACGTCTAGTCAGGGTTATAAAGTATAAATTAATGTTTATGTAAATAAACGGGCGTGTTGTTATTCAGCTGCTGTTAGTTAGCTAACAAGCTAACAATCGTTTACATTCATAACACCTCATATGTTTATAGAAATAAAAACAGTCCGTAAGTCTGCATAAGCCTCAAGCTAAGATGTTCAATTACACGGTGTACCACTCAATAGCAGCTGTTATAACATATCTAAAGGTGTTTGAATGAGTAAAGCTGCTAGCTGATGTTAGCCGGCTGCATAGATTGGCGTCATGGAGAAGTGTTAATCCAACTCCGCGCGAGGTTTCACAATATAAACTCTCTAAATGTTTACCTTGTGTTAACTTATACTCCCAAGTCTTCATTCCGGGTGTCAGAGGATGATGTAGATATGGTAAAGCGGTCAGTTTTGCATGACTACGAGTGAGAAGAGCAGAGATGAGGATGTGCCCAGTCTTCTCAGCTGGCTGCAGTGTGTCATATGGGTGGATTTGACCCACACAGGATTAGAGCCAAATTTCCCTTACAAACAAATTACCATGGCAACTACAGTAAAATCGCATATTTACTACAGATATTGGCACTACTGTAAATTACAAATTATGGTTAAATGTGAAATAGCCTATTAATGATATACAGAGTGTAAGCTATAATAAGACATAAGACAATTATAGTTATCACTAGTGACATGAAAAGTATTAAAATAATAATAATAATAATTTGGTTTACTGAACAAACTTGCTTTGTCTTTAAATTAAATTTTCTTAAGCATAAAAAAATCTATCTCAGCTAATGCTACAAGGAACCCTATTACTCCTTGTGTACTAAATAATTGAGCTCAAATAATTACTCCTTGTATACTGTTTTGGAACTGGCAATGGAGGCTTGGTATGAGATGTGTTAAGAAAATATTTCTTCACACAAGTATTTTAAGGACAAAATACTGACAATTGTCAGTATGAATTGTCGCTATCATAGATTAATTAAAACAAATGAACAATGGAACAATGTCTTGAGGTGTGGCGACTGTGATAAGCGGAAAAGGGCCATAATTGGGTAATGTGGGGCCCGGTGCAGGTTAAAGCTGTGAGCCCTGGTCCGCCTCAGTTGAAATCACATTCTGGGGGCCCATCGATAGCCGGGGGGCCCTAGAATCATCACCTTTCTCCCATGTAGCGATGGCCCTGAAGTGGAATAATTATGACTGCATTACCACCAGGTGTGCATTATTTCAAATATTCCTAATATGCACAGTATACAACTTGAGTTATTCCTAAAATGCACAGTATACAACTTGAGTCATACAGTATAGTGTGACAACATGCCCTGGTCTCAAGCAACTGTGAAACAGTATCTTTTTTTCCTGTGAAATAGCAGTTTAATTGTTTTTTGTTGTTGTTGTTGTTGTTGTTGTTGTTGTTTTTTTTTTGTTGTTGTTTTTTTTATAGACTGTGTCTATAAAGAAACTGACTTTAATAAACACTGTGAAATACTGACTGGAGTAAAAAAAAAAAAATATATATATATATATATATATATATATATATATATATGGTACCACCACAGTACATTTCTGTAATGTTCAACAAATAAAAAATGTTTACAATACAGAGAAACAATTGATAAAACTTGGCTTACTGAATATCCGGTCCCTTTCTACAAAAGCACTATTTGTAAATGATATGATCACTGACCATAAGCTAGATATGCTTTGTTTGACAGAAACATGGCTAAAACCAGATGAATACATTACTTTAAATGAGTCTACCCCCCAAGATTACTGCTATAAAAATGAGCCACGCCCAAAAGGTAAAGGGGGAGGTGTTGCTACAATTTATAGCAATATTCTCAGTATTTCTCAGAGGGCAGGCTTTAAGTATAACTCGTTTGAAGTTATGGTGCTGCGTATAACATTATCTAGAGAAACACGTGTTAGTGATAAATCCCCTGTGATGTTTGTATTGGCTACTGTGTACAGGCCACCAGGGCACCACACAGACTTTATTAAAGAATTTTCAGATTTTCTATCTGAGTTAGTACTGGCTGCAGATAAAGTCTTAATTGTTGGTGATTTTAATATCCATGTCGATAATGAAAAAGATGCATTAGGATCAGCATTCATAGACATTCTGAACTCTATTGGGGTTAGACAACATGTTTCAGGACCTACTCATTGTCGAAATCATACGCTAGATTTAATACTGTCACATGGAATTGATGTTAGTGGTGTTGAAATTCTGCAGCAAAGCGATGATATCTCAGATCATTATCTAGTCTTGTGTAAACTCCATATAGCTAAAACTGTAAATTCTACTCCTTGTTACAAGTATGGTAGAATCATCACTTCTACCACAAAAGACTGCTTTGTAAGTAATCTTCCTGATTTATCTCAATTCCTCAGCATATCCAACAGCGCAGAAAAACTTGATGATGTAACAGAAACTATGGACTCTCTCTTTTCTAGCACTTTAGATACAGTTGCTCCTTTACGCTTAAGGAAGATCAAAGAAAACAGTTTGACTCCGTGGTATAATGAGCACACTCGCACCCTAAAGAGAGCAGCCCGGAAAATGGAGCGCAGCTGGAGGAAAACAAAACTAGAGGTATTTCGTATAGCTTGGCGGGAAAGTACCCTATCCTACAGAAAAGCATTAAAAACGGCTAGATCTGATTACTTTTCATCTCTTCTAGAAGAAAACAAACATAACCCCCGGTATTTATTCAATACAGTCACTAATTTAATGAAAAATAAAGCATCAACAGGTGTTGGCATTTCCCAAGAGCACAGCTGTAATGACTTTATGAACTACTTTACTTCCAAGATCGATACTATCAGAGATAAAATTGTAACCATGCAGCCGTCAGCTACAGTATCGCATCAGATAGTGCACTATAGATCCCCTGAGGAACAATTCCACTCATTCTCTATTATAGGAGAGGAAGAATTGTATAAACTTGTTAAATCATCTAAACCAACAACATGTATGTTAGACCCTATTCCATCTAAACTACTAAAAGAGCTGCTTCCAGAAGTCATAGATCCTCTTTTGGCTATTATTAATTCATCATTGTTATTAGGATATGTCCCCAAAACCTTCAAATTGGCTGTTATTAAGCCTCTCATTAAAAAACCACAACTTGACCCCAAAGATCTAGTTAATTACAGACCGATCTCAAATCTCCCTTTTCTGTCAAAGATACTAGAAAAGGTAGTATCCTCACAATTATATTCCTTCTTAGAGAAAAATGGTATCTGTGAGGAATTCCAGTCAGGATTTAGACCGTATCATAGTACTGAGACTGCTCTCATTAGAGTTACAAATGACCTGCTTCTATCATCTGATCGTGGTTGTATCTCTTTATTAGTTCTACTGGATCTTAGCGCTGCATTCGACACTATCGACCACAACATTCTTTTGAATAGACTAGAAAACTTTGTTGGCATTAGTGGAAGTGCCTTAGCATGGTTCAAATCGTACTTATCTGACCGCCATCAGTTCGTAGCAGTAAATGAAGAGGTATCATATCGATCACAAGTGCAGTATGGAGTACCTCAAGGCTCAGTACTAGGGCCGTTACTTTTCACGCTTTACATGTTACCCTTGGGAGATATTATCAGGAGACATGGTGTTAGCTTTCACTGTTATGCTGATGATACTCAGCTCTATATTTCTTCACGGCCCAGTGAAACACACCAAATTGAGAAACTAACGGAATGTATAGTCGATATAAAAAACTGGATGACTAGTAACTTCTTACTGCTAAATTCTGAAAAAACAGAGGTGTTAATTATCGGACCTAAAAACCCCACATGTAATAACCTAGAACACTATCTAACACTTGACGGCTGCTCTGTCAATTCTTCTTCATCAGTTAGGAACCTAGGTGTGCTGTTTGATAGCAATCTTTCATTTGAAAGCCATGTTTCTAGTATCTGTAAAACTGCGTTTTTCCATCTCAAAAACATATCTGCACGCTTGATCAATAAACTACAGTTGGTCCAAAATGCAGCAGCTAGAGTCCTTACTAGAACCAGGAAGTATGACCATATTAGCCCGGTTCTGTCAACACTGCACTGGCTCCCTATCAAACATCGGATAAATTTTAAAATCTTGTTAATTACTTATAAAGCCCTGAATGGCTTAGCTCCTCAGTACTTGAGCGAGCTCTTATCACATTATAGTCCTCCACGTCTGCTGCGTTCTCAAAACTCTGGCCATTTGATAATACCTAGAATATCAAAATCGACTGCGGGCGGCAGATCCTTTTCCTATTTAGCGCCTAAACTCTGGAACAATCTACCTAACACTGTTCGGGAGGCAGACACACTCTGTCAGTTTAAATCTAGATTAAAGACACATTTCTTTAACCTGGCTTACACATAACACACTAATACACTTCTATTATTCAAATCCCTTAAAGGATTGTTAGGCTGCATTAATTAGATCAACCGGAACCGGGAACACTCCTCATAACACACGATGTACTCGTTACATCGTAAGAAGAATGGCATCTACGGTAATATTTGTCTGTTTCTTTATTATTCTGTTTCTCAGTCCGTGTCCGGATCAGATGGTGGATCGGCGCCGGGAGATGATGTCTGCGACCCTGATCGTCAGTGGAGGCCGGACACCTGGATGAGCCCCGGGGACATATCCCCAGTGAAGACCTCGACTTAAATACAATAGAACTTAAAATTAAACAAAATAACTATAAATATAATAAAATACCTAACTACATAAAACTATTATTGTTAGAAATTGCAACAATATAAAAATAGACATATAATACATTTATACATTTAACATTTAATTAAAACAATAAGTAAAAAAATAAATAATAATATCCTGGCCAGAGGAGAACTGGCCCCCCGACTGAGCCTGGTTTCTCCCAAGGTTTTTTTCTCCATTCTGTCACAGAGGGAGTTTTGGTTCCTTGCCGCTGTCGCCTCTGGCTTGCTCAGTTGGGGACACTTAATTTTTTACGATTAACGTCAATTTTATTTCATAGATACTATTTAAACTAAACTGAGCTAGACAATGACATCTCTGAATTCAATAATGAAATGCCTTTAACTGAAAATTGAGTGTTTAATCTTATTATTATACATTACTGACACTCTATCCTCCAATTTGATACTGTTAAGTGCTTTGACACAATCTGTATTGTTAAAAGCGCTATATAAATAAAGGTGACTTGACTTGACTTGACATGTAAATGAATCGCAGTGCCTAGATCATATTTCATACCAAATTGTCAAGAAATAAAAATATCAGTAGCATGCATTTAGAAAACAGATGAAGGGTGAATTTTCATTTCATGCTGACTTCAAAGACAAAAAAAAAAGAAACAAAAACAATGTTAGACCCCTTAAAATGGTTTGCATTCCAATTTTTTTAAAGACATTTGTACACATTTACCCTTCAAATTAAAATATGTGTTATATATTTTTTATTACAAATTATAACTGTAATTTCTAAGGCCTGGCATAAACAAATTTTGAAGGTTACTAGAGTTGAGTTTTATGTTTGGTGTTACTGTTATTAATTCTAAATGCATTAAATGTATTTATAAAATCCTCCTCATTAAATCCTTCCTCAGCATGTGATGACTGGAAACCCACTTCATTTTGGGAATGTCATGCATCAATAACAAGGAAATCTCAAGAGTAGAGCACACCCAAACTGAGTTTATCTTGGATCAGACAATGTATACTTCTTCATATTTACAAAAAGTTTGATCCAACGTATCATAAGATTTTAGTTTATATAATGTAATATGGAGATGTTTGTATGCATATACTGCTTCTGATACATCCAGCAGAAGATCAGAGATGATTGGGTGTGTCTGTGCATAGGCGTAAATGCCGGGGGGGACGGGACCCCCCCCCATCTGAGGGTTGTCCCCCCTAAATATATCATTACAAGCAACTCTGTGTCTTGAAAATAATATAATAGATATATACTTAAAATAATTGTGTAAGCAGTAAAACAAAATAAACCCAAAAAAGCGTTTTAAGTTCAGAAATGTTTTGATTCCCCCCTCCCTTGCCTCACAGTGCAACACGAGCCCGGTGGGAGCAGTGTTGCCAAGTCCGCGGATTTCCCGCGGAATTGGGCTACTTTTACGCTCTTTCCGCGGGATGTTTTTCATGTCCGCGGGTTGGAGCGACCCAATAACGTGATATTTAGCCCCTGGAAAGCGACATTTATCAGGGGAACCCCACCAAAAAAACGTGTATTTTACCCCACCGGAACGCGATTTTTACCGGAAAATCCCCCCTGAAAAGCAATTGGGCTAGTTTTGAGTAGCAATTGGGCGGGTTTTGCTGTGAAAACCTGGCAACCCTGGGTGGGAGAGAGCAAAGTTCCTTAGTAGTTATGTGTAAGTAATTAGGCTGTCAAGGTTATTTTATTCTCTTTAAACATCGGGTGAAATTATTCTTTCTCTTTAATACAGATGATGCTGGATCATTAATAAATTAGTCATGACAAAAAATAATGATATCCGATGTATTTTCTATGAACAATTTATAAGGTTACCAGGCTTAATACCGTAGCTTGTCTCCCACTACAACTAACACAGCGATAAACCTGTGTGTGAACTGATATTAGGCTAATATTGTAGACCTACCGATGTGTTGGGTTTTGCTCAGTATGATGTTAAGTGGCAGGCTTAATGCGGTTGAATATCTAAAGAGACGTACTCGGTCCCAGACGAAACCTAAAATACTATGGAGGACGCAAAATAATCATTATAATATGACCGCGTGGTGAACCATATGAACCGAACTCATATTTAAACACGGTCTCCATGCTGTTTACGCATGCTGTGTACACATATCTGTCCTTACAAGTACAATTTTGGCTGTATTATTTGTGTCCCCTTCAAAAATTGTTCTTGAGAAATTTTATGTTTCTTGTCCCCCCCTACTGTTAGATGAAATTTACGCCCCTGTGTCTGTGGTCTGAGAAATTGAGTCATTTCTCCAGAACAGCAGTTGTATGTAGAGTCATGTCTTTATACGGCTTCCTCTCACCACTCTTACTGTTGCACAGGATTTAGCTTACATTTGCGAGGACTGGACTATTTTGGACTTTGTGGATTTAGGTTTTTGGCTGTCTCTTCACAGGTAAGAGCATTAGAATTTTTTTAGATAAAGAAAATAGACATTGTTTCAATGGACTGTTAATAGTGAGGTACTGTATATATAATTTTACCATACACTCAGAAAAAATAAAGGTTCAAAAAGGGGGTTTTTCATAGTGATGCCATAGAAGAAGCCTTTTGAATTCCCCAAAGAACCTTTCAGTGACCAGTTATTAAAATTATAATTTTTTTCTTAGTGTGAAGAACATTTCAATTATCTAAAGAATCCCTTTTCTATCTAAAGGTTCTTCATAGAACCATCAAGGCCAATAAAGGACCTTTGTTTTTAATAGTGTACATATTATTATAATTTATTCTAATGATAAGGGTGTTAAAAATATATCTATGTAGATAGTGCAGATTGTATTAATGCAGTTCCTACAAATGTAAGATAATATGGATTTATCTCTTCCCAGAGACAAACAGACCAGTCCAATTATTATTTAAAAAATAAATAAAAATTTCCTATGGGTCTTTCCTCAACAACATGTGTTTTGGGTTTTAATGCAGCATTTAGATAATCAAGAATGAGAATTAAACAGACTGTTATCAATAACAGCAGCAGCTGTAACTGAAAAAAGCTAACTTCTCTGAACAATTCAAACTTTACTATGCTTGACTAAATTTGCCCATTTTTCTCATTTTCTTCACATGTCAGTACAGACCCATACAGTTTGTGATCAGTCAGGATTAACTGCTTTGGGTTGTTGTGCTGAAAATTTATATTCACACTCAAACCTCATTGCTTTTGCCTTAGGCAGTAAGTACATTTTACTGCAGATGTCAGATGTGTATTTTTGCTTTTTAGCTGTCCTAAATAGGGTACAATTCCAGTTTGAATTATAAAATCATTGCATTATAAAATTAACATCCAACCAATAAAAAGAGGATAGTTTTGACTGTTTTACAGATGTTTTAAAGAAATATGAATAATAAAATTGCCCATGTTTGGATATCACTTGTGTCCAACAGTGGACACAAGTGATATGCAAATAATGTGTTGCATTCAATTGTATTCTGTGATGAAAATGTCAATTTTTAACATTTTGGAATAAAGTGACTGATCCCTTTGTCTTTCTTAGGTTAATTCCATAACTAGCAACTTATGTATCCTAAATACACCCATTTTTAATACACTTTTCTTTATAATTTGACAAAATTACAGTTTAATTGGAAATGATGCACATACAAAATATTTTGTCCTGAAGTGACACTTAACGGTTTTTTTTTTCTTCACACATAACAACATGCTCTTCACTGACAGTGTTGTGTACTTAATCAAATACCAAGTAAAACCATTTTAAGGACTAAATTGTTGCTTGTAATTGAAGGAATGCCACAACTGAGGGAAAGGTTTTTAAAAATTAATGTAAGTCATCTTCACACATAGTAAATATTGAAATGTTTATTTATTTGCATGTATATTTCACTCTTCACTGTTTAGGCAATTCATAATATATTCTGGATTTTCACAGTGTCACACTGAAAGGAAAAAAATCTGAAGAAAAATTTAAAAACTTAATTTTTTTCTTAGAGTGCAGGGGTAAAACAAGGGTAAAACAATAACATTTGTACAAGAGAAAGGCATTAAAAACCTGCAAAGAAATCTGACTTCAAAGTTAAATGAAACTAAAAAGTTTGCAAGGCAGTTTTAATGTGAAGAAGTAGTTCACCCCAAAATTAATATTTTCTAAAGATTTGATAGAAGAATTTGTTACCTCATCAGAACAGCTTTGAGGAAATGTATCATTACTTCACTTACTCACCAATAGATCCTTTGCAGTGAATGGGTGCCGTCAGAATGAGAGTCCAAACACCTGGTCCACAAGTGATCGCAATAATCCACAAGTGATCGACACAACTCCAGTCCATCAATTAATGTCTTGTAAAGCAAAAAAGCTATGTGATTTGACAAAACAAATCCATCATTAAGGGATTTTAACTTCAAACCATTACTTCCAGCTATCAATAATATTGCTTTCTCCAGTGAAAAATCATCTCTTTATTAGCGGAGAGAAATATGCACCGATCAAGAACCGTTTACAAGCAAAAACAATCCAAAACAGTTCCAAACAAATAAATTGGTGGATTTTGAGGTGAAAGGTCAACAGAAGGAATTTTTGGATGAAGCGGTATTATGGATTATTCACTTTAATTGTAATTTTGGCTGGAAGCAACAGTTTCAAGTTAAAATCATCTTAATGATAGATTTGACAAACACGTAGATTTTCATTTTACAAGATGTTAAAGGTAGGGTAGGAGATTTTGAAAAGGCTAGCTTTGAAAGCATAAGATCCCACCCTCCCTGCAAATCACTCTCCAAATCCGATGCCTTCTCCAAAACACATGAACATGCACAGGCAGACCAGCGAGACGATGAGAGACGGCAATGGTGGAGGGTTGAATGGAATGCTGTCAGATTACTTCACGTCTCATTCACCCGTGAGAAAACATTACAGTACAAAGTGCATAATACTACAATAATAACACCCTCTATTCTCGGTCTGCAATAGCATTAATAGAACAGGCTGGTGATGTATCATGTCTGCGCTAACAGGGTGCACAGAGGTATGCAATTACATACGTTGACAGGCAGGTAGGACAGCCTATCGTATAGCCCTCAGACCAAGGGATATGATTGGATAAACATTTTATGGTCCTACTCCTTTCCACAGATTATATGAATACATGAATACATTTAGACCACTAAACTTAGTGATTGCTATCAGGACTTTCAACCAATAAAAAAATGTTTTTGAACCAAATCGCCAACCCTGCCTTTAATTGATGGACTGGAATTTTGTGGATTTCTTACTCAATACACAATAATTGTGGATTATTGTGATGTTTTTATCAGCTGTTTGGACCCATTCACTGCAGAGGATCCAATGGTGAGCAAGTTACGTACTGTAATGCTAAATTTCTCCAAATCTTTTCCGATGAAGAATCAAACTCATCTACATCTTGGATGGCCTGTAGGTGAGTAAATTTGCAGCAAATTTGATATTTTTTAGCAATCTATTACTTTAGTACATTTACATTTACATTTAGTCATTTAGCAGACGTTTTTATCCAAAGCGACTTACAAATGAGGACAATGGAAGCAATCAAAATCAACAAAAGAGCAATGATATGCAAGTGCTATAACAAGTCTCAGTTAGCCTAACACAGTACACAAGGTTTGTTTTTATTTTAAATTATATAATAAGTAAAAAGAAAACAGATATAATAGAGCAAGCTAGTTTTGTTTGCTTTTTGTTAATTGTATAATAAATAAAAATAAAACAAAGAGATAGAATACAAATAGACAGAATACAAAAAGAATAGAGAAGCTAGTGTTAGTTTTTTTTTTTTTTTTAAGAAAACAAGCAGTTAGTATATGAATAGAGTGTAAAAGGGGCGTTTTTTTTTCAAGAATTGAATTAGAATAGAGAGTGCCAGAGTTAGAGGGTCAAATAAAGATGGAAGAGATGTGTTTTTAGCCGATTCTTGAAGATGGCTAAGGACTCAGCTGCTCGGATTGAGTTGGGCAGGTCATTCCACCAGGAGGGAACATTTAATGTAAAAGTCCGTGAAAGTGATTTTTGGTATTTGACACTTTCTCTGCAGCTGTCACACCAACCTGCTGTTACATACCTGAGTGAGATGTTTAAGAGCGGTAAAGTGACTACTGTGTGTGTCTCTGTTACCTCTTACTAATAGTATAAAAGTTTTAATCAAAATCAAACCTTGGGACATAATAGTGCTTGAAACACCCATATATTTAGCTGTCTAATTTGAAAATGTTTTATTTATTTATTTATTTAATTTTTTATTAATTTAAATGTGATCTCTTTGATTTTGTTCACAGAATTCTCCAACCCAACAATGAATCCTTATTCATCGAATTTCACAAACTGCTCCATCAGCGACTTCAAGCGCACTGTCTACCCAATTGCCTATCTCTTCATCTTTTCCCTTGGGCTTGTTGGCAACCTCATATCTCTGTTCTTCTTCATTTCCTCATCGTTCAGAAGAAAAGCGTCTTTTTCTCCAGTCAACATCCTCATGCTCAATCTCCTTCTGTCTGATCTGATGATGGTGTGCTCGCTGCCGTTTCGAGCCGCCTACTATCTCATGGACTACTGGGCCTTCGGAGACATCACCTGCCGGATCATGTCCTACGTCTTCTACATCAACATGTATGGCAGCATCTACTTCCTGGCGGTTCTGAGCATGGTTCGCTTGGTGGCCATCGTGAAGCCCTTCACATACGTGCGCTGCCAAAGCTCTAGGAGAGCCTGGGCGTTATGCATTGTTATCTGGCTGATCGTGTCTGTGGGGTCCATCCCACTTCTGAAAGCCGGAACTTATGAGGAGTCTAATCAGACCAAATGCCTGGATTTGAGGCCGTCCCAGGTGGGGACCATTATCATGTTGAATCGAGGGGTTTTGTTTTTAGGCTTCGTTATGCCCTTCGTGATCATCTCAGTGTGTTACATTTTTGCAGCCTTGTATTTGCTAAAGCTAAAGAAGACCAGGCAGAATCAAAGATCTCAGTTCAATCACAAGAAGTCCTGCTCTCTCGTCATTATTGTTCTGCTGATTTTTCTCGCGTGCTTTATGCCGTATCATGTTGTCCGAACTCTGTTTTTGGAGGCTGAGATGGACATTCATAACAATGGTTATGACGAGTCCTGCCATTATATTGAAAGTCTGAGAAAGGCAGCGGTCATCACACACTGTCTGGCCTCAGGAAACAGTTGCCTGGATCCATTGCTTTTCTTTTTTGTTGGGGAAAACTTCATTAGCTTTTGGCGACAGCATACACCGAGAAGACAGAGTTGTATAACTGAGCAGAATGTGAAAGTGTTGGAGAAGATAAACAGCAATGATTTAGATAGACGTTTTAGACTATAGAGTGCTTGGGACCTGTTGGGACTTGAGGGGGAAATTCCTGGAGAAGACCATATCCTATATCTGGTGGATCTGTTGTCCTATGCAGGAAGAACTCCATTAACCTCCAGCAGGAAAGCACTGTTTCCATTCCATGTGTTCAAGAGAACAAAACAGATAATTATATTAAATCTTTTGCACACGCATTTCAGTTTGACTAAAACAACATGATGGTATGCAGTGATGCTGGTCCACTGGTCCATCTGTCGAGTCAAAGTTACTTGAGTTTTATGTTGTGCATAGAGGAATTTATTTGGTACACGTGTTTCCAGTTTAGTTTATGTACATACCTTCTTATCAGATAATAATTATTTGCCTAAATTGGACACATATGTTTATTATGCATTTTTTTTTGTAAGGACTTACATGACAGTAAGTGCTTACATGTGTGCAGTTCAAAAGGATTCTTTTGAAGTACAATAGTGTTGACGATATATTTTAAACTTGTTTTGAGATTATACAACTGAACTCACCAAGTTTGCAGTTATTTTTCATGATGTAATGTTGTAAATGATTCAAAGTATTATACCGCTTATCTATATATCTATCTATCTATCTATCTATCTATCTATCTATCTATCTATCTATCTATCTCCAATTTACCACAATTGAAAAAAATGCAGGATTGCCAAAACTGACCTGTCTTATTTCTCATTATTCATTGTTAAATTGTGTATATTTATACATTTATACATTTACAACTGTTGGGGTTATTCTCTGTAATGTTAAAATACAATAAAATAAGACAATTGTATTTTAAAGTATTGGAGGAACTGTCTATATATCAAAAATCTTTCTGCAGTGCACAGGTTTAGCCTATTTAGGAGAATGAAAGGCATTGCTGTGAAAAGACAGAGTCATATATAATATATATATATATATATATATATATATATATATATATGTGTGTGTGTGTTTTAAAGAAATCTCTTATACTTACCAAGGCTGCATTTATTGGATCAAAATACAGTAAAATAGAAATATTGTGAAATATTATTACAATTCAAAAGAACTGTTTTTTTTTGTTTGTTTTTTTTAAATTTAATTTATTCCTGTGATGGCAAAGCTGAATTTTCATCACATTATTTCAGTATTTACTGTCACATGATGATCATTCTAATATGCTGTTTTGCTGAAATATTTGTTATGAATTACTGACACATTATTATGAATGATGAAAAAAAGTTGTACTTTTTGTGGAAATTTTATGGAAAGCGTGACAAAACCATTCAAATGTTTGGGGCACACAAGGTTAAAAGAATACAACTTTTGTTGAGCAAGAATGCATTAAATTATTAAAAAAACAAACAAACAAACAAAAAAACAGCAAATAGGGCATTTATAATGTTACAAAATATTTCCATTTCAAATAAATGTTCTTAAGAACTTATGAAATTTATTATGGCTTCTATAAAAATATTAATCAGCAACATAATTAATAAAAACACTATTAATTACTGAGCACTAACTGATAATGACTGCACAGCAAATAAGCATATCAGAATGATTTATGAAGATTATGTCACACTGAGGCCAATGAAAATTCAGCTTTAACATCACTGGAATAAATTAAATATAGCTATATTAAAATAGAAAAGAGTTATTTTAAATTGTAATGATATTTCACAATATCACGAAGATACTTTCCCAGAAAATTCTAAGATACCGTTTCACCTTGTACCATCTTGACACCTAGCCAAACTTGGATTAGCAAAATATTGGCTGCAGCTCCACCTGCCGGTCGTGCATTTTTATCATCACTGTATATAGACTCCTTCCGTATTGAAATAAATAAATAAATAAATAAATAAATACATACATACATACATACATACATACATACATGCATACATACATACATACATACATACATACATACATACATACATAAATAACATAACAAATAAAAAACTCTCGCAAAGAACCTGCTCTATTTTTGAAGTGTTTCGGTAAGGCAGATGTCAGAGCAATAACAACCAAATGCAGCCATGTCGGGTCACAGCAGTGTCGGGAGAGCAGTTTCAGGTCAACAGTCTCAGTGAAATATTCAGGGCCTGTCTCAAAACCCACACTTGCGGTCTTGCACTTGACCACTTGTCTACATGACCTATTTCCTGTATTTGGTCAAAGTGTTCAAGTGGGCATGAAGACTGCAAGTATGTGTAGAACTTTTGATTATACAATGGGACGCATGTACAACATGTGTTGTAAAAATGTAAGTAAAGTTTCTATAGAGCTTTATTTTGTATATTTGTACATTTAAGACCATAAGTGTGGGCATTGTGTTAGGGTTAGTGAAGAGTTTTCATGACGATATTGCGCCCTCTGCCGGTAAAGCTATAAATGTAGCTCCTATATTTTAACTATTTTTTATAATAATAATAATAATAATAATAATAATAATAATAATAATAATAATAATAACGTCATATTGTCATTTAAACAATCACTCACTATTCATCTCAGGAACCAAATGTGCAACATAACACAGTGACAATTGCAGCAAATTGCAATTCAATAATTAAAGATATTTAATGCAATTCAATAATTAAAGATATTTAAAGATGTTCAAAATCAGTAGAAACAATAAGAGATTTTTTTTTGTTCATGATTCTATTGATGAGGTTTAGTTTGCTTTCCCCTTCTTGTCAATGTTTTCATTTTGTTTTATCTACAGGTTTTGTTTATTACTTTATTGTTATTTTATCATATTTATAATTGTATTATTTTTACTTTCATTTATTTTATTCATTCATTTGTTTATTTAGCTATGTTTGCATTTTTTTGTGTTTGTCCTCTTGTCTAATTTCGAACGTTCAAGGCATGTGTGGTACAAACGTGTTAGATTCGAACACTGGAGGGCGCTGGAACGGCAAAAAAAACAAAACAACAACAACAACAACAACAACAAAACACTATAGACGGTTAAAAAAATAATCCAGATTAGAGCAAAACTGTAATGACAATTTTTTAACGTTCTAATGTCTTTATTGTTTTTTTTTTATGATTTTAAAATCAAATGTATAAATGTATTTATTTGACTTTAGTTTACTTTAATCATGCATTTGTTTATTTTGCTCATTTGCTTTGCCTTTGTGTGCGTGTGCGTGTTTGCTCTTGTTTGTTACATGTGAAATTCATTTCTCTCTCTTAAATAAAAAGTGATGGTCAGTTACCGTTTGCGCATCCAATGAATAGATGATACCCTAAAATGAAACTTTTAGGTGGCAAAAGTGTCCGTGACTTCTCTAATACAACTGTTATTCTTGAAAGCAAACTCCAAATTTAGCTCAAAACCACAGTTCATTTCTGATGGCAAGCAGAAATAAGTGGTTTGGCAGTCATTTTACTATGGGACGAGTTTCCACACGCGCTGTTTGTTTCCCTGCTAGCATATTACGGGATCTCCTCCATTGACTTACATTATTTAAACAGAGGCCTGTCTAGATCCAGGGGCGTTACGTTTACAAACCATAACCTTGCGAGCCATGCAAACCATAACTGCACGACTTGTGGCGCCATCTGTCGGTACCAATGAGGAACACCGAAACGACATTTCCAGGTAGTCGGATATTTGAAAATTGAATTTCGTCATTTTCTAATGCTATGTAAAATAATTTTAATATTTAGGCCTGTAACAGGATATTGCAGTTAATATAAATAGATATCGATTTTAAACACAATGTAGCCTTTGGTACAGTTTTTGCTTCGATTGCACTATTGTCCCTGTCAACAACACGTATGAAAAACAAATGCTGCACAACTACAGACAGAAAAGTGGAAAGGAATGAAAGTTGAGGCGGCTGTGATACGCATGCGCAGTGACGTGTGTGTGTACATTCTTGAGCGGAAAGTGATGGCGATTATCCAGACGCTTGAAGAGCCTGCGCTCGCTACGGATGGAGGTGGCCGTGAAAACTAACAACACTCGCGGGGAAAAGTTGTTTGCTTTGGACGATCGCGACCTGTCTCGGTCCCTGGACATTTTCAGACGTAGAAAAAAAGCGAGTGGATAAGGGTTGAGACTGAAAACTGGTGTAATATTCAAGTGTGAAAGAGCCACGTAGCTTATAGAGATCCAGATCTCACACACACTGGCCTAGTGCTTTTAAAGCCTCCACACACATACAACACATCAACCTGAAGAAGAGAAGTGAACGAGAAAATAAGATATAAAAAGCGGAACGAGCTGTTGGTGAGTCGATACACGTTTGCAAATTATTTCGATTTACTAAATATGCATTTGCTCTGCATACGTTAGGTGAATGTGTGTTTATTTACTCTCTGCATGTAGATGTGATTGGTTAGCTGCTCTTTTTAGCCACTTTTAGTGTGCAGTGATAGGCATAATCAGTATATGGTTTAAAAGAAATAGAGTAGGGCCTGAAGTGCACACGTCAACGTCATCTGATCACAGAGCTGCAGATTAAATACTGCTGCAGGCACTATACTCACTCTGGCTGTGTCTCAAAATCTACTGAGCTTTCTAGCTAGGCTGCATTTTTTGGGCATCACAGGCGCGTGCAGCAGCTTTGGTCTTCATAGTCGCGTTCTAATGAAAAAAATATTTGATTCCGGCGTTTAGATACAAGTATCATATCTGATAATGTTCAATTCGAACGTTCAAAACTTGACGTACAAAAGTGTTCCATTCGAACATTGGAGGGCGCCTGTGATGGCAAAAACATTTAGTGTAAACGTTCACTTAGCACCTGTGATGTCCAAAATGTTCGAAAGTTCAAAGGCTTCTGTAATGAAAGAAAGGTGCGATTTGAATGTTGGAATGTTTCTTTGATGTTTTCTTTGATCAGCATATCTATATACAGACACATGCACACACATTCCAAATCAAATCAGCTTATATTTGTAAAATACCACAGCTTGTTATAAAGATATATTGTGTTATGATCAGAAAGCTTATCAACACTTTTAAAGCAACTACACTTTTAACAAAAAGTTAGTGAATCCAAAAAAAAAAATAATTTTTTCTAGTAGTAGCTTTATTAAATAAGCTACGTTCCAGACAACTCAACTCAACTCACTTGAAAATGACGCCGCTCCAAGTTCCGTTGGAACTGTATAGCACTATATTTGACATTAGACAGTTTATACGTTTTTAATAACGAACAGTGTTGGGGAAAGTTACTTTTAAAAGTAATGTATTACAATATTTGCGTTACTCTATTAAAAAAAAGTAACTAACTGCGTTACTTAGTTACTTTTTATGGAAAGTAATGCATTACGTTACTTTTGCGTTACTTTTTGTCACCTGGGCTGGGCTCGCTTATTTATTTTTAATAACCGAAAACCCAAAAGTTATATTTTTGGCAACTGTAAAAGCCCTTTCACAAAAAAGAGTGAAATTAATAAGCCTCAGGCTGAAGAAAATGCCTCTACCTACTCCCAATTTCTCTTAACACGGGGACAGGAAAGGTGTCAGTGAATAAATAGGAAAACAAAGTAACTTGTGTTACTTATTTGAAAAAGTAACTCAGATATTTTCTTGTTAATTTAAAAGTAATGCGTTACTTCACTAGTTACTTGAAAAAAAGTAATCTGATCACGTAACTCGCGTTACTTGTAATGCGTTACGCCCAACACTGATAACGAATGACAATAAACAGATTTTGGGAGAGCCTTAACATTGCTTTAATTCATTATTTTGTTATAATTCGCAGAACACAGTGTTTTCGTTGAGTCATGGCGCCATCTTGTGGTGTGATGGACTGAAACTCACGGAAGTTGGAAATAGTATTTCTACTCCGATATTCCCATTTCTAACTTTGTCTCGAATGCAGCATTAAAGCTAAAATAAACGCAACCAAACTTGCGTTTTCTTAAACTGTGATCGTAATAGGTGAGCAATAGCCAATGGAATTTCCGCTTGTGCATTAGTTTTGTATACTAATGACAGTGGCTTCTGCTTATGGGTTTTATGTGTAGTTTGGGCTTCTGCTATTAAAGGTTAAGCGTGTAATTTCTGCACTTCTAGTGTTACTAAATGAAATTGCAAAGTTAAAGCATTATTATTATTATTTCACGGTCCCGTTGTAATCCTTTGTTTGAACAAACATACAATCCCACTCCAAACCTATGATATTAGTTAGAGTAATTGGCATGCTCAAAGAGTACATTTTGGAAGTGCCACAGGAGTCAGCTTATGAATGTCTGTCTTATATTTTTAACTATTTTTTTTTTTTTTATATTTTGTATTTTAATATTTAAACAAAATGCCAACTTTACCTTAAAAATATGCTTAGTACAGCTTCGTTCCCACATTTTTTAAAAGATATATATTTTTAGGTTCCTTTAGATTCACTTATATTGTTAATAAAGGTTTTTGCACAACAACAAAAAATAAGTTAGCCTATATATTCTCAAAAATAAATGGGTATCCACTCTCATTCTGACCCACTGTCTGAAATGTTCCATTTCCACTATTAGGATTCACTAACCTCACTTCAACCTTGATTCATTAAATTGCTTAGGAAACAAGTATCAACACCCCCTTGCTATTGGACATGAGCAATTTGGAGTCAAATGCTACGTACAAGCATATAGTCCTCTGACGCAGTCTGGAACACCACTAAAATAAACATCCACTTGTTCCCAACACTGGGATCTGACACAAAAGATGTGTTTAAACTAGACATTTTTTTATTCTTCCATTTGTCCTGTTGTCGGGAGTAGCTCGAATGCAAGGTGTATGTCAAAAATTAAATGGGTAGTTATATACTGTGTAAACAGCATTGGAGTCATATGCAAATTAGGGGTGTGAATCAGCACTGGTTTCACGATTCAATTCGATTACGATTATCATGTCAATGATTTGATTCAATTCGATATCACGATGCATCACAATGCATAATGATTATATCACATTTACTTTGTGCTTTTTTTTAAATGATATAAGCAGGCTACTTTTTAAAATAGTTATGTTAGTTAATTAATTAATTAATTAATATAATTAATTAATTATTAAGAATTAAAAGTAAATATAGCTTCAAAACATACAAGCAAATCTAAAGTAATAAAGGGGGTAAAAGACAATTACAAGTGATAAACAAAAAGCACTTTTAGTATCTGACTGGGAGTGCTTTAAGTATCAAATGTTGGGTTTTTCTTTTTTCCTCAGCATTACACTGTGTTCCAAATTATTATGCAAGTGACATATCAATAGGATTTTGGTACAATAAAGAGTCAGATTTTTTGTTTGTGTGGTTTTTCACATCTTTTTAGATAACTGGTATCAAACTCAGACAGGTTTGTTCAATAGTTTGCCAGTTCTTCTTAGGTAAATGGAAACCGTACTTAAAGAGGTTGTTCCACATTATTAAGCAAGTCACAGTTCTCATGAAATATGGTGAGGAAAAAAGATCTTTCTGAAGATGAAAAGTATGAAACAATGCAATGTCTTGCAAAAGGCATCAACACAAACAATATTTTGCGAAAAGCAAATGGAAATTATTTAACTGTCAAAAGATTTGTGAGTGACTTAGAGCACAAAAGATAAAGATTTATTAAGGAAAGTTTCTGTCAAACAAATGAACTGTATTATAATACCAGCTGTAAAAAAAGCCACTGCTGAGCAGCAAACAGGTGTTTGAAGCTACTGGAGTCTCAAGATCCTCTCCATGCAGACTGGCAGTTGTGTGTAAAGCTGCGTCTTAGTCACTGCTAACCAAACCTCACAAAGAGAAACCTGCACGATGGCTGTAGAAACACATGGAGACTTGTTTTTAAATAGTTTTATTCACGAATGCTGCAGTACAATGGATGGTCCAGATAAATGGATTTCTGATAGTTGATGAATGGCCATCCTATTCCAATGAGACTGCAACATCAGCAAGGAGGTGGTGGGTGATAATTTGGGTTGGAATATTGGGAAGTGAGATGTAAGGTCATTTTAGGGTGTAAAAATGACTTCAAGATATGTGGAGTTCATAACTGACTATATTCTGCTGTGGTATAAAATGAAGAATAGTGGTCTTGGCAATAAAACAACACACTATGCCATGCTGCATAAATACCATGGTGCTAACAGTTTGAAAATGTATTTCTACAGCCACCGTGCAGGTTTCTCTTTGTGAGGTTTGGTTAGCAGTGACTGAAACGCAGCTTTACACACAACAGCCAGTCTGCATGGAGAGGATCTTGAGACTCCAGTAGCTACAAACACCTGTTTGCTGCTCAGCAGTGGCTTTTTTTTTACAGCTGGTATTACAATACAGTTCATTTGTTTGACAAAAAACTTTCCTTAAATCTTTATCTGACCAAGATCTTCTGTGCTCTGTCACTCACAAATCTTTTGACATTTCAATAATTTCTATTTGCTTTTCATGAAATATTGTTTGTTTTGATGCCTTTTGCAAGACATTGCATTGTTTCATACTTTTCATCTTCAGAAAGATCTTTCTTCCTCACCATATTTGATGAGAACTGTGACTTGCTTAATAATGTGGAACAACCTCTTTAAGTAGGGTTTCCATTTACCTAAGAAGAACTGGCAAACTATTGAACAAACCTGTCTGATTGATACCAGTTAACTAAAAAGATGTGAAAAACAACACAAACAAATATCTGACTCTTTATTGTACTGAAATCCTACTGATATATCACTTGCATAATAATTTGGAAAGCAGTGTATTGCCATTTGATTATTAGCCTACTGATGAGATCATAGACACTGGCAGCTTTAATAGACTGCATTCACATTAATGCACTGATCTATTTCCACATATCAGATGTTTTGTCCTGTTCTGAAAACATAACTGACTGTTTACATCAATTTCGTATCATAAAAGTAGATGCAAGTGCATTTAACCGCAGCCGCGAGATTCAGGACAAACAAACACAAAGCACATGTGAAAGTCTGTCAGTACGCGAGTTTCGTGCATCTAATATGGACTGCATTCCAAACGGCAGAAATGAAAGCGTATCTAAAGTAAAAAACTAAAATAACAGCAAGTGGAAGCACTGTCAAGCAATGCGGACTCATCTCACAGCGCATATTCTGTGCAATGAGGCCCGCTTCGTTTGTCTCTAGCGCACACGTGCCATATGCGGGAAAAAGCCAAGCTCAGATTTTAAAATAGAGAGTGCATTTTAATTACTCGTGTGACAAGTGCGTATGCGAATGACATAATAGGCTATAATTGATTATGGTCTATTACTGCATTGATGCAGAATTGTCCGCATCGCGATGCAACAATTAATTTTGACACCTCTAATGTATTGTATGTATTTGACTGTATTGTATGTATTTGACTGTGCAACATCAAAAAACAGTTTTTGGAGTTTGGTTACATGAATGCTTTTTTTGTACTGAGGAGGATGTTTTAAGAAATAGTTCACTCTAAAATGAAAGTTGCTGAAAGTTTGCTCGTGGATGAGTTTGATTTGGAGAAAATTTGGCATGTAATTTGCTTGCTCACCAATGGATCCTCTGCAGTGAGTAAGTGATATTATTGGTTGATTATTTACTTCGGTACCAGGTACTGAAATTTAAAAAAATGCCCATTTCCCGCTAACATTTGAGTGCTGTTGAGCGGATTCTTAAACACTGCTGATTGCCATTGTGTTCACGCGCTCGACAGATATGACTGTGATTGGCTACAATGATCATACAGTAATAGCAGGAAATGGACGTTTTTAAAATTTCAGTAACAAAGTCAGTACTTTTGACAACACTATTATGAACTCGTATTTTTACCTGGATTTTTGCTGCAGAGAATCCATTGGTACAAATACCTCTTAAATATCAAAAGATTAAGGAAAATATAATTTCTCATGACCGTTTTAATGAATAAAGATCATGGTATTTTAATGTGAAGAGACCAAAATGGCTTTGGCATTAATTTTAAAACATTTTAAAACTTTCAGTCAGCTTTTAGTTAATGATAATGGTTAGATTTTGCTGTTTTCTTTCTCAAAATAACTGTCTAAAACTGAGACTGTTTTACAGCTAGAGTTTTCCATCACTGCGCTGTAGGACACTTGGTTATTTATTAATAGAGCCATGCCTAATAACTATGCAAACATCATTGCTTGTTTTAGACCTTCATGCTGTGCTACATTTACTCATCTTGTTTTGAATCTCAGACACCCTGTATCTGCTTTCTTGTGAATGAGTCTGCACTTTTCTCTGAAATATTATAACTTCTTCATGTACAACAGCATGGTTATTTCATTAAGTATCAGTTCCAAATGTCTCTCTTTTTATTTATTAGGAACATGTTTGGTTTTGTAACAGAATCTCATTTAATTGCAACTTTAAAATCATGTGTTATTCATGTTATTGCCATCCGCTTTAGGGTACACATGCTTCTTTATCCAGCTGTCATTCACAACATGTCATGCATCAGTGCTTTGATACTGATTTGTGATTCATGCCATCACAATGTGGAGCAAACTAATGCTTTTATCTTTGAGACTCTGTGCAGAAAATCAGTATCCTAGGGAATACAGATATTTTAGATTGTGATGAGCTTTAGTTACAACAATACTGTACACTATAGTTAGTTACACAAGCTTATGAAACTGTTGGATTTTTTCCAAGTTTTTTTTGTTGTTTTTTTTGGAGATTCTCAATGACTCTAAACAGTTCACGTCCCGTTTAAACAGAAGATTGTAATTGACCTGGTCAGTGTTTGCATATTGGTTTGAGGTGGACAAAAAAAAATGATCAGCTGCAGCTCAACAGCTGCGCAGGCCAAACTGTGACTGAAACCACCCTGTTTGGACAATCTGAAAGCTCATGTTCTAACCACTGAAACTGAAACGTTGACTCACAATGAGAAAGTTAGTTTGCAAGAACATCTGATAGGCTGACATATTGCCAAATTTTATTAGAAATTCGTGGGAACTTGTCTTTTTTCCCCTTTAAAAAAAAAAAAAAAAAAAAAAAAAAAAAAAAGGAATAGTGAAGTAAAAGTAATTTTATTACTACTTAATTTTTAAGTCTGTCACCTCTGTTGCTTTCCTGAATGGGATGTTATGTCATCTCACTGTGCTTTTTTATATATATTTCTAGTAGGATCATTTACGTTTCATTTTGGCATCTGCATAAGGGACTTTCTGATCACACCCCAGAAGTTTTTTTCTTTTCTTTTTTTAACTGTCAGGCAGATGTTGTCATGCTTGATGCTTTCTCTCTTAGCCTCTGATTTTTTTTTTTTTTTCTGTTTCATGTTTAGTCATAATCTTGATTTCAATAGCTACAGTATGTACACATATACAGATAAATATGGTACACTTTCTGAGTGTTTCTCCTGCGTTTAAGATCTTATAGTCTTGCTTACAGGTTTAAAAATCATAATAACTATGACATTAAGTGATTTAGGCCCATAAAAATGGACATGCTAAGCAATATTCTATTTTCTCTCTCTCTCTTTTTCATTTCCCAACTAAAACAGGAAACATTTTAGCACTAATGCAACAAAATAAAGTGCAAATGGTTCACATTAGGTGTGTAATTGATACTTTATCTGTCTCATCATTCCTGTGAACCTTTTTTAGAGAACTATGGCATATATAGTCTGTCTCCTTGTGAACCAGCTAAGTGACTAGCGCTTTCTTGCAAGCTGTTCTTCATCAACAGAATGCAAACTAAATTATTCAGTCAGCATTCACAATTACAACTTATGATCAATACCAATTTGCTTCTGCCATAATTTTGAAATCGACACGCCCTCAACACCCCCCAAGTCATTTCCCACCGGTAATTATGACTTTATGGTTCATGTGCACTCAAGTCGTAAATATGATCATGACAACGCAACACAAATCCTGTTTAGTAGGCACAGAGTGGCAGTCATATTCTACAACCAAACTCATCCACAAATTATTAATGTAGTGAAAATGCAGCATGTACATAGCTGAACTAAGCAACTAGTTGTATAAGTTGTAATTTTGAAGCATATCTCAGAGGTTTGTCTCTCTTTTCTGAGTGTTATGGATCAACAACATAACGATTTCTCTGAGATTGCAAGTCTGTCCACCTTAGTAGCTCCCACCAGCCCGGTGGTCTCACGCTAACATATACATTATGGTCTATGGGCCTCATTCATGAAACATGGGCAGAATTAATTTTTGTGTAAATCATTCTTAAATCCGTCCTGTTAAATTTTCAGATTCAAGAAAATGTTTGCAATGTTAGTTGGTACAAAAAAAAAAAAAAATCTGCTTTGTATGTAAAACATCAGAACATTTTGTTCTTTTGTGATCTGTATTTTGAAAAGACTACATGCAATTGAGTAGGATAAACTTTTCATCTGTTAAGAAAACAGTGCGTAAACTAAGATGGAAATACATTTACCGAATAAATTCCACCATGCGCATCAAAAAAGTATGGAAGCCCGTTTACGCCACTGAATAAAAAATAAAAAGGGTAATTGCGACTTTTTATCTCACAGTTCTGACTTTTTTTCCTCATAATTGCGTGATACAAACTCGCAATTGCGAGTTAAAAAGTCATAATTGTGAGATATAAACTCGCGATTCTGAGAAATAAAGTCAGAATTGTGTGATATAAACTCGCAATTGCGGGACATAAAGTCGCAATTCTGAGAAATAAAGTCAGAACTGTGAGATATAAACACGCAATTCTGGGAACATATGTTAACATACAGTTTATGTATATATGACTGATATATCAGTCTTTCCCCCCCCCCTCAAAATTGGACTTTAATTCGCAATAGCGAGTTTATTTCACGCAATTCTGAGAAAAAAAGTCGGAATTGCGAGATATAAACTCGCAATTGCGAGAAAAAAAAGTCAGAATTGAGAGTTTTTATCTCGCAATTGTGACTTTAAATCGTAATTGTGACTTTATAACTCGCAATTGTGAGTTTATATCACGCAATTCAGAGAAAAAAGTCAGAATTCTGACTTTATATCTCGCAATTCTGACTTTATAACTCGCAATTGCGAGTTTATATCTCAAAATTCTGTGAAAAAAAAAAAAAAGTCAGAATTGTGAGAGAAAAATTCACAATAACCTCTTTTTTTATTCAGTGGTGGAAACGGGCTTCCATTTAAAAAAAAAAAAAAAAACTCATGTGACCATAAAAAAAACTCATGTGCACGATGGGTCGGGATAACTTGACTAACCAGTGGACTGATTTCATTGCACAGCATCTGAAATGTTGTTTTGGTCGTTCTGAAATGCCTGAGAAAAGTCTGCGATCAAAGTATTTCTGTATAATGTCTTGAACGACTACATTCCCAAACAGTAAGCAGCCACCTCTGAAAGCAATGACTGCATTTATTGTGTTTCGTCTGCTTGCTCTGAGGCGAAAGTAATTTATCATATATGAAAATTATTATATTCAGTCCCTTCTCCTACTTTTCTTAGTGATATTTAGTGCCAGTTTATCAGGAAGTGACAATTTTTTTCTCTTTGACTCATTGGATGGAAACAATGCTTTATTCACAAATGTTTTATGCGAATGCGATATTCCAGTTTTGTGCATAAGTTAAATTTGCATCTTTGGATGGAAATATAGCTAATGTCAATGAAAGTTTTGATTCAAATATGCCACTGTTCAAATGTTTGGGGTCAGTAAGATCCATACAATTGATCAAAAGAGATTGTAGAAACAAATGTTCAAATTAATGCTGTTCTTTTAAATTTTCCATTAATCAAATTAATTTAATCCTAAAAAAAAATGTATCATGGTTTCAAGAAAAATTTGCAGCATAACTTTTTTTGTTTCATAAGTACCAAATAAGCATATTAGAATGATTTCTGAAATATTTGAGACCGAAGAATGGAGTAATAGCAGCTGAGCCTTCCCCCAAAAAAAAAAAAAAAGTAGGTTGTTTTAAATTGTAATAAATTAACATTAACTGTATTTTTCATTAAATAAATGGAGCTTTCTTGTATCTATAGAAAATATAAATTAACAAGTAATACAATGGCAGATATTTCAATTGTTTAATGTTACATTGCCTCTGGTTCAATTAATTAAACCAAGACATACAGTATCTCACAAAAGTGAGTGCCCCCCTCACATTTCAGCAACTATTTTATTATATCTTCTCAAGGGTCAATACTATAAAAATTATATATTTTTTTGGATATATTTTAGAGTAGTCAATGTGCAACATGTATAGCAGTGTAGATTTACTGTCCTCTGAAAATAACTCAACATACAGCCATTATTGTCAAAATAGCTGGCAACAAAAGTGAGTACACCCTAAGTGATAACAGCTATACGTTGGTTAACCATGCAAAGCCACATGTCCCATTCATCATGTACATGCTTTTGTCTGCTTAACAGGACTATACAAATTTGTGTATCTTGTATTAGAGCAGTTAAAATTGGGTGCTTTGAGTACAATTCTCTCATACTGGCCACTGGATGTTCAACGTGGCACCTCATGGCAAAGAACTCTCTGAGGATTTGAGAATTAGAATTGTTGCTCTCCACAAAGATGGCCTAGGCTATAAGAAGATCAGTAACACCCTGAGTTCAGTACAGTGGCCAGTGTAATACAGAGGTTTTCCAAGACGGGTTCCACTCGGAACAGGCCTCGCAAGGGTCGATCCTCCAAGTTGAGTCCTTGTGGTGTGCGTCAGGTCCCTTCAGAAACTGGGTATTCCAACATGATGATGACCCCAAACACACGGCCAAGTATGTCTCCAGACCTGAACCCTATTAACCACATGTGGGGCATCCTCAAGCGGAAGGTGGAGAAGCGTCATTTGTCTAACATCCAGCAACTCCGTAATGTCATTATGGAGGAGTGGAAGAGGATCCCAGCAACAACCTGTGCAGCTCTGGTGAATTCCAAGCCCAGGAGGATAAAGGCAGTGCTAGATAACAGTGGTGCTCACACAAAATATTGACACTTTGGACACAGTTTTGAAATGTTCACTTAGGGTGTACTCACTTTTGGTGCCAGCTTTTTTGACAATAATGGCTGTGTGTTGAGTTATTTTCAGAGGACAGTAAATCTACACTGCTATACATGTTGCACATTGACTACTCTAAAATATATCCAAGTTTCATTTTTATAGTATTGTCCCTTGAGAAGTTATAATAAAATAGTTGCTGAAATGTGAGGGGTGTACTCACTTTTGTGAGATACTGTACTTATTCAATAATAAAATAAGAAACAAAGAAATAAGACATGTAACTTTATGTAACTTTTTAAAAATTTTTTTATTTTTGTATCCATGTACTAATAATTTTGCCATCTGTCAGTCATAATTTCCTGAGTGAAAACAGTTCAGTTCTATATAAAAACCCGTTTCAAGGTTTCACTGACAACTTGGTAAACAATGCAAGTAAGTTTTACTTTGCTCTTGACATTAGACACAAGTTTCAATAAGCCGTTGTTAAAAAAGTGTTAGGCCTAATGTTTATTTATTTTTTTTTATTATTTATTTTATTTTTTTTTTGCTGCATTTATTAAGAAAGATTTATAATGATGGCATTCTTAGCAGGTTTTTTTTTTTTTATCACTCACCATGAAACGTCAACTCTCGTTTGAAGCAAAATTAGAAAGGCCACAGAAACTTTAGAAGTTCTTTGTTCTCTCATACAGTAAATGGGATTTTCCCTTCTGAGCCTTATAATCACATTTTTTTTGCCTGTTAAACTTAATATTTGAATTTAAGCTCTTTAAATGAATGAATATTGATTAGTAAATTGTTAGTAGTGTGATGAGCATAAGTGAGCTGAAGTAATTTACATAAGGATTTGAACAATCCATATAACCCTATTAAACTTTTGAAAGAAACTCATCCAACATACACACACTGCTTTGGACATGAATTGTACTTCAAATCGTGTGGCTTGTTGAGGTGTGCTATTACTTTTAAGCCATCATACGATTTTTACTAAGTTTAAGATTTATGAGTTTTAAGTGCATATTAAATTTCCATCCATGTGGACAGTTTTAACATAAAATAATACAATATGATACACATTTGTGAGTCATACATAAATGAAATAGGTCAGATTTCTGTAATAGAACTAATAAAGTGAATGCTTTTTAAAGTAACTGAATGTCCTTTTTTGTATTTATTGGAAACTTTGAACTTTGGAGCCCACTACAGTCGGCCGCTGTGCATTCCAAATTTTATATGCAGTTCAAATACATAAATACTGCATTTAAGCCTTAATATTTTTGGAGTGCAAATAGCAACATTCAGGCAACTTCCTACAACACCCTAGCATCAAGGTGGAAAGTTTTGCAGATAAGCAGTGCTTAAATTTTCTTTGGAGATGTAAAAATCTGGTTTGTCATTGTTAATTTCCCCTAGAAATTTCCAGCTGTTTCCCCTGTAGGCTTCGATGACAAACGGTGCCATGCACAGAAATTGGTTTTTGTATGTAATGGTGACTGAATAAAACAAGTGCTGTAGTCTAATCTCTGAAGTCATCCCCTCCTCCCCCACACTTCCTGCTGACGAAACACCATCATTCGTCATTTTCAGGTACTACCAAGTTGCAGTAAGAGCTCTCCTTTGTGCCTCTTAGATGGGTTAGAGGACTTTGTCACGTAATCACTTGAAACAATTACAGTTTCACTGAATGCAAGAGACTGTCATTTAGCAACTGCCCCCTCCCCCCAATCTTCTCGTTACACCTCTTAATAGTAAGCCGTCACCTCCAGTGTCTGACCTTTTGCCCTTCTGAGAACCGATTTGCACCCTTAGGCCACGCTCCACTGTTGGCGTCATCCACTCTCTTGCTGAGAAGAGGAATTAGACCACGGAAAGCACTCAACTGTAGTGCTCAGAGAGAGTAAGCGCTGACTTCTACCTGCTTATTGTCTTTTTTTTTAACCTCCCCCGCTGTAGCCTCCCTCATATTATGGTGTTGCAGTTTCAAAATAGCAGGTTTACAACTGAAAAGCAACATAGTATGTTGTTTCTCCTTTTCTTTGTTACTCAACGCTTGTGCACTGGAATTACCTGACTGTTAAATCAGTGGGGCAGTGTAGCAGGTCACAGAATTTCACTAGTGTGATAACAGTACCAGATTGCAGATGCGATTTTCAATACTAAAAGTACAATATATAAGGACTGTTAAGCAAATAGTTTCTAATGTAATTAATTACAAGATCTATCAATTTGTGCCAATTTAAAGTTTAATTTAAAGTGGGCTAATTGTGTTGAATGAGAAAAGCATTGAATATACATTACAGAAAAGTAGCTTCAGAAACATTTGGAATATTTTCAGTATTTTACACAAATTTTAAAGGCTACAATGTGGCTGTAACATTGTTTTCAGAAGCTGCATCTGACGTGGCTTTTAGGTATATTTACACAGACTGTTCAGAGGTGGCATGAATGCATTTACACTGCAATTACATAATTGCATAAATAATGCTATGAGATTAATAGGATAAAAAAATTGAAATATGAAATGATTTCTTACATAAATTAAACTTTTCACACTGAACGTGAAAATTCAGTTAGATGACATTTTTGAATCGAAACAGTACATCCCTATGGGGCTATTTACACCCAGCGCGATCATTCACCCTGTAGCCCAAGACCGGTTGCCCACTGAAGCTAAGCAGGGTTGAGCCTGGTCAGTACCTGGATGGGAGACCTCCTATAGGGCTGAACGATTTTGGAAAATCTAATTGCGAATATTTTTTTATTTATGTATTTTTTTTTTTTTTTACACCAATATTGCGATTGCGATTTTAATATGCAATTATTTTTTAAAGCTCTTTAAATCATTGTATAGTATGACCAACACATTTATTAGATTAAACATAAATGTTCTTTTCTGTAGGCCAGGCCTGTATGTTACGATGAAATTAGGTGATGCATGAATTAATATGAATGACATTATTTAACAACTACAATCACAGTAGTATATTGACTGATTTGTTGAACTTCCAGCCTTGTAAGCATGTAATAATTATGACAACATAAAGCACTGACAAAAAAGCCTGGTGTAAACATCATTATGAAAGTCAGTAACAAATCACACTAACTAAAGTAATTGCAGAAATATAAAAACAAATCTGTTGCTTTACCACACTCAGTATTTAGGTAATTCAAAGTCACTGTAATAAACATTATGTAAACATGTGGATTGCACTTTTTAAACACTGTCTGTTAACTTTAGACAGACTTCAAATAAATAAATAAGAATGTATTTATTAAAGATAATATTTTTATCTTTGGCGGCGCCTGCTGCGAAGCGCCGTGCACGTGGAAGCGGCATGATTTTGGGTCACAAGCACCGCTTGCGCTCCGCCTCCGTGCCGCCAGCGGTTTGCCGCTTTCCGCATGTCTCCCATTGAAAATGAACTAGACACTCGCGACTGCCGCGTCCCGTGTGAAAGGGTCTTAATATTAATATATTATGCTTTCTCTCACCGTACGTTGATGTCATTTACCAATTGATCTTCAAGTCGAACACACCTCTTTACTCTCGCGTGTCACATGACAGAGTGTAATCGCAGAGGCTGTGGTTGAAAAATCGCGTTTTTTCATATCGCTATATTATCGCAAATGCAATTAATCGTTCAGCCCTAACCTCCTAACACCCCAGTATAGTGACGGGGACACTATACTGTAAAAAGCACCGTCCTTCGGATGAGACGTTAAACCGAGGTCCTGACTCACTGTGGTCATTAAAAATCCCAAGATGTCCTTCGAAAAAGAGTAGGGGTGTAACCCCGGCATCCTGGCCAAATTTGCCCATTGGCCTCTGACCATCATGGCCTCCTAATCATCCCCATACACTGATTGGCTTCATCACTCCATCACTCCACGTCTCCTCTCCACCAGTAAGCTGGTGTGTGGTGGGCGTTCTGGCGCACTATGGCTGCCGTCGCATCATCCAGGTGGATGCTGCACACTGGTGATGGTTGAGGAGATTCCCCCCTTCTATGTAAAGTGCTTTGAGTACCCAGAATTATGTGATCTGGAGTGTCCGTTTTCTTCCACGTGTGTGTGTTATGAGTCAAAGCGTCTCTAGATCTTCTGTATTAAAAAAAAAACTGAGTGAAATACATGAAATATGAAAGCAAATAGACATGATTATGATGATATTTTCTGTATGTGTTTTGCATGCGGCTCATGGTATTTTTATAACAATAAAGGATGTTTATGACAATAAGCAGTGTGACGTTATTAAACATAATATGTAAACATAATATGTGCTTGTATGCCTATTATAGAATCAAAATCAACTATATATCACAATCGGAAGTTATTACAAGCACTCGATGATGGTTTAAAGTGGGTTTTAAGCAAAAACAATAATTAACGTACGTACATTTTCAAATGTGGCTTGATGCTACTGTTTGTATTTTAAGATGTTTTTTGTAAGCATTATAGATAGTTTGTGTTTTTGGCATAGAACCAAACTTTATTTATTTTAATTTAATGCTGTATATTGAAACCCTATACGAGACACATATCTGAGGAAAAATGCATTGTTGGTCGCGCCGCCTAGCGTGCAGGTGTGAATTAGCGATCAATTGTTTCACGCTTGGTGTGAAAGCAACGTTCGTCTGCGATTCGCCTCTCAATAAAAAATTGTCGACAAATATTTTTGTTGTCGAGTAGTCATTTGATCTCATACGACCTAATGTAAGAGCCTGCAATACTGCGGTTTAACCAGTGTGGTGCTGTAGCGCAAGACTGTAGTTCAGCCCTCCTGGATGCAATTCAAGAGAAGACACACACAGCGCTTCAGAAAAGGTGCAACCGAACCTGAGCGGCGTTTGGATGAATATGTAAATATATATTGTGCGCTTTGCTCTCAGTAACGAAATAAACACAACAAAAACTGACAGCAGTGTGAAAGCAGCAGTTAAAAATGCATCCGAGTACAATGATGTGGATGTTTGCATGAGCTCTGCAGTTCAGTAACGTACTTCAGTAAAGTCCGGTCGCATCATGTTTATTTATATAGTACTTTATGCAATAGCCTTAATTCAAGCAGCTTTACGGTATTAAATATGAAAAACCAGAGTCAGTGTCGCTTTCAGAATTACAACTTGATTTTCTGTTATAAAGCAGCTCTCCAGTTTGGAGCTAGCTAATGATAAAATATTTTTATTAGTGGGAAAAAAATAATTTAATTAAAGTGACAGTTTGGTTTACAGAGATCAAAGCTTGATCTAGCTCAGGACTGTTTTGGTTATCATAACCCTAAAAGGTATTTTAAGACATTATTTTGTGAATAAAATAGTTTATCCAAAGCGTCTTATCATTTACCTTTATTTTGTTTCTTATATATATGACTTACAAAAGGAGATGTTAGGCAGAATGATGTGTCATTCAGTTAATTTTTCATGTAGCTAATTAAATGGTGAGAGAGTGTCTCTGTCAGTCATCTCATTCTGTGTGCCAAATACATCTATTTGTATAAAGAATTGGTAACACTTTACAATAAGGTATCATTTGTTAACATTAGTTAATGTATTCATTAACATCAATGAACAATGAACAATGCATTTATTACATTTATGTATTAATCTTTGTTAATGTTGGTTAATAAAAATACAGTTGTTTATTGTTCATGTTAGTTCACAGTGCATTTACCAATGTTAAAAAACACAACTTGTGACTTTTATAAATGCATTAGTAAATGCTGAAATTAACATTAACTAAGATTAATAAATGCTTTAGAAGTATTGTTCATTCTTAGTTCATGTTTACTAATGTTAACTAATGAACCTTATTGTAAAGTGTTACCAATTAATTGTAATTACATAATATGCTTTTCTAAAGCTGAAGTGACCTTTATGTTAGAATATGTATAACTTAATATTTTAACTAATTGCAAAAGCTGAATAATCAATCAAAATAGTCGATTAATCGCTCTAATAATCGTCAGGTTAATCGATTATCAAACTAATCGTTTGTTGCAGCCCTACTTACAGGTTGTGGTTTGGAGAGCATGTTAGTCCAAATAAAGAAGACCAATGAAGATAAAAGCCAAGATTAGAGAAGCAGTCCTCGGTAAAATGACGAGCACACAACAAAAGGTTCAAACTGTATTTCTGTGGTATCCTTGAACACAGCGCCTTCTGGATATGATGTAAACACACTAACTAACGAAAGTGTATGTGGGCAGGTCAGACTCTGTTCGTATTTCGCAGGCAGCCGAAGATTATGCAAATGTGTTACCCAGTGACGTATACCGGTAACAGGCAAAAGATTAAAAAATATGACGATTCATTAAGTCGATTCAGAATCGACTGACAACTTTGCAGACTGTTTTCATTTAAGGATAGCTATGTTATAAACTGCAAAAGAGATATTTTTCAAAAACCCATATGACCTGCTCTTTAAGGTTGTGTCCACCAAAGCATTTTTTTCCCCTGAGGCTAGCATATTTTTCAATTGTTTTCAATGGGAGTGCCGTGTTTTTTATTTAAACGCCAGTAGCATGAGCGCTGAGCATCTTTTTACATGCTGAGTGCTCAAGCGTTTATTTTTTTCTTATCTCTCTAATTGGTGAGAGTTGAAGAATGTTCAATTTTGGATAAAATCGCTCATCGCTGTCACTTTTTAGTCAGCTGTCCAATCTCAGTGGAAGGGGGCGGGCAAATACCACTCCGACCAATTGTCACATATTGTGCTTGTACTACGACTAAACAGCAATGGAGGGCAAGTTAATATTGCTTGTCTCCTAGTATTGATGTCTGTACCATATGGGATTCCCGGATTACTACTAATATTGATATGAAAAATAATTATAATACTTAACATTTAATTCATGATGCATCTACCTCCTCACTTCTGTGGATATTCTGTATGATAGCAACCAAACCACCTCAACTGATGAAAACACTGTGCTGCAGAAGCTGCTTTCAGCTGCCTAAAAACACTTTGGTGGACACACGGCCTAAATATGAAACTGAAACCACCAGTAGGTGGCGGCAAGTCACTGTCTTAATGAGTGAGTCATTCAGTCAGCTGATTCATTCAAATGGCTGATTCATTCAGAAAAGAAACAAGTGACTTTATGAATGGCTTACTGAATCATTGGCTTACTCCATTCATTCAGTAATGAAACACTGCTGTGTGTTGCTAAGTAAGGCACAACAGTTCTGCTGTGACTTTGTTTGGAACTGTTTTCATTGGTGAAATTAAGCAAACACAGACAATATTCACTATATTTTGTCTAAAACACTATTAACTTCTTGTTTATTGAACTGTTGTATAAAATCAATATCACATTTACATAATGCAGATATTCATAGAATAACCTTTGGTTGTGTGATATTGCTGAACTATGTCATATGATATGAATAAAAGATGAAAAACCCATAACGGTATTTTTCACTCATGTTTTGAATTTTAGGGGCATGTAATTGAATTCTTATATGATACATCAAGCAGTCAGTTGTCCTGCATACCGAAGTATTGTATCTACCAAGCCACCAATTTTTGTGAACCATTACATGCCTAACATATACTGTCACTTCGAATGTGTGTATTCACTCTGCCTGTCTTTAAATTCAAATATAATTACAATTTTATTAAGGATAAAAAAAAAAAATATATATATATATATATATTCCATCTCATCTAATGGTATAAACTATATAGAGAGCCCTGTTAAGCCGAGGTCACATTAGAATTTTCGTTCCATTGACTTCCATTCATACGTATGCAAATGTGTCAGACTGAAAACGCAAGCCCGTGTGAAAATATTTCGCATTTCACTGCGTAGCAAAGTTCAGATTTGGTGAGCTGTGGCCTGTGAATTTGCATCACGTGATACCGTGTGACCAACGGCGGATCAATGCGTCACAGCATAACCTCCTATCTGAATTAAAAAAACATAAATGTAAAACTGCAGTGCTGGAGGAATGTGGAGTATGTTTTTACATTTTAGATGTATTATAATTTGTTACGTGTTGAATTTGAAGTTGAAGTTTTTAAAAAGACGCTGCACAGCATGACGTCATATCACGACCGTTGCAACATACAAGTCTAGTGTGACCGCGGCTTTACATGCACATTACTGTAATATTAAAGGTTACAATTAACAACAGAGTCTGAACTGTTAAATTCAGTTGCTATGTTTTTTTTTTTTTTTTTTTTTTTTTTTTTTAATATAATATAATAATAATCAACACTCAATTAAGAAATAGTGGGCAAACATGTAAATTGTAGTTTTTACATGAACTTCTAAAGAAAAAAAAAGCTTTATCTCTAATTGTAATAAGTTTCTACTCCTATTCGTTGTTAAAATACAATAATTTACACAGTGGCTTACATAACTTGTATATAAGTCACAGTAAAGACAATGATACAAAGATTACAAAAGATGCTATAATTATTCAACTTTTTTTTTTTTTCAAATAAACTGTTTATTATAAAAAAAAAGCTTCAAGGTTCTGAAGTTATAATTGATTATAATTAGCTGATATTTAACAAGTAATTCATTTAATAAATTAATTTTAAAGTAATTAAATTTATATAAAGAAACATAATAAAGGGTGCAAGTTTTCAATATTTAAAATAATATTGAATTAAAAATTATAAAATAAATGGCTTTTCTCTAGCTCTAGTTATACATTTATTTATTTTTTGAAGAAAATTTCAGCAGTGATTTCTTGTTTTAAAAAAAAACCTCTACCACGATACTTGAGTGCTGATTGTGTTCGCCAGAATTGCTGTGCAGTTGCTAATGTTTTCTGAGTGGTTGTTACCACATTGTTACTATAGTGTCTAAAGAGCACAGAGCTAAGTTATAGTTCAAGTTCGAGTTTATTTTTGACCCTAGATATGCCTCTGATTCCACCTTCAATTAACATCTATGGGATTTTATGGATCTGGTAGTCTCTCCTGATGTTTTGAGGTTAAAAATGTTGTGAAATGGCTTCAATACCCTATTTTAGTATTGACTTGGAAGGAAAGTACCAAAGATGTTGTGCACGAGGTCCAACTGAATTAAACCTGTAACGCTGTTAATACTCGACTGACAGGCGCAGGTGCTGCATTTGCCCATCTTCCTAAAGCCTTTGTCTGCTGAAAAGTGGTTTAAGTCTTAGCAGGATTCATCTTATTGAGCATCACCCACATAACCTGACTTTGTGTGTGGGTTTAAGTAGGGGACTAGCTAACGGATTAGGCTGATCGCTGCGGCCGGCGAGAACGCATGCGCTAGATACTAATGAGCTTCAAGGACACATGTCATTTCCTCCTTATTACCTTCTGCTTGTGACTCATTGCGAGCCTGATACATAGAAGAGAGAGAGCGTGCACAAACCTGGCCATACCCCATACTATGAGTTGATTAGTTCAGTTGATTTCGTTTCAGAGTGCATGCGTGTGGACGTGGCAGGGAACAAATGGCACATTTTCATTCCTCTATGTGACACCCAGACAGTTCAAATAGTCCCTGAATACAATGAATGGAGCTTAAAATAGGTTATATTTTCTCTTACGCGCAATTCTAAAATAAGAAAGAAGTGGCAAAAAGCATCTCTGGCCTCTTGCGTTTGACGTCCCACTCTATGCTCGAAACCACGACTGACCCTGAGAAGACAATACAGTTTGCTGAACTGCCTGGCTATTAAAGCCAAATACGATGGCACAAATTAGTCAATGGAAACACTTTGTATTTTTATTGTCCTTCCCCCATAAAGTTATGAATGTGTAAACTCAACAGTGAAATTAAAAGTCAAGCCTAAAGGGTTTCCATACCACTGTGGGTGTAAGGTTAAAAATGACCTCATGGGCAAAGGAAGAAATGATTCTCACATGCTAATGAGAGGATCATGTTTGGAAGCATAATTTATATGGCTCTCCACAATGAACTTTATATAGCGCTTTTATATTTCACTTTTCTACAGAGTTATTTATAGGAAACATACACTGCTGTTCAAATGTTTGGGGTCAGTAAGATTTTGTTTTTGAAAGGTGTTAAGACTTTAGAATTACTTTACCAACACTTTAGGATTGTTAAAAATTGATAAAAAAAAAAAAAAAGTGAGAGTAAAGACTTTGTCATAAAAGTGAATTTCAAATAAATAAATTTCAAACTTTCTATTCATCAAAGAATCCATAAACTTGTATCACGGTTTCCACAAAAATATTAAGCAGCACAACTGTTTTCAACATAATCAACACATTAGAATTTTTTTGAAGATTAATGTGACACTGAAGTAATGGCCGCTAAAATTCAGTTTTGCCATCACAGAAATAAATTACATTTTAAAATATATTAAAATAGAAAGCAATTATATTAAATTATAACAATATTTCACAATATTAGTGTTTTTACTGTCTTTTTGACCATATAAATGCAGCCTTGGTGAGTGTGAGACTTGAGAAAGCATAAAAAAAAAAAAAAAAAAAAAATTATTGACCCCTGACTTTTGCATGGTAGTGAATGTACATAATGCAAATCAATTCAATGTAAATCATCAGAATTTAAGTCAACGTGCAAATTGTATGTTTATTCTCTAAACATAGCATCAGACCTCTCCCCAATGAGTTGCACAATTTAAAGTATCGTATGGCATAAACAGTGCAAGAAAAATTAGGTGCTGAGGTTTATGAATGAGGTGTTAAAATCTAACAAATCTGTCATCAATTAAAAAGAATTGAGGTTTTACAAACCAAAATGTGTTGTGTTATATGTTGTCAACATCTAGACAATCATATACTTAATTGTGAGGAATTATTTCGCAGTTGTAATATTTGAATACTTGCATGCATGCATGCAGTCATTGTGGCGATTCTGAATGAGTGCTTGTTAATGGTGGAATTGAATTATTGACTGAATTCTTTGTGGTTACAGGAGCAAGCAGTGCCTCTCCTGTAGTGTGGATGAGGGAGTCATGGCTGACCACACCTCCCCACTGGAGTCCGGCCAGTTGCTCAGCCCAGACATCCCAATGCTCACCTCCCCGCCTCCACCGCCGCACCCGCCCAACATCGTCAACGGAGATGGACCACAACAGGTAGGATAAATCAGCATCATTTCTTCATGCTCGCTTGTGTGTTCTCTGTCAAGTCCTTAAGCTGTGTTCCGCAGAAAAAGCAATTTTCTACCCAGCACACTGCTGAAGTTCTGCTGAAATCATTTCTCATGGCAAACTCACTTATATGATTCTGTTGAACCCAGGAGAGTAAGCTGAACCCGGTCTGTCTGTTGATAATAATGATTAAAATATGAGAGAGTATATATCAATATTAATATATTTTAGATTTTGTTGTAAAACATTTAGGGATGCCCAGTCAATCACTTCCAATGGCTTGTTCGGTGATCACCTTTTGATGGCAAAAAGTACATGAGCCCTTTTTAAGACTGCAGAATTACTTATGCAGTAGCTTAAGCTTCAAGAGTCAAGAAACAAAGTTATTATCCAAATACATTTAATCCAAATAAAAAGAGCTTAGAGCAGTATTGACAAAAACAGATTCAGCAGTTCAGAAAGCCTTGTGAGGGGCATATTACATGTGTTCCTCTAATTATCTCCTAATATTTCCTAAAATTATCAACTAGTAAGTAATATTACCAACATCCAACAAAATAAAAAGACAAGGAATATAATTTAAATAAAATATTTAAATATACAATATTTAGTTTTTATGATAATTTCATGAATAAAATTATAAATGTTACTGCTACTACTACTACTAATAATAAAAAAGAAATGCATGAAACTATGACACCAGGGTTTCCCAAATGGTAAGGGAACTGCAGAGGATTTGGTGAAGCTAATAATTAAATCCTAAAAATTAATCAACACTGGAGTCTGGCCTAAAAATCCTAAAAAATTAAAATAAATAAACAGGGCGGCGAGATTAATTTAACTAAAATTGAAGTTGTATGTATCTACATCACACAAGGATGGTGTGTGAAACAAGGGGGAAATAAAAAAATGCATTTAAGATCATTGTGATGTTCATGACGGTGCTTATTTTCTTAAAATATGATAGTGATATTAGTATGCTTAAAGTGTTACTATACCGTCATCATACATGAGGAGTGGCGTAAGTCTCAAAGTGTCGGCATCAGCTCTTGTGGCTCTGGCCAGTCCTTACGTCACTGACCCTGACCCAGCACGGAGACGTGTGATAGTGGGAGTAAAGGCCATGGAGAGGAGCTGTCCATCCGTTGCTGCCCCCTAAGGCTGTCATGGTGAGAGTCAGTGGCCGTGACGAGGCTAGGTGCCACTGCTGTCACTTTCATGGACGTCAGGCTGATTTTTCTTAAGTGACCGTGACTGGCATTCCCAAGAAACTGATGCATTTTCACCTTGTTTGAATGTCATATATTTTTTTGTTTTGTTTTTTTTGGAAGCTGATTTTCAGTCAATCTTATTGGTGTAATTACCATTAAATTGCAATGAGTAATTGCACTCTTATGTACACTTGTGGCTTGGTTAATTATAGTGCACTCATAAGTGTTAACCACTGTTTCCGACTCTTAAAGATATAAACCATCAAGTCTAAAAAATGCTGGAAGATAAGGACGTTTTACTCGCCTTCTGTGTGTAGTGGAAGTCTACACACAGAAGGCTCGGCAAGGCCGTGTTGTTATTAGTGTGTTGTAGACTTTTAAACTCCCTGCGGCGATCACCTGACAAGCCCTTCCCAATCATCCTTATGGTCCACTGAGCACTTAAAGAGGCAGAAAATGCATACGCACCGTCCCCTGCTCCAGTCTTCCGTTCCTATGACCCTATTTATCACCTCCTGCTCGCCTCATTCGTAAAACCACAGGTTGTGGAAGTGCATTGCCAAGCAAACTCATTTGTAGAAATGGCTTCCGTAGAGTGTGGAATCTGTATGATGCCTTTTGCTTTTTTTAAGCCTTATCCTACTTTTCTTGGTGTCTAGACAGTGGAAAGCAAGATTAGGATGCAGACGCTTTCTTCCGTTAGGGAAAAGGTAGATGTTGTCTGTCAAGATCAAGATATGCAAGAGATAGCATGATGGGTTTCATGTCACGCCTCTACAGCAGTGCAAGAATACAAATGAATCTTTACTGTTGCAAAAAGCCAGGACTAGCACTAGCTCATTGCTAATTACCATGCAAACGTGTGCCTGTCTCCGTGTTTGTTTGTCCTCTTGGCATTTCTCTTCATATGTGGCCTTTTTACGCCTACAACTAATCACGACCGTGGCGCCTCTCCAGGTGTGCGTTTGATGTTCGCAACAGGGAGAGCTCGAGGTAAAGTAAGTGTAACTAAGTGACTCCTGGTGTTAGCTGGTCTGCGTGTCAGAGGAAAAGTGCTTGTGTAAGAGAGACTGGGTACACGTGAGAATACGAAACTGACGGCAGGAGTTTTCTCCCTGAGCCCTGAGTCCTCGTGACCCGGACCGAGTGACACATCCTGGCGAAAACAGTAGTGACAATGTGCCATGATGACTTATGCCTCTGACCTGACCTTTCCCACTGTACTTTCACTCAGCAACCGGGTTCCCTCCTCCCGCTTCCTCTGTGCCGCGTAGCACTTGTGCATTTGACATCGCAGTTGAAACGAGGGAAGCTTAATATCAGTGTGGCGTCCTCCTGGCAACACCGTTTCTGCTCTTTCATGAAAGCAAAGTGGAGTGCGTGCACAATGATTCACAGTTCCTATTCATTTCTCCCTCCTGTCTCGCCGTTCGGACTACGCCACCTATGTCTCTCCTCTCTACTCCCTGCAGTCCTGCCTGCTTGTTTGTCTGTGCTAGAACCAGGACAAGATGAATCAGACCGTTGTTTATGAATGCTTACTAATAGCCCATGTGCCCAGCTGTTCTCTAAAGATTTGATGGAACCCTACTTCCTCCCTCTTCCCTGCAGCTGTCTGTAAGCACTGACGTCTGGCCTTTTACGTTTTCATTTATTTGCCTTTTCCTCCCTATGCCTCAGGTAGTTTCAGGTTTTTATGTGGTCTTCAAACACTTTGGTTTTATGTGCAGTAGGCTTTTTGAAGCAGCAGTCAGGCTTACCTTAAGAGCAGTGACTCTAAGCAGGGTAGAATAGGCCACTCTGCAGTAGTGTTGGGCGATATGGTCATTTTTCATATTGTCATAACGCCAGCCTGTGAGATCGCCAATACGCGATATCGTGCATGGGTGGATGGGGGCAAGATGTTGATGTTGAGAGACTCTCTGTACTTGTCATAGGCTATTTCATAACTATTTGGTGATTTTTAAACCTCGCGTACATGAGAGAGAGAGCCTGGAAGCACCAATAACCGAAATAATATACTTTCAAACATACTGAAACATGTTAAATATAAAAATATTTAAAACAGCTAGTTCATATATTCTGATACAGCAGTCATACATCGCTATTAGGACCGCGCATCCTACTGTGACAAGTTTGCCGCATCAGCACGGAAGTTATCAGTCTAAAAATCAGTCAAGGTGAAAATCAAAAGTAGATTTATTTTAAAGACGAACAGTTTAACAATAAATATTGGGCATAAACGAACACTTTAAAGATAAAAGTATTTTCAGGTAAGTTCATATTTTTGGAATAAAGTTAAATTAAACGGATACATCAGTCATACAGCTCATGACGAGCCCTGTTTTAGACTGATAACTTATTAACTGCATATTTTTTATAATGACGATGATGAAGAATAAACATCGAAAAAGAAAACGAAATGCTGCCGGTGCAGTTTCGTCATGTTCATTCATAGCTCATAGCTGTTCAAGAACATGTCTAAAAGATGTCTCTTTTTGCACTCTTGACATAGCCTAATTTGTAAATAAGGGATTATCACCCTGCAGTTCAATTTTGATGTGCTTATAGTTTTAGAGTCCGTTTTAAAACATTTCCAATTAGGAGGAGAAGCCTAATCGTCATTTGTGCGTGTGTGTAAAGTGCGACGCTGAGGTGAAATAGCGGGGCAATTTGCAATAATAGCCCAATAATAATAGGCCACCTAATAATAATAATAATAATAACAATAATAATAGTTTTATACATTAATAGGAGAATGAGCCTTATATCGTCTTGACTATCGACAAAGACATCTGCTATTGTCGATATCTCTGACTTTCGTCGATACACGATACTATCGTCTATCGGCACAACCCTACTCTGCAGGAAGTCTGTGCTGGATAAGAACAGAGTTGTGTTAGTTGTGCCGAAAAAGCCCCTCGTATAAATGGCTCTATATCGACCAGAAAGCACTGAAGTGTTTTTGATTCACTTTCCTTTTGATCTCGTGCACTCTTTCTTGTAAACACAGTACTTGCTGCAGAGGAAAACTAACCAGGAAGGCGAAGCGAAAGCTTCTCTTGCATAAAGCTGACAAAACGTTTACTTTTATTAATTTGTAAATGCTGTTAGTGCTGTTCCAATACAATTGGATATCGATGTGATTTGTTCTCAGATTTTTCTTTATTCGTACATTCATATCATTGACTCTACAGTTCAGTTTGTGAAGAAATAAATAAAGAAGGGGAAATCTCTGAATCTGACATTTCCCAGTCAGTGTTAATTGTACGAATCACCATTCTGGACAAAAATGAATCATGCTAGAGAGATGCTGAAACTGATTATGAAGGTTCAGTCTTTCTCACCAAAACTCTGGGAATTTCTTCACAGTTTTATTCTTGATCCAATTACAAAATCAATGTGCATCACAATGTGTATCATAGTCCCAGCTTTAAACATTTTTTTTTGTTTGTGAATGCATTAGTCTACCTAATTAAACGGCTTTTTAGCACACAAAGAAATTACCGCCACCGTGATGTGGATAATGAGGCTCTTTTTTTATTGAGTGCGTCAGTGGGGTGATATGAAAGTGAATAACCCCCACCCCACTGCTCCGCTTAACGCCATCCTGCTGTGAGGAGGTGGACAGAAGACGCACAGCTGGGCCTAAGGCCAGAGCTGGGGGTGGATTCATGTGTAGTGGCCGTGATACCACGCAGTGCCTGAGTTACGGCAGTTCATCGAACCGTGCCCTCTGAAACCATAAAATGGGTGAACCAAACATTAATCTTTCCCTTTGTCCCCACGTTACTCCTCCCTGTGCTCATTGGTGAACTAAGCAATGTTTCCATAGCAATGAGTTTCTGTCTTTCTATCTCCCTCTCTCTAGTGGGTGTCTCACTTATCACCTAATAAGAGAGAAAATGGACAATTCTTTGTAGAGCTGACAAAGTCGTCTGAAGTAACCGTCTCCCATTCACTGTTGTGGAGCAGAATTCTCACTCTTGTCAGCACCATCATGTAAAAGGAGTTTGATCAATAGAGTGAGGTTGCTCTCACATAATGACTCCATACAATGCTGCTTCTCTCCCATTCACCTTTAGTTCAGCTTCACCTGTACTGTGTCATACAAATTGCAGATAGCAGTCCAGCTTTGATGCTAGCAGGTTTTGGTTTGGGGGCAATATATTCAGAAGTTGGTGATATATATTGCAGAAGGTACATAGTCAGAGATCAGTTGCTTATAACAGTTTTGCATTTAACTTTTACTACTCAAAAGTGCTTCTTTTATGAGAGCTTTCCTGCTGTACATTTACATTCATTCTTTTAGCAGACACTTTTATCCAAACCTTGTATTTATAAAGCATTCCCTTCAAATAGCTTTTTCTATACATAATCACCTGTAATTACTTGTCAAATGCACTGAATAATGACTTCAGCTGATTACTATCAAATTCCTCACGGACACCTTTATTCAAGCTGACAATGTTTAGCGGGAACCTCTGTTTACCACATAAGGCTTTAGGAGAACAAATCAGGGAAGAAGGAAATGACAACTAATTGCAAAAGGCCTTATTGGACCAACAGCATCACCCACTCTTACCAAAGGCACTGTCAAGAGAACCGTCATCCTCAGTAACCATCAGTCATATTGATTTTTTGAGGCTCTTTGCTATGTAAATCAATACTTCCTACAGTGTCACTGTAAGGCTCTTCTGCCAGAGCTCACGGAGGTCTCTTGCTTTTCAATAGTAGCCAGATGCACGCAAAGTGCCAGAAGCCTGGGTATGTCTGTGTTTGACAATTCAGATAGTATGGCATTAGCTAATGATAAGAACAGAGGTTACAGGGGAAAGAAAGTAGTTTCAGGCTGATATTCTGTGCCATCTGAACCAGAGAAGAGTTGAAAATCACTAGCAATAGAGATTTGAGATTATGCCTCCACCATGAAGTCATTTACCTGAGGCTATTTGAGCCCATGTCTTTAAGGTTCTTGCTCTTTTCTGCATGGCATCGACATCCGGAGGCTCCTCTTCAACGTCACATATTTCTGTTTCGTGTCAGCTCAGCTGCAGTGCCACGTTGCCACACAGTAAACCGTTAAAGAGGAACAAATAGTGAGGAACCTGAGCCCTGACTCATCGGAGAAGCACAGACGTCAGTTGCTAACAGCCGTGAACGCAAAGGCACCACTGGCCCATCTCCAGGGTAATAAAGCCAGCACTAACCACTGTAGCTGTGTTTGCTAATCACTCTCGCTTCCCCCCCACCTCCTGATGGCCTTGTGCCTAAACCCGGCAAGTTCAGCCTGGCCATGACGCATTAGAGAAACAATGTTCCCATCGCTAATCTTTGCTCGTGCAAATCATTGTCACTCCACCACCTGGATACCAAATCTCTTATCTCTGACATTTTACTGCCCCGATTTATAGTCTGCACATATTAAAGAAATTGGCTTCCAGTTTGCTTGAATATGTACAGATGCAAAATAAATAGATGAACAACTTTTAGTATTAGGATAAATCAGGATGAATGACTAATTAATTTATCTTTAATATTTTAGCGATTATGCCTATATGTGTGGAGATGCTTTTACCAATCTGGTGCATCATGACTTGGCAACTTCACAATGCAAATGTAGCAGCATCGTTGTGACGTTCCACAGTATTAGAGTAAATTAGGCGCAAATAGTCAATTTCGAGACAATTACTGTCGAACTTCACGTCGCCTTCACTGAGCCATGTCATTATACCCAATCTATAGATCTTAGTTTTTTGTGAGGACAATGATAAATTTTAAGCTTAGTTATTTAGGATATATGTTGTTGAATATATTTGTCAAGGACACATGTGAACAGGGTCTGCTAAATTAGTTTTAAACTAGTTAAATTATACAGGGTTTTCTTAATCAACTAGCTGTTCAAGCAACCCATCAACTATCCAACTATAACTATCATTTTTCAAAATGTGATTTTGCACATCCCTATTTCTTACAGCTTACAGAAAACAATCCTCTTGTTGGGCTAGTCTGGTTTTCACTGTAATACACAGGTAGAATATTTGAGAACTCAAGTATCTTTGGGATCAGTGCTGTATAAAAGACTGCAAATTGCCTTTGGCCATTCTCATTATAAGAGGAAGTTCTAGTCTAAGAAGTACTGTTTTTTTGTAGTTTGAGAAATGTCAAAGAAACTTGAGCCTTCTTTTACCTCCCTTCTGTGTTGAAGATTATGAAGGACAAGCTTAATTGATCTTTTTCAAAAGGAAAGAGGTAGTTTCATATTATCCAGGGATGTCACTCCTATTTATGTTTCTACGATTCACACTTCACTGCTGTAATAGAGGTGAGGGCTGAGGTTATTACTATATCACTATTGTCAACACCAAAGCAAAATGTAGAACAAAGGAGTCGAGGATAACTTGAGACCCCTATCCGTGTTTTTAATTGCTGGATCCATGCCAGTCCAGTACTTGGCACTACCTGAAGGTGTGTTGTAAAGTCTGGACGCCATCCATATTCACTCGCTTTCACACACATACGCTCGCCACAGAACAGTCACGAGTCAATGCCAGTGTGGCACAGAGGGAGAGGTGAGACTTACAAACCCTCGACGGAAAGAGCAATTGCACCCACTCGTCCGTGGCCTTCCTCCCTCGCTCCTTTTCGTTCTCCTCCTCCCCCTGTGAGCAGAACACGGGCGATTAGCTGTCCTCCTCATTGGTGGCGCGCTGCGGACATCGCCAGGGCTTATTTGTTGAAGGGGTTGCCGTGGAGACTGGCGGTGGTGGTGAGGCAGAGTTGGAGCCAGAAAGAGAGAGAAGAGGGAGAGAGAGTCATCCATCTACTGCAGAGAGAGAGAGAGCAGGAGGAGAGATTTAAAAAAGAGAAAGGGAGAGCACAAACATGGGCTTCGCTCCTGTTATCTTGTGAACAGCTTCCAGCTAGCGCACTTAGGCGAGACCTCTATCCCTTCCTCTCGCCGGGGCTTTTAGGGGGGTGAAGAGTTCACACAGGCCCCCATGTGTCGAACACACCGCGCAGCCCTTCCAATCTCATGAGCACCGGGTGAAGCCGGAGAAGGGTGGCTCAGACCCCCGGAGCACAGGGAGGGTACCAGATACCAGATACCTTAAAATATCGGCCAGCCTGTTGAAGCAGCTGTGGCTGGATGAGAGGGAGATGCGGGCTACAGTAAGTGACGATTCAGTATTTTTTCACACATATACGTGTGTAAACACGCATTGCTTTGTCTGAAAACTGCATGCTGGCATAGCAGAGGGACCTGGAGAATGTGTCAGTAATGCAGTAAATGAGCGTTGTATCAGAGAGAGTGGGGAACAAGGATAACCAGCTGTGTTGCAGAACAAAGGAGTGAGCAAGGCAGAGCAGAACGAGTAATTGTGAGCTCGCTCGCTCACACACACACACACACACACACACACACACGCACGTGAACGCAACAGCATGTAGCTGCTTGAACCTAATTCAATAAGACCTCCCTCAGCCACCCCCATCGTTGCGTGTGCTGTTGCTCATGCATCGCTCTTTGCCGCTGCGCTTGTGACCAAACGAGAACACGCTCGTACAGTGTTTGTGTGTGCAGCAATCAAGGGATAGCTGGTGTGTCTCAGTGGCACTCATGAATGGGAACAGAGAGTGAGACGGAAGTACAGAGGATGGCTGTGTTAGGGGAGACCCGCAGTTGGAGCCCCAAGCCGTGGGAGTTGAGGCGCTATAATTGTGACTTCCACCACAAGTCTGAGGTAAAAATATTGCACTTGTTGCCAGATTTATTTTCTTTGAAACGCACAATGTGCTTATTTTTTTTAGGTTAGGCTTAGAGGCTGAACTTCATTTCTGTTTGTCTCTATTGTATTGAGTAGATAAATATTCTCTTCTGATAGACTTTTTTTCATTGTTCTGAAGACTGCTGCTGTTGGCTTTTAGATGAGAATGAGATGTACGAAAGCTGGTCACTGTTGATTTGTGGCTGGGGTTGAGGTTCTTTCATTCAGTTGGTTTTTACCTCCGGAAGGACTGTCAGTTCTTAACCCTCGGCTGAGGCGAGAGCCATGTGTTCCTGTTGTTCTTGGCATGACACATTATTTGCGCTGTTTTGGCTCCAAGTTTTTTTTTTTAAGAGTTCAAATCTTTTGAGAACACATTTACAATGACCTAAAACTGACAATGGTGTAACAAAATGCTCAAACTCTAATAATCTGTATGCTAGAATACCTGATTTTATCAAAAGGGATATATTTGTTTTGTTTTAGTTTTTTTTGCTTTGTTTTTGACCATTTTTGAATATTTCACTTGCCATTTTTAGGACTCTACACTTTCCTTGTGTTTATTCTACCTGTTGACTGATATCAGAGTGCATTTCTCAGTCTCGGTATGACATTTATCATGGTTCATCCACACCTTTGATGTGACTCACCCTGCTCCATATCCTCTCATGAGGAAGGTACAAACATTGAGACCTTTAGCCAAAGACTAGAGAGAGCTGAACGAGGTGGCATATGTTTTAAAATCAGCCAGCCAGATGACTTCCTGCTGGAGGCTTTCAGATCAGGACCCCTGCTTTACTGAAATAGATCAGTGCTCCCGCTCGTCTCCGAGACAGATGTGTCATCAATAGTGCCTTAACAAAAGCTCAATGGAAGACTGACTCAGAGCGATTTCATGGAACAAGTGGTACTCTGATGAGCGCTGAACCTGCCTCTCCATCTCATTTCAGACCCATGCGAGTGACGTGGGTTTGGACGTCACATCCAGTGATGTTGTCCTCTCCACTTCATCATCATTCATCCTTGTAATTTAATATCAGATTTGCATCCTATCTATTGAACGGAGTCCTGCTTTGCCCTTCTTTGTTTTGTGGTATTGTAGAGGTCTGCCATTTAGAGAATGATTTTGGTGGTGTATAAATATAGCACATTTTTGTGCGAAAGTTTCCTGAATTTAGTTGATTTTATTTTTGACATTTAATTACTTGACAGACACATTAGCAATAAACAATTTAGAGCACAGATTTGGAACTTAGTGTACATACTGTGATGGGATGAAAACAGCTAATACATTACTGACTAAATTGGTATATTTTTGAAGAGAATGTGAGTAGTGCTTGTCTATGCGGCACTCGCTGACATGTTACTAGAGTTTTTGCTTGGGTGCCTTTATAGCCAGTCCACACAGGTAGCAACTTCCAACAAAACTAATACCATTGATTTAATTTATTTTTAAGGATAGCTGGCAACTTCTTGCATCACGAGCGACCATGTGTGGGCGTATCCAGCAAATTTGAGAGAAATTTGAGTAAAGAGCGAATAATTTGTCAGTGGAACTCACACGTCACCCTTCTTGAGTAATTTGGCAGGTTTTAGAAATTTTTGGCAGTGTGTGAATTTATTTTTGTAGATTGGTAGATCATGTGGTTAATGATTTAATGGACTGAGCAGTAGTGACAACACTCTCCAACTGCAGAATGTTAGTTGTTAGCAAAATGAAAACTTATTCCTAGCCAAATTAGGTCAATTACCAGTAATCTCTATCATCTGTTATCTCATTGTCTAAAGATATATCCAGACGTGCAGTCTACCAATAACATTACAGCGTCAGCACTGGTAATGAGTAATGCTCACAGGAAAGAGACTAGCGACAACAAGCTTTAAAGACACTGTGTGTATACACGCACTTTAAGGTGTTCTAAGTGGTTGCTGGTGTGTTGGTTTAATGCTGTTAGGATATTAATAGAGGTTACAGTCTAGTTGTTTAAGTGCAAAAAGCCCAGGTCTTGCTATTTCTGTTTTTATCATTTTATTGTCAATGGGAGAGTTCAAAAGATCGTGAATTTGTTTTTGTGCTATTTAAATTCTAACTTTTTCTTTTGACAAAAATTTGTGCCTTTTATGAGTGGATGATATTGTTAAAACTATGACTGAAATTGGTTGTGCTGTTTCACGATTCAGCTGTGTCAGATTCACACGTGATTCCCTTGAGCCGCAGTCATTGATCAGAAAACTGGAGTGAGTGCCGCAAAGACAATAACAAATCCATTTTTATGACATTTCCATTGATTCTCAGATCTCAAAGGAAACACAAACATCCTTTTTTATTCTCGTAAAAAAAAAAAAAAAAAAAAAAAAAAGGAAAACTTTGAATTTGCAGCACATTGCCGCCACCCCATGGCTGGTATGTATGTGTGTATATTCCTGTTTTTCCCTTTCTTTTTTCTTGGAATCAGTGCATTTTCGTCATAGCAGTAAACAATGTTTCCATTTTCTGCTGCCCTCAGAAGTGGATGTGTACGTTTTCATCTATTTGTGTGTCAATTATGTATAGCCATAAGAAAATGAGGGTAATAGAAGCATGTTTATGCCTGGCTGAATGATGGCCGCTTTTACACTAGATATATTTGCCTGGAATAAAACTGAGCCACGTGGAGCACTGTGCTGACGTTAGATGAGGTCAAGATGAGGGCAGAAGGAAGTTTAGTACTGTTAGATTTTATTCATGCAGCCCTCACAGGTTGGCCATTCAAATCACTACAGTTTATCTTTATTCATTGCAGTGTTATCTTTCATCCAAGCAGTTTATGCCTTTTTTATGAAATAAGGGAATGTGCTGAGATAAGAGTTTTGTGGTGGTCTGAATAGGCTGGTTTCCTCTAACAGCATCTTTCTTGCTTTCTTCAGGTAATCTTGGTGCAGGTAAACCCAGGAGAGGCCTTCACGATCCAGCGAGATGATGGTCAGTTTCAGTGTATCACAGGTACGTTTTTCTTAAGTTCCTCTTGTGTTAAGAAGGATTTCTGTGTTATTTAACCCATAATTACATTAGTCTACGAACAAGTGGCGTTTCATTTTGCCAAATCACAAGTTCAGATGATTGTAATTACCAGTCTGAGACTTACCCCGTAATTGACTGCAATTAAAGTGCTGATTAATACCTGTAAATTCTTCTAATTGATTAGAGAGATTTGAGTCTTTGAGAGATTGAGATCTTGAGGGTACCATTTTTTTATTTTCATAAATAACACCCAGTGTCCCTAAATGCCTCCTCTACAATGTAAGCTATCCTGTAATTTTCCTCTTTAATCTAGTGTTTAGATTTTTATAAAATACAACTAGAATTTTCTATTTTGGTAGAGTAAAGCTGGGTATGGCCTTATAAAAAGACTTTATTAGGTCCCGGTTTATGACCCTGAGAATGATTTGGAGCATCCAAACATCTAGAAGTGCTTAATTTTCAGTAAGAGTTGTTTGAGGCAACATGAGTGATCGAGACCAGTGCAACAAGGTTGAGTTTATTTTTTTTCACAAGCACAATGACACTGAGTGCAACCAGTGAATCTAACATGATACACTGCTCTATCGACCTCGTTTTGCAATGCAGAAGTAAGCTATTTTCTGTAAAATGTGTGAGACTAACAATTTGTTAGCCACTAACTAGCCATGAGAGTTAGTAACATCACACATCAAGATGTTTTGAATTCTTTTGGTTCTATTTTTGTTGGCATGATATAAAAAAGAATCAAGCTATAAACCAAATTTTCATGGGTTTTCTTTTTGTGTGTGTGTGTTGTATTGTCCTGTTAGCCCTTTGACACAGTCAAATCGCAACATTATTCTTTCATTGAGGGTAAAGTACTTGATGCAGGAAACTTGTTGCAGCAGTCCTTGTTGGGTTGAGGTCCTGAAACACTATGTTCTTCACAAATATTTATATTTTATTGAACTACAGTAGAATCCTTCCACTGAACTCACTCTCCACACGACTACATCATGACTCCTAGCAGATCCCCCGGTCTGAATCAACACATCCTCATTCACTAAGAGAGCCATCCAGTGTTGGGTCTAATTGCCATATGTGTTGGAAGCTCAGTCACAACAGTCAGCTAGTGTTTGGTGGGTCTCGGCAGGGTTGCAATGAGATGTCTTACACCCCCTCTCAGCTTGCAAAGAGCGCTTTTTGTCTGCATCCATTGTGTGGGATGGTGCGAACACGCTACGAACTGCCAACCTCTCTGATTGCAGTTGCTGCAATAGGAAGAAGTGGAGTGTGACTGTAATTGAAAGATTACTGTGCTTTGAGAAGCTATTGATTAGAAAAACAATAGCATCCAGCTCATTGTATGCGGTAAGCCTAATTGTTCTGCTTCTAGCTGGCCTGATTAGCTTGGCAAGGATTTTAACTTGTGAAAGTAAGCAGTCGGCGGCATTGAAATGAGATTGATGTTATCATCTGGCTTTAGCATTTAACTGAAAACCCAAATGGAAATGGTTGCCAATTTATTCTGAAAACCTAAGGGCATCATTTTTGTTCTTTTGCATTTATGACTAGCACTTTGTTAGCTTGTTTCTTATCAATGAGAGACACTCAGGTGGTCATCCATCCGAATGCTCTATAAAGATTAAAGCAGAAGTGTCAAACTACTCACCACAGGATTTGGGGAAATTATGTAGGGTGTATCTTGATCCCTGTAGGGGGGTGTAAGTGCAGCGCACCAAAATGATTATGTGAGTTTGTGTCAGTTTTGGAGGTTGTGGGTTTAGCAGACTAAATGCCAGAAGTCTGGCATACATCACCAGTGAGACACCTGTATTTTTCACTGGAACATCGAGATGTGACATCTTGATAAAAAAAAAAAAAAAAAAAAAAAAAAAGTAAATAAAATATATCTATATTTGGAAGAATCGTTCACGTTACGATCTATAAAATGCATGAATTTATGATTACATGGCGGCAACAGGAATACTTCTGTCATCATTTACTCAACTTCATGTGATTCCAAACATGTTCTGTTGTTGAACACAAAAGAAGAATGTACTGGTCACTTTTTTTCCAAGCAATCACAGTGAATTGGGACTGGGGCATCACCTGTGTCCGGTTCATTAACAAAATATTCTTATGAGCCAGATGTGTGTCTTATTTATTTTTTTATTTTTTGAGTTGATTGAACCCCGAATAATTCATCATTGAATAAGTAAGTTTCTGAATAAGTAAATTGCTTCCTATTTGTGTTTTGAAAGCTCCAATTCTCATTCATTGTAATGGCACGGAAAGATGTGAAAAGCATTTTAAAATTTCATCTTTTATCATCTGCTGAGTGAATCCCTAACCACAATTTTTTGTCTTTTTGCTTTATAGAACTAAACATGTTTGCGTGAAGCTTTGCATGAAGCTTGGGTCTAAATTTAGTGACTCTGGCCTTTTTATACACACACATATATATATATACAGTTTTTAAATGTTTTTTTTTTTTTATGAATTGAAAACAAAATCCAAACCCACATGGCCCTGATTTAGACAGACTAAATCCATTTAGACAGACTAAATCCAGAAGAACTGTGGCAACGTCTCCAAGACGCTTGAAGAAAAATCCTTCCTGCAAAGCTACCTGAAAAACTATGTGCAAGTGTACCTCAGACAAAAGCTGTTTTAAACTCAAAGTGTGGTCATACCAAATGTTGATTTGATTTAGTTATTAGAAGTTCATATTCATAAAATCTGTGGCATTATTTCTGAAAGCACAGTTGCCTAAAACTTTTTAACAGTACTGTAGCTTTACATGTAGGTTTCTTGAAGCATCTTGGAGACGTTGCCACAGTTCTTCTGGATTTAGTCTGTCTCAGTTTGTTCTGTTTCTTCATGTCATTCCAGACAGACTGGATGATGATGGGATCAGATCTCTGTGTGGAGCACTGGCTGTTGTCAGACTCCTTGTGCAAACAAAAATCTCACTGGATTATTACAATTAATGGCAAAAATAATGTTTGGAAATGTAAACTGATATTTCCAACTGACATGCTACAGCAAAAGATAGAAATAATCGACTTAAAACCATTTTTTTTGTTGGTGAAAATACTAGTGGCCTAAGACTTTTGCACAGTACTGTGTGTGTGTATGTGTGTGTGTGTGTGTATATATATATATATATATATATATATATATATATATATATATATAGTACTGTGCAAAAGTACTATATATAACAATATAAAAAAAGGCCAGAGTCACTAAATTTAAACGCAAGCTTCATCACTCTCTGAGAGGAAGGAGTTGATGAGGAAGAGTAGCGTTAGGGCGAGTGGGGCTGCTGTGCACTGGTCTGTCACTGGAAGCTGTTGTCTGTCAGTGACGTGAATGGAGTGATGACTCACTGTTGCGGGAGCCGAGGGAAGAGTGTGTGTTTGTGTGTGTGTTTAACCCTTAACCTTAGAGTGAGCCGGAGGTAATGTTAAAATCCGCAGGATAAACCAGAGGGAACTGGTTTGTCCCTCTCTTCCTGATTTCTTTTTCAGGCCAGATGGGCATTTGTTCTATTTCTGAATTCATTCATGTGTTTTCAGAAGCTGGAAATACATAAACACCACACACACACACACACACACACACACACACACACACACACACACACACACTACGGAGCTTCAGAACTGTCTGTTTAATATGAAGAAGCAGTGTTAAGATGGGAAGAATTAACTTAATTTAATATATCCCAGACTGCCGGGGGTGGGCTGTGGTTGAGAATGACATCAGAGGGGTGAAACTTGTTAACACAGCCCTTTAACATCACAGCCTTAACGTTTCTTTGAACGTTTGTCTCCCTAGATGTGGATATTGGTGTTCAGCCTGTAAATGCCATCACGTTGGTTTGTGCACATTTATTTGTATTTTTGTCTCTTGATTACTCATGTAAGATGTTAGCCATGAGTTTCCAGTTACTGACGTTCCTTCACTGTCTGACTAACTGGACTTACGGACAACAGTCTTGCAATAAATATTAGTTTTCTTCACCACCACTTTTCTTTATTAATGTTTTCTAAGCATCAGACCTGCAGCACGTCTTAAACAGTTTCCTTGCTGAAGTAACGTTTGATTGTATCTCAAAGAACAGGCACCCATCTGTTTGGCTGTTTGTTCAGATGTTCAGTAGGCTCACTATTACAGCAGGAGCGCATTTCAGTGCACACGTGATGTTCTCACACTTACTTTCAGGGGTCTCAGAGTAGTTTGCAAGAATGTTGCCTACGATTTGTTAAATGTTCAGAATTGACTCGGTGGTGTTTCTGGGTGTGGTTTGCTTACTGGTATAGTGTATAAATGCTGCAGGTTACCTTTATATTACATTTGACATATTATACAGTGAAGCTATAGCTAAATTGCATCGTCAAGCACATATCTTTCTCTTTTATTCAAAACAACAGAGTGATTGGGAAGGCCAGGGACAGTGTAAGTGCAAAGAGAACTGGGTTCTTTTCTACAGTATAACACCTTTCTGAGTTGGGTTCCTATAAAAAAATTACTTCTGAAATGATTACTTTTGGATGCCTAGTGGATGACAAAAAATTAAAAATAAAAGAAAGACTTGTAGTGAAGGAACTGAGCCATATCTGAACACCAGGATCCAGATGCACAAAACAACTTAGACAAATAAAGAGTTTTCTTAATTTAAGAGGTTTAGTCCAATTGGAAGCAGAATATCATGGAGACTTAGAGTTTGACTCTTTTGGCTTGTGCCAGTAAGCAATTGTCTAGCAACCACCTGAAACACTTTAGTAACCATAGAGAAAGTTCCTCGAAACAAAACTCTCGCATTGTAGGGTGAGTTGACTTTTTTTCCCTCGACGACTTCAACGTTCTGTTATTCTCTTCATCTCTCATCACGAGTACTTGCTCTCTCTGCGACGCCGTTTGCGATAAGCCACATCTGGCACTTGGTGTGTTTTCCATTCTGACATTCAGATGTCAAAGTGCGGACAGTCATGTTTTGATCGCATACTCCAGGTGACATCACCCACTTTACTGTTGACTCACCGTATGCTTGTGCTTCACTTGCCTTTAGTACATTTATTTGTAATTTTTTTTGCTTGTGATGTTTTGACTGATTAGAGTAGCTTTCGTAGGACCTGCTGCATTGAAATCAGATACAAGGCAACACTGCTCAGGTTTGGTCTTTCACCTGAAACTTTGAGTCTGTTTTTTTGTTTGTTTGTTTGTTTTTTGAAAACATTTCTCTCCAAACTGTCTGAACAACCATAAAAATACCATTGTTTTACCATCCTTTTTTGTTAATACAGTACCATGGTTTTTGCAATGATAATTTAATAATGTTCTTTGAAGAAATCATTCTTAGTTGTAGTATAAATTGCAGATGGAACTTTAATACTCAAGTATGAGCTGTAGTAATAGTGCTAATTGTATTATCAACCACCATAGATTAACATATATTACAATCAGATATCATCAGTCCAGTCAGCCCAGTCATGCTTTGGTAAATGATAATCATGACATAAGTGAAAATTTCGACACACTGAAGGTAAAAAAATCAATTTGAAAAAAAGAGCAATTTATGGGGGTAAAAAAAGCCATAATTATGAGATAGTCAGATTTTTTTTGTCATATTATTTTCTCATATTTTAAGTTGTCGTAAGTTTCAACTTATGTTAGTTTTGACTTATGTCGTAAAAGTGATATTTCGCAATTGAGATTTAGTATGTCATAATTGGGACTTATCATAATTATGGCTAGTAACTTGTAATTTCACTCATCATAACTGACTTTTGTGTAATTGTAATTATGTAATTGTAAGGTTGCAACAATAACTTTTTATTTCATAATTATAATTGTTATAATTGTGATTTTTATCTCATAATTATGACTTGGTATCTCATAATTAACTTTGTCAGAATTATGACTTTTTATGACATAATATTGATTTACCAAAGCATGTAGCGTAAATAGGCTTCAATAGTGTACCATGGTACAGCTGCAGTATTTTGGTAAGGGTTGTGAGGCCAGTAGGACTATATTTTTAACAGCTAAAAATGAAATGCTTCAAACAAACTATGTGGTAGAGCAGTTGTGTTTATAGTTGTGTCTGCTGTCTGATGTGTGCGTTGGCACAGACGTCCACTGTGTTATGTTTTTTGGAAGGCATTATAGTGCATTCATGTGTGTGTGTGGGTAGGAACATTCCCTGTGAGTGGACATTTGTGTGGGTGTATTTATAAGGAGTTACTCACCGGGGCAGCTCGGATCGCGACTGAAGCCAGCGGTGAGCTCTGAGTACTGTGACCCGATCTATTCATCCATCCAGAGAAGCCCTTACTAATGTCACCATGTTCAGATACACAGTGCGGCTTTATTCCATCAGCATTGAACTGTGTGTAGAGCTCTTCTCTCTCCCACAAAGCATAAAAAGGCAAAATTACTCATTTGAGACTAAACAGAACTATTGTTTGCCTATAGGTTAACATCAAAGAACATGTTAGTCTTTGTTTCACGCTCATTTGAGACTAAACTAAATTATAGTTTACCTTCGGGTTGACATTAAAGAGCATGACAGTCTGAACATGCTTTTCACACAGAGACAGTGATGCACTAGGAATGCACCCATATATAAATTGACTGAAATTGAATTCATTTGAGTTGAATATTTTATGAAATTAAAAGGACCCTGGAGTGACATAACACCTGAATCTACCACCGCAGAAAATGAGTAGCCTGGAACAGTGGCCAATTATAGTTAAATGGCCATTATATAAAAATGTTTGACCATAGAGGAGGGCGCAATTGACCAGTCAGAATCAAGTATCTCAGAGAGCTGTGTAATAAAAAATGTTTTTCAGGAAACAACAAACAAGTACTATATTTGTTCGCAATGGATGCTGTAATATAGTGTTTCGCGTGCTTCAGACTTGTGGTACACTGCATGTGTCAGACGTAAATCAGACAGAAAAATATTTATGTAAGCTGCTTCCAATATCAGGCAAATAGAACTAACTAAAGCAAAAAATTAAAAGTGTGAACAGAAGTAGCGACAGACCAAACCTTCAGATTACTGAAGAAAAAAACTACACTAAACTAGTATTGGCCAAAATTAATGTGTAATGTGTTCAATGGTCCTCATTCATGAAATGCAAAACATTTGTGTAAATTGTAGAGCATGACTGATATATCGGTTTGCCGATATGATTTTATCGTCCGATATGAGCCAGTCGCAGATATATCGGTATCGGCGAATATGCCGCCGATATGAATTTGTTTTTGTTTTTTTTTGTTTTTTTTAACAGAGCATATAGAACTTTTTCCTGAGTAAACGATGAGTGCTGCCATTACGCAGATGAAATGCTTCTAAATGGTGTAAATAGTTTGTTCAGCAGAGCGTGCTCCATTGTTTGCTACTGGTGACCCAGGTCACTGGCTGTAGTGCAGAGATGTGCGGATGAGCTCAAACTTCACCCGAGTCCGCTGCTTCAAATTATCCGCCCGCCACTGTAGCAAATCAGCTCAAAAGGGAAATGTATATAAATAATTACAATTAATTATGATTAATTACAATTATTTATATCGGCTGACGGTAATAACTGTAGCAGAATTAAATTGCCATCAACTGATCTTTTCGTCCAGCGAACATTCAGTGTAAGTTCATATCAACTCTAAGAAAGGATATTTCCGTGGCCACAGAAAATACTTTCCTATTAATGCATTAGAGCATGCAGTGAGGATCAAAATCGTAAAGAGACATTAATTTGCAAGGCAGAACCAGAAATTTGGAAATGTAAACTGTGCACACAACTTTTATTAACTAAATGCTAACAAACATAACTAATCTAAACAAACAAACGAATAAGCATACACTCACGCGTACATACAAAGGGAAGCTAAAGTGGATGAATGAAGCCATTAGAGAAACCAGAGAATGCAGTTATAGAAAGAGTCAGTTAACCACCTGAGTAAAACCATCAGCGCCGTTTATAACGGGGTCTATAACTTATACTAAACCTCTGTTTCGTTTAGTTAAATGTATGATACTTGCATTGCCTTGGTCGTTGACAAGTGTCCAGAATGCAGTCTCGGATGAAAGTCTTGATGGTTTCAAAGTTTTGGACTCGTGATCACATTCTTCCGGGTTGAAGAGTGATGAATTCCAAAGATGTCCTGACTCGATGGTGATAGGGAGTTTCTTCCCAGGTAGAAAGTGAAAAAGAGTTAAGAAAGAGATCTGCTGAGATCAGAGGATCTTTGGTTGGATGGAAAGTCAAGGCCGCAAGGCCTGGCGCAGAACTTAAGGGTTGCTGAGGCGCTCACATCCTCCTCATCCTCTTAGGATCTAAAAGAAGCGCAGACTGGCTGTGTCGAGGTCTGCCAGGCGCTGGCCCTGGGACTTAGCAACCAACCCTGGCGCTGGCCCTGGGACTTAGCAACCAGAAGATGGAGAGGGGATGAGAGACGAGTGAAGAGACTAAAAAGCCAGGCGGGTCACTGAAGTGAGGTGTTTTAAACCCTATGGAGGTCACACCCCTGGGTAGTCAAAGAGCCAATGGTGACTTTCACTTTTGGAGGGAAAGTTTACGACTCTTTGTCTCCGACCATGGTAATTTTGCATTGTAACAGGATTGGATGTTGATGCCCAGATTACTAAAGATTCTTAAAACACTGTTATGTTGCATAGGTGTAAACATATAATATACACTCTCGATTAGGTCATCCGAAGACTAATTCATAGAGACCAAACATGATGTAAATGAGGTGATATTAACCAGTGATCTATCATAAGCATGCATAAAACAGTATACAATACACAAGACCATATACAAGGAGGTAGTAATCATACACAAAGACATGGGGATATGCATGGTAGGAAAGTAATAGAAAAATTTGTCTATGAATTAATGAACGACGTCATTTCCTATAGCAGTATGTTTCGGTTTTTAGAGAGAATTGCTTAGGGAGGAAGATTCTCTCTACATACTTTTAGGTCATAAAGCTTATCTGATCTGGCTGAGGTGTCCTGGCCAGGAGATCGTTCACAGACATATAGGCACCGAGTCTAGTGTTGGGTGAGGGGTCTGTGACTGTTTGTTAATCTAATGAACAAATGTGTGTCTGATTGGTCCAAATGCTACACCACCCACCCACACCTATATTTGATCGTCACATTACACTGATTCTAATTCTTAGTTTTGCGTGACGATGAATGGATGGTTCATTTTTAACAGCAGACGTTAGAGCTGATCTGCGCATCACTGCACGCGTCTGCGGCGCACTGGAGCTGATCGCAGCCACTCAGTCAATGCTTGTGTTTATACCAGCCACGCCGCGGCCCAGAACTCATGCTTATCACATCAGTCACATCACAGTACAGTCAGTAATGTAGCAGACTGAAAAATTAGCATCTCTCTGCAGTCCAATAGATGGCGGTGCGGTGGTGGCTTGAGTCTGTTGAATGGTGATTTAACGCTACGTTGTCACCTAGTTGATGAGACTCAATGTTATAAAGTACATAAACAATGTCCCCGTCTTTTTCTCTCACAATGAGCTTATCACACTCGTTTGCTACATTAGTAGGGTCCTATGACTTCCGCAATGCAGAAAACGAGGACGGAAGCACAGAATCCAGTCATAAAAACGGAATTTACTGTATAACGCAGATTTTCACGAAATCTGTCATATTTTTGATGAATACATAAAAAACAGATCAGTACACTCAAATCAAATTGTGATATAGACTAGTGTCTGTGAATATTAAACTGCAAAAAGACTATTTAAATACAAATCCTCATGTTCATTTGATTACCAGAAAATACACAACACAGAATTTGTGAAAAAAAGAGAAATTTTTCATTATTATTATTAATTTTAGATGTTTACATTTGGAAAAGCTATGCTTCCTGCATCAACCTGCTCCTGTTGGATTGGCAGTAGCTTGTTACCCTACACAGTTACCTTGTTAGGGCCCAAGCCACTAAGGCACAGGGCCCTCTTGTTTTTCTAAGGATTATTCTTTGCATTTTTTTTTTTTCGACTATCCGGGGCTTTTTGGGGGCCTTACCATGCTCAAAAACTCTTGAAACTTTGCACACACGTTGGAATCTGCGGTCATTAGGATGCCGCAGAGGCTGGGACCCGGGCGTGGCACAGGGGCTCTACAGCGCCCCCTGGAAAACAGTCAGAAAACTTGATGTATAGCTCACACATACTTTCACGTATTCATATGAAACTCCGTACACATATAGATCTCATTGAGCTGAAGAACTTTCGCACTGCATGTTATAGACTCCGCCTAACAGGAAGTCGGCTATTCAGGGCTGTGTAAAAAGAGCATGCTCTGGAATTTGATATACTCCTCTGAGGATTTGCAATGGATTGCCACCAAACTCGGTGAACATGATCTCAAGACATTGAGGATGCTAAATTGCGAAGGCATTTTTGATATCTCGAACGGTTTGCCCGTGGCGAGGCAATGAGTAACAATGAGTATGGCGAGAAATAAGTAACAAGTAGTGTCTAATAACATCCACATACATTGTCTGATTTTGATCAAACTTCAGGGGTGTGGTCATTGTATGATGCCGATCGCACAGATGTGACTATTAGGAGTCAAAGTTATAGTGCCACCAACTGGCAGCAGGAAGTGTGTCATTTTCAGAATGCTTTAATTCAGCATCGTATTTTTACTCAATTTGCTTCAAACTTCATCTGGATAACGTCAAAATATGGCCGATGTAAAACTGTTGAGGGGATACTGATATCTAAAATATTGTTGCCATGGCAACGTGTCAAACTTGAATATTCTTTTCCGGTGATTTTGAAGCAGATAACATGCTTAGAATGTCATGAAACTCAACACCCATATCAATATTAATGATAGGTAGACACTGGCAAATGCTCATAAAAGGGCGTGAATGGACAGCTTTCTAATTTACAGTCATTAGCTACAACCAACAGGAAGTCCGCTATTTTGATTTGAATGTGGATTTTTGAAAAAATATGGCAGTGAATTAATGCATACTGCTCAGAGGAGAATTATACTATACACATCAAACTCTCTCTACATGATGCCAATACACTGAGGAACTTAAATTGTGAACGGCTTTTGGATAGCTTGAACGGTGTTGCAATGGGAATTTATTAAAGTGAGAGTAAAAAAAGATAGCAGTAATTTTCTTATATCTTTAAAGTGCAGCTTCCAATCACTTCAAAACTTTTTTACATACAGAGAACAAGTCATTCTGAGGAAGTATGGCTAGTTTCGTAACTTTACAAACCTCTACGCATAACAGAAATTAAACTTTAATTAAATCAGACATGTGATATGTCACTCTGCTAAGTGACGTGTGGGGTGTGGGTGAGTGAGTGAGTGAGAGAGAGAATTTTTAACATCTCTTTAATCATCAGGAAAAAAAAATCAGTATTTTTTGTTGTTGTTTTGCATTGCAGCTTAAGAAATGTCTTAGGCCTTATCCTTTTCTGTCAGTTTTAATAGCAAAAGAGTCCTAGAACCAGTTAATTTGTAGGGCACTGACAACATTATTTTATATAAAATAAATATCCACGTTCATATGTAAATATCCACGTGAGACACGTGCGCATGTAAACGCCCAACATAAACAAAGCGCGAGGAGATCGTTCATCGTGGCTACTGTTCGTTTCTGCAAGAAGAAGGCTGGATTTCCCTTAAAAGAAGAACAAGATTTCATCCAGTAGAGGAGATCAATCTGATGAGTAAGTAATGTTTCTTTTTTGCATTAGTTAACGTGTTATTGTGACATAAACTTGAACAGATTTACGAGTTGGGTTGTACCCAAACTACAATATGATGAATGCTACGCATCTAAGAATGTTTAGACCAAGATTATTATTAACACTCTGTTCACAAATAGATTTTAATTGCGTGCTAAACAAAAATAATTAGTTTTTCAGATATAAAATACCCTTTTATAGAACAAAGTACATCCTTTTATAGTACAAAGCATGCGTGAGTCTATGGCTACAGACTCATATCACAGGCTACTATAAAATCATACATACTAGGCTATATGAATACAAAATCATAGTTGGGTTTTTCCCAAACTATAATTCCTGACTACAATGTTTGAAATCGAGTAAAACATTTTGAATATGATAGGCAATTCATTTTATTTAAATTTCTTATGGCGCGATGATGTTTTCATGCTCTATATAAAACAATAAAAGTAATATGAGTGTATACTGTAACATGATCAATGCTAAGTATGTTTAGAACATCTTTATTATTAATAGCCTACTCTGTTCAAAAATAGATTTTAATAACATGTTAAACAATAATAATTAGTTTCTCAGATATAAAATGTCTTTTTTTAATGATAGGACAAAGCATGCCTAAGTCTATGGTTACAAAACCTACAGATGCCCCTGATATTAACATGCTCACAAATGTTTTTTTTTTTCTTTCTTTTTTTTTTTTTTGGTTGTTTGTGTTTTATTGAATCAGATACCTGCACCACAGATGAATCCTGATGTCTCTTCAAACTGTTTTCCTCTGAGAGCGCAGTACCAACATCAGATGTTCAACTACACTGATATTCTATGGTAAAACAAGCTCCTTGACTACTGATTGTTTTTTCTTCTTGAATCCATGGAAAGAAGCAGAAACACTTAAATAACATGTAAATATCAGGTATGATTTACTTGTTTCACTTGTTGGACAGAATCTGTTGCAGGAATGACTCAAAGTCTGTTCACATCTCTGTGGTTAGATCAGTGTGCACAATGTGTCTTTGACCTTCATTATGTATGTTTTGATTATACTGTGTTGTAAATAAAATACAAATAATTAAAAAAAATAAAAAAACTTTTTTTTCAATCTCCTCACATTCTCTCGTACCTGCCTCAACGTCACAGTCACACTGATGGGCCATTAGGGGGGCGGGCCCTTTGTCTCTCAGGTGAGCATCACTTAATATTCAGGGCCATTGCCACTCCCTCGCATATTGGCTTTCAATCACAAAACATGTCTTTAAAAATTTTTAAATCAATATATTGTTTTCTGTGAATGAGTAAGCAGAATGATTTTCACATAATTCTGAAGTAAATATTCTAGCCTACAAGACTGATTACTCAAAAGTCTTATTCAGAACTATTTAGTGTGGGTTTTATGTAGTTTTCAGCTACATTTTTTTCCCCAAAACTTACTAACCACGCATAATTTTTTTTCTAAAAAATGCAAACATGTACATCCATCAGGGTCTCATATTATGTTGGCACAGTTTGTGCTGAATACAAAAAAAAAAAAAAATACATGTTGGTCAATAGAATTTTAAAAGTATCTGAAATAAGCACAAATATCAGGGCATGTCAAAACATCTCAAGGGCCCCAAAATCACCTCAGACCCCAGAGGGTTAATAAATATGTTAATTAGAACTTAAAAAGATCTAAAGATACATAAACGTGGACTTAACACTCGTGTGATACTGACCTATGACATCCTGTGACATGACATTCATCTGAACTTACATAATCTCATGGATGAAACAGTAAAACAGCTCAGCTCACAGATGAAGACTAAGCTGTAATGCAGGCAAAACTATTTCACAAATGCTTATAGGTCAATAAAATCGTTAAAAAATGCTTATAAATCATTAAACGTTTTGGTAACACTTTACAATAATGTCTCATTTGTTAACATCAGTAAATGCATTAACTAACGTGAACTAAAATGAACAATATATTTTTACAGCATTTATTAATGTTTGTTGATGTTAGTTAACCAAAATGTTCATGTTAATTCACAGTGCATTAACTAATGCTAACTGATAAAACTTCAAATTTTAATGTTTAAGATTTAAACTTAATATTAACTAACATTAATAAATGCTATATAATTATTGTTCATGTTATTTAATATAGTTAATGTTAACCCTCTGGGGTCGACAAACGCGGATACGCGTTTTGTGGCAGATTTTCTTGATAAGGCCGAAATGAGCTTGAATTACTCTGCCATTTTTGATTATACAGATAAGAGCAATACACCATTCGAATCTGTAAGGGGTCTACTTTTATTTGTATACACTCATTATAACAACTAAACTTTGTGCTTTTGAAGAGTAAAGAAAACAAACAGGGTGCGCTCTCTGTCTTCTCCATCTCCGCGAACTGCTTTTAGAAACGCGTCAATAAAATGAACTGTAACTCAGCAAATACTCAGCACACAGACATGGGAGTTATATCTATAGAAAGCTTGAAGTGTCTACTTTTAAATGAAGTAAGTCATGTCGAAAACAAATATTCTGTGATAAAGTAATCCGTATGAAACCAACACGATGTTCAGTCTTTCCCGTCTAACTCATTATCTTTAATGCAATCCCGCCCCCTCGTGGCTCGCGGCGTTCATATGTAAATATCCACGTGAGACACGTGCACATGGAAACGCCCATCATAAACAAAGCGCGAGGAGATCGTTCATAGCGGTACGTTTCTGGAAGAAGGAGGCTGAATTTCCCTCAAAAGAAGAACAAGATTTCATCCGGAAGAGGAGATCAATCTGATGAGTAAGTAATGTTTGTTTTTTGCATTAGTTAATGTGTTATTGTGGCATAAACTTAAACACATTACTAGTTGGGTTTTTCCCAAACTACAACATGACGAATGCTACACATCTAAGAATGTTTAGACCATGTTTATTATTAATAATCTGTTCACAAATATATTTTAATAGCATGCTAAACGATAACAATTACTTCTCAGATATAAAATATCCTTTTTTTTTTATATAGTACAAAGTACATCCTTTTATAGTACAAAACATGCATGAGTCATACATGATGTTCATGTTTAATAACGTGCTAAACAATAATAATTAGTTTTTCAGATATAAAATGTTTTTGTTTTTACGATAGTACAAAGCATGCACGAGTCTATGGCTACAGAACCTATATATACAGATGCTCCTGATATTAACATGCTCACAAATGTTTTTTTATTTATTTATTTTTTTTGTTTGGTTGTTTGTATTTTATTGAATCAGATACTTGCACCAAAGATGAATCCTGATGACTTTCTTCAAACTCTTTTCCTCTGAGAGCGCTGTACCAACATCAGATTTTCAACTACACTGATATTCCATGGTAAAATAAGCTCCTTGATTACTGATTATGTTTTTTTCTTCTTGAATCCATGGAAAGAAGCAGAAACACTTAAATAAAACAAGTAAATATCAGGTATGATTTACTTGTTTCACTTGTTGGACAGAATCTGTTGCAGAAATGACCCAAAGTCTGTTCACATCTCTGTGGTTAGATCAGTGTGCACAATAATGTGTCTTTGACCTTCATTATGTATGTTTTAATTATACTGTGTTGTAAATAAAATACAAATAATTAAAAAAAAAAAAAAATTCAATCTCCTCACATTCTCTCTTACCTGCCTCAAAGTCACAGTCACACTGATGGGCCATTGGGGGAGGGCCCTTTGTCTCTAGGGTGAAAATCACTTAATATTCAAGGCCATTCCCACTCCCTCGCATATAGGCTTTCGTTCACAAAACATGTCTTTAAAAATTTAAATCAATATATTGTTTTCTGTGAGCGAGTAAACAAGCTGAATTTCACATAATTTTGAAGCAAAAACTCTAGGCTACAATATCCAGTTCTCAAAAGTCTTGTAAACAAATGTTCTGTATGTGTTTTATGACATTATTTCAGTGACTTCAAAATTTTAGTTTTTCACTAACCACGCATAAACGTTGCTTTCTCAAAAACACAATCATGTACATAAATGCTGCTAACATATTATTGTAGCCCAGTTTGTGCTGTTTACAGTGTTTTTAGACTTTAGCCATTTATATTTTTATAAGCAACTGAAAAAAGCACAAATGTCAGGGCATGTCGAAACTTCTCCAGGCCCCCAAAACACCCTCAGACCCCAGAGGGTTAATAACTGAAACCTTATTGTAAAGTGTTACCAAACTTTTATATATTTTTCTGTGTGTCTGTTGTGTATGTTTGTGTTTCACAGTCTTGATGGTCTGGATTAACCCTTTAATTGCTGTATCCCTTAAAACCAGACTGCCAGAGGGTTACTGTAAATGCATGTGCCCGCTGGGCACCGTTGTCGTGATGCCACCGGGGTGGCGTTTGCACTGATGGCTTGGGCCCTTCATCGCTGCTTGCAGCTATATTTTTACTTGATTCAAGTTATATAAATATATTGTTCTATTTGTGTTTTAAAGTTATTTATAATAAGTGATGTGAAGTGCACTGTTAAGTGCACTGATGTCAGGCTCATTTTGGATGGGCTCATTTCACGAATGAGAAGTGTGTCCAAACTTTTGACTGGTATTGTACTATAAAATACACATGACGATATATCGGTATCAGATTTTTTTTTTTTACTCCCTAATATCGGTATCGGCCCCAAAAGACCCATATCGGTTGTGCTCTAGTAGATTGTTCTTAAAATCATTAATGCAGTAGATTGAACTTGATAATTTATGTAACACTGGTTTTATGAAAAAAAAAAAAAAAAAAAGTTGAAATATTGTTCTGCTCGAGATTCATGAATGAACCTAATGAATCTGTATATGTGGAGTCTCTGCAGAAAGATATTGTAATATATATTTATGAATTCACTCTCAGCTTCTCCCTCACTGCATCTGCAGTCCATAGCTTTCGGAATGAATGAGTCGATGACTCATCCCACTTTGCTGAAGCCTTTAGGGATGGATGGAGAGAGGGAGAGAGAGAGATAGGATGAGAGATGGTTTGGAAAAAGATCCAAGAGCTTTTTTGTTTGAGCGCTGATAATCCTTCAACAATTAGATGGGTGCAGGGTTCAACAAGCTTAATCAATACGGTTATTTTATGTCCTACGTGCATGTACACCTCTGCATGCCATGTTGTCTTTTTGCAAATCTTGGGGCGGTAAACAAAAACTCTGTGTACTTATAAATCTGTGTGGGCTTTTGAAATTAGACAAGGGAATTATCATACCCCATTGAATACAGTCCAAGGAATGAGGAAGAAAGCATATTATCCCAGTAAGCTTGACTTCCCCCAACCTTTCTTTTTCTATCGTGTTATTCTTTGAAGCATCACGAGAGGAGACAGTGGGATGTTTGCCAAATCGAGTTCTTGTGTTCCATAAACATCGCTGTGGTCTTTTTCTCCCTCCGTGCATGTAGAGGACGTCACTCGGTCTGTCGGGGCATGACGGGGAGCTTGTTATGCCACTGTGGAGGATGCAAATAAAATATTTAGCATTCAAAATAAGGAAGAGACTTCCTTAAATTGCTCCATACTCCAAAGGAGGAGGTGGTTCATTAAATTAGTATTGTCTAAGCATTACCAGTACTTTGGTAATCCTTCTATCCATTTACCCGAACTGTGTATCACCTGCCTTTAAATCTGTTGGCAACTCTCTAATCCACTAATCTAATGGAACATTGTAGGACCCTCTCAACCAGTGACAGGTGTTAAGAGAACAGAGCCTGCAGTACACCTAGAAAGAAGAAGAAAATAGTTACAACTAATCAGACAACAGAAAATCAGTAATGCCAGTTTAGAGCTGGGTTAATGTTTTGTACTTAGCAATTAGCCTAGACGAGGAGTTGCTGGAACTGTTTGATTTGATTATTTCTGGGGCCGTTATAATTAGACCCAGACAATGTGGACACATTGCCAGTGTTTTAGGTCGGATTAACTGAAACAAAGAGCCAAGACCGAGACTGGATCCAGGAGGACAAAGTTAAATGTTCCATTAGTTACATTAATTTCCAGTGGATTGGAAAACTCTATTACACCAAGTGTGATGCAAATTTTCAACATTAAATAATGCTGTACAAAGTCACAAAATCACTACCAAATCAGGTATTGACGCTTAAGTCTCCAGTGTGTACTGCAATAACCACAATAACATCATTGCTACATTTCCTACTAGAACTCGTTATTACAACTTGTAAACTCAATCTTTTGAGAGCTCCAACTTGTACCGCTTGACCACTGCAACGTCATGTGGAAATATTTAAAATTTCATATTTTATTTTAATAAATGACTATTGCTAATGTCTTAATAATGCAAGAATAATGTAAAAACTGAGTTGAATAAAATCTTTTGTCCTGCTAAATAAACAGTAAGCTTATTAATAAGGTATTTGCATAACTTGTTACTTGTTGTATTGTGGTTTGTCTATTGATTACTTAAATTACGGTAGTTTTGACTTTAATAATGTTGCCATAGAAATTCACAATCCCGAAGTCTGAAGATGTGAACAGCTCCAAGTAGAAAATCCCAGATTGTCATCTAGGAATTACAACATGGCATAAATGCATTGTAATTTTTGCAACACTAGTGGCACCACCTGGAACTACAGTCTGCAAAGTTTGTTTGAGCATCCATCTGTAACATCACCAGTGGCATAATTTTGGGTCAGGACTATTGTTTATCTAAGCATTAAAAAGCTGGCCAAGTTTTTAAAACTTTTCTTTTGCGATTTCATTTGGTGCCACTAGTGGTGCCAAAATGACACCCTGCAACCTAAATTAATATACCGTGCAACCAGGTAAAAGTACTGACTGAATATTTTATTACGGCACAATTTTGAGAGTTCACCCTGACAGCGATTTGTAGCAGTTAGAAGTCATTCATTTTTAAGTTAGAGCTGGAGGTTTAAGGTGATATGAGCGATCGTTAATAAAGTTCCGTGTAGAACTTTATGAAAAGTAACCATGATTATGAAGCTCACATCTTCTGCTTGATATGGTTAAATGCAAGAAGGAATACCTACTCGCAACGAAGAACACAGCAACTGGGCAACCACCAGAAGAGGTTTTATGAGTTTCTCAAGTTTCTATCTAACCTGAACGCTAACCCTTTATGTAGGTTTAACTATGTTTGCATATCCATCCATCCGTCCATCCGTCCATCCATCCATCTTCCGCCTCTTATCCAGGACTCGGATCATGGTGAGAGCAGGCCAAGTAAGGATGACATCCTTTTCCCTGGCCACTTCTTTTAGCTCATCCTGTGGGAGCCCAAAGTGTTCCCAGGCCAGCCAAGAGATTTAACCCCTCCAGCGTGTCCTGGGTCTTCTCCAGGGCTCTCTTCCCAGTTGGACATGCCTAGAACAGGGAAGATGACCGGGAGGAATGTGCTCTTCTTTAATTACCATTGAAGATTAAAGGAAGACCACTACATTGTCTGCATTCTACATTTTTATCTATCAAGAAACTACAACTGAGAAATGGAGAGCTGCATTGGCACTGTCTGTCAGGATATCAGCAGAGAATGAGATTGTCGAGATGTTGAACATCTCAAGTGACACGACCGTCAGGCTGTAGCCTAGTTTTCCTGTTCATCTTATTGGATTTCTATTGGATTTTTTTTTAGAGCGTTTGGAGCATTTACTGAACATCCTGAAGATCAAGAGAGAGCCACAAAGGTTCATCGGTTTGTGTTTGCCGTCAGCACTAGTGAGCAGATCTCAATGATGTTGGCTTTCCTAGCCAGTCCTCAAAATGTGTTTCAGAGTTGTTGAGTTATGGTTTATGTTTAGACTTGTTGGTTCTCGGTTGTGTTTGTGTCTGAGAGAGATAGAAAAGATTTAACGGCTGTTTATTCTCAGAACAGAACTGCCTGTTTGGAGTTATTCTTGGCTCAGTGCGTGTGTGTTTTTCTCGTCCTCTATGTGTTTGTTGATGTTTCCTCTGGAAGGCTGGCACTGGGGGTCCACGTCAGCAGAACAGCAGACCATTCATGCTCTTCTGGTGGGGTTGGGGGGGGGGGGGGGGGGGTGTGTCTGAAATGAGAGAGAAAGAAACAGAAAGAGGGAGGGGGATGTGGCCTTTTGTGTCTGATCTCTGTCTGTGCTTGTGCGTCAGTCTGATGTAAAAGTGTGGGTGTTTTTTTTTTTTCCTTTCAAGCCCCATCCCCCTTTTTTCCACACCTATCCCATCCTTCATTTTCCTTTATAGCCCATACATCCTTTTACCTTCCTAGCTGTCTTATCTTTTTGCACTTCATTCATTGATTCTTCCATTGATTCATTCTTTCATTCAGTTGTTTGTGTTTGTTCATATATATAATGTGTGTATGTGTGTGAGATAGATAGATAGGGTGGATTACACAAAAAAGAAAAAATGTGTGTGTGTGTGTGTATAACTGGGAAAGCCGTCAAGTCATGCACAGGGCTGGAATCAACGCATCTACGACTCTCTATCACTCTTGGTAGAAAATGCAGCCACAAACGGATGCGACATTAGCATCTTTCCACGCCCCCGCCAAACCATATCGTAAATCAGAAATCGATCGTCTTACTCAGGAGGGTCTCTGATGTAGAATTGGATCAGATTCCTCCCACACTCTGGGTATTTTGGCTCTGAGGTGACCTGACGCAGGGTCATTAGTCTGAGTCATTAGTCATCAATTAGTACACTTGAGTCTCTCCTAAAACGGGCTTCAAAGCCAGCGCAGCACTCCACATCAAAGTGAAGAGCTCATAGTCCTCTATGCTCTTTGTAGTACTACAAGGCTTATTATAAGACGGGCTAATGATTTTAATAGGATGCATTATTGAGTAATGTTGTCTATGAGAAGTGCGGTTGTTTTTTTTAAATATTAGCATTAGTGGTTGACTGAAATGTTGTTTTAAAAGCAGATGCCGGTATCTAGAGCAGAGGTCCCCAACTACCGGGTCGCGACCCACTACCGGGCCGTGGAAGAATCCCTACCGGGTCGCGAGAAAGTTCTGGGGAAAATGTGTATAGATATGATGCTCTGTTATTTATTGTGCGTAAATTATTTTTCTAATTATTCTGTATTTTCGTTGTATACGATTGATATTGAGTAGCAATTTGACAATTTCATGTTAAATTAGTAAATAAAAGATTGCTCTGATCTGTCATGGCTATGCTTAAACGGATCGCAGTTAATCCGTGATATACGGACCAGGTCCAGACCCCACCGTTCGGCATGTGATTCGCAGATTAATTTGCCAATTTACATATTCAAGCTATTTAAAACCACAAGAAGAAACGAAACAGAACTCAATTCGTTACTTGCGTGCTTTACTCGCACACACCCGAAGCGCGCACAAGCATAGAGACGTGTTTCAGACAGTGCGGCATACCGAATTGATTCTTTCATGTATCCCTGCGTTTAAGATATGCATGGGGGTTTGCGGTTATGTCGCAATACTGGAAATATTTCTGTTTTAAACCATGAAGGCGAGCCAATGGATATCACACAATCAACATACAGAAAGTCATACAGAAAGTGAAAGTAAAAAAAAAACAGTCATACAGAAAGTGAAAGTAAAAAAAAAACTGACAGAGTTTTCTAACGCTGCATTAACAGCGCATATTCTCTCAGAGACAAGAGATGAATCTACTTCAACGTGCTGATAACAGTATAAATGAACACAGCTGTTTTAAAGACCATATCCACAACCCCCCCCCTTTGTGTCAGTACTTCATAAAAAGAACTAGGGATTTACTCTTGGGGATTTGTCGCACGCGCCACATCCACTGTAGACAGCATCACTGATTATAACACAGTCCCTTTAAGGCAAGTCATGCCACTCGACGGCCATCTTTGAAACGCCTCTCGGGCATGCAAGTGCAGCTCCTGTGTCTTTGAATGGGGACACATCAAATTCTCCAAAACTGTTTTCCAAGCTTACGATTAAGTTTCATATCTGAAATCACCAATAAAATCTGATAACAACTGTATCATAAATGCTGTTTATTTTGCTCAAATAGCGTTAAAAAAAGCTTATTTCTCAGGCTAGACCAGCCAATGCGCATGCACAGTCCTAGGCGCACGTCTCAGAACGCTTACTGTTTCTATAGCAACCGGGACTTCTAACTGCAGCTAGTGACGCGCTGACTTTATTGTTTAGGGATTGGCTCTTTCACTCAGAAGGTGGGGCTTCGTTCGATAGAGCGGCCATATTGAGCGTTGCATTTTTCCCCATAAAAAACTATACGAGTGACATGTCTTGGGTATTCTGTAGTCTTTGATTATAATGGGTTCTATTGTATTTTGTCGCATTGTGCCGCGCCGCTCGCATCCGGTGTAGACACGGTGAGAGCCACGCAGATGCACGTGAACACTGAATTCCGTTCATTTCCACGTCTATTTGTGTTTGAAATGACACATACGTGCGAAACTATGTCAAAATGCATGTCTCCGCAAGTATCCTTGTAAACACGGTTGCTTTTGGCTTAGGTGAAGGTAAGCAATTGAGAAAGTAAATGGATAGTATTGGTTCACAGCAGTTTAATGTTCCTGAGTAGGGCTGCAATGATTAGTCGACATTATCGACAACATCGACAATAAAAAAAAAAAATTGTCCACAAATATTTTTGTCGAGTAGTCGTTTGATCTCATATGACCTAATGTAAGAGCCAGCAGTAATGTGGTTTGACCAGCGTGGCGCTGTAGCGCAAGTGTAATTCAGCTCTCCTGGATGCAATTCAAAAGAAGACACAGCGCTTCATAGCAAATGCAGCCGAACGAACCTGAAGCTGCTGAGCGGCGTTTGAATGAATATGTAAGTATATGCTGCGCGCTTTCCTCTCAGTAACGAAATAAACACAACAAAAACCGAAAACAGCAGTTAAAAACGCATCTGATTACAGCGATGTGGATGTTTGCACGAGCTCTGCAGTAAAGTCCAGTCACGTCACATTTATTTATATAGTACTTTATACTATAGATAGCCTTAAATCAAGCAGCTTTACAGTATTAAACATGAAAAACCAGAATCAGTGTCGATTTCAGTTAGAATTACAACTTGATTTTCTGTTATAAAGCAGCTCTCCAGTGTGGAGCTAGCTAATTATAAAATATTTTTATTAGTGGGAAAACAAATATTATTTCATTAAAGTGATAGTTTGGTTTGCAAAGATCAAAGCTTGATCTAGCTCAGGACTGTTTTGATTATCATAACCCTATAAGGTATTTTAAGAGAGATTATTTTGTGAATAAAATAGTTTATCCAAAAATAAAACGTTTTATCACTTACCTTTATTTTGTTTCTTATCTATATGACTTACAAAAGGAGATGTTAGGCAGAATGATGTGTCATTCAGTTACTTTTTCATACAGCTATTTACATGGTGAATGAGAGTTTCTCTGTCAGTCATCTATTTTGTGTGCCAAATATATATATTTGCATAAATTAATTGTAGAATAATTGTAATTACATAATATTACTTTCAAAAGCTGAAGTGATTACCGTTGTATATTTGTTAGAATATGCATAACTCAACCTTTTAACTAATTGCAAAAAGGGAATAATCAGTCAATGTCTACTGATTGTTCAGTGAAATAATCGATGATTAGTCGATTAATCGTCCTAATAATCGTTAGATTAATTGATTATCAGAATAATCGTTTGTTGCAGCCCTATTCCTGAGGCTTTCTGTGTCATGAATGTTAATCAAACAACAAAACAGAGAAAAATTACTTTTGTAGCTTTAACACAGATTTATTAGATTTAATTTATTCAGTGAAGACTATGCAGTGTTATCTTACATTTGATTATTCAATTTCTGTACCTGAATACTGTTAATTACCTGAGGAATATAAAGCACTGTTTATTTTATTTGTATAATTTTTCTATTATATTTATCTATGTTTGCAATTAGCTTATTTTCTATTCTGATTTATTCACCAACAAAATCACCCCAATCATTGATAATTTTTTTCCAAATAGAACTGTTCAAGTCATCTGGGTTTTTATTTATTTATTTATTTATTTATTTTATTTTTTATTTTTTCATATCACAGTATACATTGCAGGAAAAAAATATCGCAATGTGAGTTTTTTTCCAATATCGCGGAGCCCTACTTCCCAGAGTGATTGACTGACAGGCGATCTGACCAATCATCAATGTTGATTCATGTTTATTTCATGCTATAAATTAGTATAGATGATCGCTTCATGTGCCTCTTTAATTAAGGCGCTACAACGATCTGTCACAACACATTAAAGAGCCACAAAACTGTTTTTATTGTTTGAATAAATTGAATTCCTTAGACAAAATTTAAAGCTGAGACTTTTCATACCTAAAGTAACTTGCTCTGTCTTGTCTTGTCTGTTTCATCTTTGTTGATTATGTTGGTCAGAAGAGAGAAGGTTGTTAAATTTGCTTCCATTTCCTCAGCCATAATACTAGAAAAAAAAGTGTAGTATTAAACTTTATTTATTTTTATATATATATATATATATATATATATATATATATATATATATATATATATATATATATATATATATACGTACGTACGTACGTACGTATGTGTGTGTGTGTGTGTATATTAGTGCTGTCAAAATTAGCACGTTAACGCAGGTGATTAATTTGTTCAGTTTAATGTGTTAAAATTATTTAACGCCATTAACGCAGGGGCGGAGCCTAAGGTTGGCTTTTATTTATATATATATATATATATTTATATATATATATATATATATATATATATATATATATATATATATATATATATATATATATATATATAAAATACATATATATATTTAAAATGCATATATATAAAATACATATAAACCTTTGCTAGATTAGATTTACTGCAGTATGTTAATAACTGTGTAAAGGGTCTATTAATTTCATTGCATTTATGCCACCTCTTAAAGTCGTTACAGTCATTTAAAGGTCTGAACGAAGACATAGTTTGCAATAATTTTAGTTTATTTATCAAAATTCCCATTTTTTTGGCAATGCAATTTATTCCAAATATTTTCCCTTAAAATAATGAAAGAATTGCTGTCAGATCCATTAAGTGAACATAATAATTAAATTTGATGATTTCTGTCCCTATTTGTTGTGCATGTCGTTGTGTTGTCATTACCTTAAAGTCAGCTCATTGCTACATTTGCATTAAACTCTTATTTCCAAAACCCAATTCCTATATAGGACTGATTTGCATATCCCTCAAAACGTAGTTAATGTCCAATATAAAATTCAAGAGTTACTCCATTCGAAAGATCAGACATTTCTGTTTTGAACCTGTCACCAACCACATACATACTCATTTATACACAGAGAACCACTTTGACGCTGATTATAGAGCAGCGACGGCTTGCGCGCGCCGTAATTACTTCCAGCAAGCACTTGCTGATTATGTGAGTTAGTCTGTTCATGGAATGAAAACAGCCGCAATCTGGTCGAGGAGGATGTGAACTGAGAGCTAATACAAGAGTGACACATGATGTCGAAACAAGAAGCACTAAACCGCCCCATGTTTGGGGCGTTGGGGCAAAAGTGTTCCTGTGGCTCAGTGGTAGAGCATTGCGTTAGCAGCGCAAAAGGTCATGGGTTCAGTTCCCAGGGAACACACATACTGATAACAAAAAAAAAAAAAATATATATATATATATATATATATATATATATATATATATATATATATATATATCTCTGAGCCACAGGAACATATATAGCCTGAATGCACTGTAAGTCGCTTTGGACAAAAGCGTCTGCTAAATGCATAAATGTAAATGTTTGTGTGTTCATCTGACATCCTTGCTGTATGTCGGAGATATGATGTTTAAAAACAATCTGACTGTAATCGAGTGCGGTGTAGATCAGTTTCCTGATGCTCAGGTGGAACGCGAGGGTCCTCGGCTAATGGAAATGTTAGGACAGAACTCCCCTGGCTCTGGCTAGATTAATAAGGTTTGTTTATGGTCAGGTTGAGCAGAGCAGGTCAGCGTGTTCCTCCATTATGCTACATTCAGGTGCTTAGGCCCAATTTTATCTTTTCATTGTGTTTCTCTGGCATAGCTTGTACAAATAATAGTGCTGCAGTTTCCATGAAAAACAACATGAGAGAAATTTGTGGAAAATGTGACTTGAATAGTGCTCGAAATGTTTAGACAAAATGGTCATTTGTAATTCCGCTGCTGTCCGACTATCAAAAAACACAGAGGAAAAAATACTATATTATAAATTTAACAATTGTAAAACCCTTACATTAACAAATAAAAATCTATAACTTGGCCATGATCAGTTAACATATAAAATAAAGCAGAGAGCATAATATCCAACTAAATAAACACGTTGTCTTTGTTGTAATAAAGTTTTTTTTTTAACTGAAAATTTAGTGTTTACTGTTTTGCATTATTACACACTATTTTTCCAGTTGAATACTGTAAAGCTGCTTTGACACATTCTGTATTGTTAAAAGAGCTATATGAATAAAGGTGATTTGACTTGACATAAAATTTTAAATATTATGTATATTTTATTTATTTATTTATTTAATTTATTTAAAAAAAGTAAAACATTGTCATCAGTATATCAATGACATTTTGGTTATTGACCAATATCAGTGTTTTTGGCAATATATTGCCATTGCCCTATGTTAGATTATTTATCCACTGATATTAGATACTTTTTGTTTTTGTTTTTGTTAGAACAGTGTAGTTACGGTGTATATATTGATCGTGTCAGCCAAACCTTGACCCCTTATTCTGTAGTTGTAGTGCAGAGGACTTTTACCTTTTACCTGTGACTGAAGGATCTAGTTTGGAAAGGTGGAGCTAGAAACTTTGCACTAAAGAGAGGGAAGAGGACGAAACACAAATACAAGCCCACACGCACATTCCTATTCTTCATGGAGGACTGTTATTTTCTCTGTTGCTTTGCCCTTTTATCATGAGTGAAGGAACTACACCTGCACAGCAGGACGGAGGTCTGTGTTTACTTGTGTCCTTTTGTGTTTGCATGTGTGTTTGCTGTCCTTTGCATCATCCAGCTCTAACAAGCTCTGCGAGGCTTTTCTGAAAGTGAAAGTGTCAGATTGCAAAGGAATGCATGAAAGAGCTGATCTGTAACAGGCTTTGCTGAGTCGCAGTTTTTTTCCTGTACAGACACTCCAGTACTAAAACTTCCACCGCCTCTGGCGTTTTATCAACTGCTATGCAGACACATTCAGCTCAGTGTGTTTCTTTACCCAGCTAAGTAAATGTCAGGAATTATTCGTACTGACGTGCTAAATATGCTTATCAATGTTGGGGCAAAAACTAAAAATCCTTTGTTGTGAAAGTGAACCGCACACAGCAGTAAATATGACCCAAAAATAACAGGTTTTCTGACCTGCTTTGTGTTTAAAGTTCACTCAAACATTTGCTTTCATCATCATTATTTACTCACACTTGTCAATAAGTGTCCAAGATAATGAAAAGGAAAACTTTAGTTTAAGTTTCTTTGAAATACAAATTTTGCATTAATGTTGATTGTCTAGTTTTGAAAAATCACAATTTCAGTGATCACATGAAGGTTAAACCACGACTTTTTTTTTCAATTAAAAACTGCTAACATTTTGTTACACTCCATAACCTGATTTCACCAACAGAAATTCTTTTTTTTAAATGTTGCTTTGCTTATTTTAATAATAATAATAATAATAATAATTCTTTATTATAATACTTACTAATTACTTTTTTCTCTCTTCAGTTTAAGATCAATAAATCTTTTAATGAATCTTTTTAAAAATCTTAGTGAAAGAATCATTCTTTTGAGTTGGATTGTATAAATGAATCAGTTAATCCAATTCCGAAAACCTCTCTGAATGATTTGCTCACAAATAAATTCATGAAATATATAATTTAAAAAAAACAGATTCTGTTTCACTCCGAAATGCATCACGTTATGAAAGTAAAAACGTGATTTAGGGAGCAATGTACTTTAAATCACATGTGTCAATGTGTCGCTGCTTTAAATCACTTTGTATTGTATGAAGCGCTATAGAAATAAATGTGACATGATGTGGTGTGTGTTTGACTTTTTTTTATATTTATTGTTCATAATGTTTCCTCTACAGGTCCTGCTCAGGTTCCCATGATGTCCCCAAACGGTTCAGTGCCTCAAATCTATGTGCCTCCTGGATACGTTCAACAGGTGAGTCATTACGGAACTAGTTTTATATTATTTTTATGGGAGTTGTTATTTTGGTTTGGTGAAAAGGATGCAATTTTCAGTCTAATTTACGTCTCTGTGGCCCTTTTCCAAACCATTTAAGCGTCCTACCTAGCAGCGTTTTCTGGCATCATAGGCACTGTCAAAGTGAAGGCTGTTGCTGAAATTAGTCTGCAAAATGATGCTGCCTTACAAATTCCTGCCTATAAAAGAGCTAGGTGGAGCACATTGGAACAGATCAAACAAAATAATTTCTAAAATGCTGTACATTTCAACAAGATATCAAAATCTTTAACGCAAATCAGGCTAAAAGTATGGTATGTGCCTGTGTAATTTTCTCTCTATCTTTCCATATAGATCATTGAGGAGAACGGAGTGAGGCGGGTGTTGGTCTTACCTCAGACGGAGTTTCATCCGGGGGGCCATTCCCCGCTTCACCACCCGCCGCCCCACGCCCACCTGCAGGCCTTCATCCCCCACCCACACATCATGCACCCTCCCCCTCACCTGTACTCAGGCATGGCTGGAGGAACCGGAGATATGAACCCCCAGTACATCTCCCAGTACCATCCGGCACACACGACCATCTACTCAGAGCAGGGTCAGTTTACACACACACACACACACACTTTTGCCTCACCAAGAATGGGGACTGCATGCTGCGCCACTGCTGACTCTTCAAGGAAAAAATGAAGAGTTTATTTGCAAAAACCGATAAACGCCACTTTAAAAAAAAAAAATGAGCAGATTGCCGTGCATTTTTCTCTGCATATAGCACGATCTGAACCCTAAATGTTTTGCCAAAAAAGCCCGGTATTGTCCACTTCCAAAGCAACGCAAGTTCACGTTTTACTGCAGAAGCCGACAAGCGCCCTTGTTGTTTTTGAACAGAAGCCGATAAGTCCATTTTAGTGAATCAGCACGCTGTATTCAGGTCAGGTGACAAGGCTACTTTCACTTTGAAAAGACGTGCTGGCTGTGAGGAGTTTCGTCAAAGCTGACTAAAAGTGATCGAGGATGGAT